>OX439472.1:68425071-68828071 GCA_949320105.2 Crepidodera aurea | reverse complement strand
ATATCAGTAAAAAAACCCCAATCTGTTGAGGTGGCTCGCAAGAAGGCGTGCGATCCATTTATAATTAACACATACTTTCAGCTGTTAAAAGATACGATAACAGAATTGAGTTTAGCAGAGAAGCCTCATTTAATTTTTAATTGCGATGAAACCAGCTTCTGCAAAGACCCTTCCAAAACAAAAGTAGTAGGAGCAAGAGGCAAAGCTTGCACAAGGACTACAAGCACCTCTGGCAAAGAAAATATATCAGTTCTGTTAACTATTAGTGCCAGTGGTGAAAAGTTACCACCTTTAATTATATTTAAAGGTAAAGATATGTGGGATCAGTGGTCAGCCCCGGAAGGTACAGGTTATCCAGGAACTTCATATGCAGTAACTTCTAACGGATGGATGGAAACAACGGTCTTTGAAAATTATTTTATGAACGTGTTTTTAAAAGGTTTGGGTAATGAGAGGCCTGCTCTTTTGATTTCTGATGGACATTCTACCCATGTCAGTTTAAAAGTTATTGAAATAGCAAGAGCAGAAAGAATAACTATTCTCAAATTACCACCTCATTCGAGTCACCTCCTGCAACCCTTAGACCTTTGTGTGATGAAGTCTATTAAAACCGCTTGGGATCAAAATTTATCACAGTGGCAAAGGCATCATGTTGGAATGAAATTGCCAAAAAGCGAATTTGCAAAAATTCTTGGGGAAATATGGAAGAACCATCTATAGTTAAGAACAGTTTTGAAAAAGGCGGCATATATCCCTTCGACAGCAAAATAATACCAGAACATTTATTTGATCCATCTTCTCTTCGGAGATGGAATGAGTCACAAAAGCCGACTTTAGAAGTTCCTGCAGACACAGAGGAAACACCAAACCGCACATTACCAATATCAGAATCAGCCACTTTGACAACACCTACAAACGAGGATGAACCGTTTAATGGTCCGTCGACTTCAGCACAAACCGACCCACGACACAATACCAGTTTGAAAGGAGGCACGTCAATATCGTTTGAGGAATTATTGCTATCCACAGTAAAGAGTCACAATTCAGCTCCTATAAAGAAAAAAGTTAGAGTTGCTAGTGGAGCTGAGATCATTACAGTAGAGGAAACATATCAGAGAACAAAATAATTGAAAGTGAGAAGCAGCTTGCGGAAGAAAATAAAATTAAAAGGAAGCAAGAAAGAGAAAACAAAAAACGGAAGAATGCAAAAAAACCAAAGAAAAAAGTAATAATGTCAGACTCTTCAGAAGATGATATTTGCAGCACACAGTCAACTGACGATGAGAGTCTATCCGAATTAGTAAATGCCGAAATTAAAGAAATAGATGACATACAAACTACTTTCAAAGATGTAAGCAAAACTAAAATAGATGATTGGGTCCTTGTAAAATTTGCCTCCAAGAAATTAATTCAGTACTTTGTGAGAAAAGTAACGTCTTTCGATGACGATCCTGTTGTGTTGTTCACCAGAAAGATTTCTTTAACTGATTTTACTACAACATTCAGATTTCCGGAAATACAAGATGAAAGTGCTGTGGAAATGTCGGCTATTGTATCCATCCTGCCCACTCCAACTTTTACCAGAAGAGGAGATATATGTTTTGAAGTTAGATTTACCGGATATAATGTACAATAATTGTTTTTGGAACTAAAATTATGTGTTTTACAGACATATCGTTCTTTTGTTTTGTTTTGTTCATGTTTATAATTATTTCTTAAATTGTGCCCTAACATTATGAATAAAGAAAAAGTTTATTACTTTAAAAGTTATGTTTAGAATTTCAATTTGAAAATATGGTATAACAGCTTAAAATCTATATAATATGCACTTGGCCGCGTCATTTGCCAGTATTAAACCAACTAAAAATATATACGTTATAAGCTCTTACCCCGTTTTGCTGGGGCAAGAGCGTCATTGTGTTCTCAAAATGAAATATTATAAAATGCAGTATAAGCACACATTGGATCCTAATGAACTCTTCACATGATATTTGCAAAGATGTCAAGTACCTTTAGTTAAAATTTCAAAATTTTCTTTCAAATCATTCAGCATTGACAACACTTCAAAATGTAACTTAAGAAATTTTGCTCTGCACTTACCCCCCTCCACCTTACATATAATATATCACTTTCTGACATTCTTTCATTATGTTTTTCTTAAAAACGGTTGTAATAAGTTAAGCAATTAAGATAATTATACATAAAATGATGATTACATCATGTTTTCTAAATAAAATTTCACAAGGCAAATAAATATTATGACTACTGAAATATTTCTGTTATCTTGTAAATACTTTTTTAACTTTCAATAATATTCTTAAACATTATTTTTGATTTACTAACTTTGCGCTTATCTTCCGAATTATATTTCTTGAACTTTATCATATTATGAGCAAACCGAACTTCTTGAAAAAATTTAATAACCTTTTAAGCCTTTAGTTTTAGTCCGATTTTTGTGAAATTTTCAGGAAATACTAATAATTACAAACCTTAGGGTGGAGATACCTTGATTTTTTTGTAAACCTTCGAAAAGTATTTATTTTGTTAATTTTAAATGGAAAATCACAAAAAGAAATATCCGCGCCATTCTGCATTAAATATATGAAAATTTGCTTCTATTTGTTTTAATAAATATCAAGTAGTTTTTAAATAAAAAGGTTTCCCACTTTTTTCTTAAATATCTCTGTAGAGTGCTGCCACATCGTTACATAAATTTGAAGCTTTCGAAAAACTTTCAATCGATAACTAGTCCCAGTGGTGCGCATATAAATACAATTTTATATTAGAAAATCCTCAAAAAATAGAAGTGAAATTTGCTTCTCACAAGAACTCCGGATGCCACTTATATGTAAAATATAATTTAAATTTTGCAGCTCATCCCAGTTTTGTAGCATTTTCTCTCTACACAAACAGCAAGAAACTATTCCACCACTCAAAACGTGTATCAAGTTTAAGCTGTTTGGATGGAATAAGGGTTATAAGTACGTTATGGATTATAATCTTACATATGTGGACATTATCAGTATCAGGAACAGTTTTTGATATTAAAAATTCTGTTAATGTAAGTCAATAATAGTTTAATCTGTAACAAGGCTGGAATATTTTCATTCCAACAGAGTAACCGACTGTACTTTCTCCACGGCTACAGAAAGTACGAATTGAACATAGTAAAATGAAACCTCAAAAAACGCAGCTTATCTTTGTTCAGTCAAATTCAAACTAAATAAATAACGCGTCTCGTAGAACTGTCAAGCATGAAATTCATGGCTGGAATTCGAAGACGACGGATTAAAAGATTTTACCGGACTAGATTCTTTCGATCGTAAGAATAGAATTAATTCTTTTAAAAAATTTTAAAACATCTAATGTGTCTCAATTGTCCTTTCACCGAATTTTTCCACCAGATTTAACTATGCGCGAGCACCGTCTCATCATGGTACAGGGTGATATAGCTATGAAATCGAATATTTGATCTTTTAAAATAAATTGTAATTTTTTTTTTGAAGAAGAAAATTAGGTTCATTACAATATGATACTGCGTCTCCCTGATCAGCAGTTTCGTTAATGGACTTTGAAGTATCGAGTTCTTCTTGATATTTTCTCATCATTTTACTGCTATATAAATATAAAATATGTTACGGAGAACTTTCAGTCTGATTCACAATATTATCAATTCAGATAGGGAATATAAAAAAACAAAACCCAATAGGTACATCCTTTTTTTCGTATAATTCGAACAACAATTATAACGCGGACATGGAAATTAATGGTAAGGACAAAGAGTTCAGTAAAATGATGAGAAAATATCAAGAAGAGCGCGAGACTTCAAAGTCCTTTAACGAGACTAATGATCAGGGAGACGCAGTTTCATATAAACATGGTAAAGACAATATTCAGTAGAGACGCTCAAAGAAAGTAAGCAAAATTGAAAAAAGTTAGAATATTTAGAAGAGATTGAAGAAACTGCTGGTGATAAAGTCAGTTTTTTAAACGATCAAGATATCTGTTGAAATTAATAAATGTTCCAGATATAAATAGTGGAGTGCCGTTAGATTTATACCTCGAACGAAGTTGGCGGTGATCAAATTATCAGTTTCTCTTTTCAAATGTGTTTTGGGCACTACATACTTAAATGTCTATATGTTATTTTTTACCGCTTTTACTTTTCCGCCCTCCTCTATACCATAGAAGAAGGTAATGTGAGGGAGAAAAAAAAATTTGTCCAATCGATAAATTATCCTTTTTTTTTTGAATTAATGTTAAATACAATTTTTTCTACAATTGCTATGAAAAGTAGCGTATTTCTTATAGCTTACTTAATTTCAAAACCATGTATTGCTCATACTGTGCGGGAATATTTTTCCCCATGACAATTTGCCCACACCACATACATTTATAATGAGAATCAACAAAAATCGACAAAAACTTAGTTGGCTGTAGTCCAGCTTTAATTAAATAGTTGTCACAACTGTCAGATTATAGAAGTTTTTTAAATTCTTAAGGTAGTTTTCATTTGTGCTTTGATAAATATTATTTTAATAACATATACCTATTCATAATAAATAATATGGATCTCTGCAAGAGATATTGGAAAGAGCCGCAAAAGTAAAGTTAAATTTCTTGCCCGTAATTTCAAGAAAAAAGTATGAATTCACATACAAAAAATTTATGGAATGGAGAAGAAATACAAAAATAAAATTTAAAAAATTATTTAACTGTTAAGAGGTAGGATACTTTAAACTTTAATGTTATTATAGTTTTGCTAACCATAAAAATAAATATTAAGTTACATTACTTGTATTCTTTAAATTTGTGCAGTTGTAGAAAAAGTGACAAAAGTTGAACTTTTCTCGCTTATTGCACCATATACTATTTTATGAAAATAAACCCCTCCCGAGTTATAGGGCGTAGAAAATTACGATTTTCACCACAAAAATTGCACGTTTCTAAACGTGTTTTTAAATATAACCAAAAATATTGATATGAACTAATTTTATGTCCTTGGGCTAACAATTAAAATGATTTTTTTTATTTTTCTACGATTAAAACTAAGGAAAATATGGCAATTCAAAAATGGGTGTTTAAAGAAATTGGATCATTCTAGCGTAAATATCTGGAAAAATATGACTTCCACAAAAAAACGTATATACCATCCTAATGATACATTGGGAACATCTATCCGGAACCGTTTAACAGTAGCAGAAAAAAAGTTATGGACAAAATAATTTTTTTTCAATTTTTTTTACGCCATTTTTTTAGCGCCATTTAGACTATGGTATTTGAAAAAAAATCCTTTTTCAGAAATACGTAACATATGTCTCTACAATTGTCCAGTACTTTTTAGTCCTATGGGATAATTATTTTTTAAATTTTGGTCTGTTAAAATTGAGCAAAATTTTTTATTTTTATAAGACATTTTCAATTTTTGGTCAATAGCCAAAAAAAAGTAACTGACAAAAAATACATTTTTTTAATGAAATTGAAAAATCGTAATTTTCTACGCCCTATAACTCGGGAGTGGTTTATTTTCATGAAAAATTGTATTTAACATTAATTCATTAAAAAATGATAATTTATCGATTGCGCAAGTGTTTTTCTTATTTCCCCTCACTTTTTGATGCCCCCCCACCGCCCCTTCCTAAACGCCACTAACGAAAGTTTTCTACTTCTGAACTAGACACCTTTCCTAGCAATTTACTTTTGATTAATCATTAACTTAAAAGCATTTTCGGAATTTTGCAATAAACTATTAAATAAACAAAGATCGGCCAATTCTATTATACCTATAGACATTTTAGTATTATATTTTAGAAATACAATGCAAAAAACCCCATCAAAATGGATTCACTGCCACTCTCGTTCGAGGTTTTTCACTTTTTACTACTAACGGCACTCCACTAAAAACTAATTATCATTTTTTTTTAGATATCAAATTCGATTATGGGTATGGTTATTATAAATGGAGACTTTGCGTGTGATACGTTTTTACTAGTAGGTGGAACGTTAGTGACATATAACTATTTTAAAAAGAATAATGGCCAGAGTTTAACATTTTCTACTATTCTCCAACATTATAGTCACCGGATTATTCGGTAATTTCTTTTTATTTAATTTGTTTATAATTGTGCTTGTCGTTCCCTGAAATATACACAAACAAAAAAAATAGCGTAAAAATCCGAGCACTAGTCGATAGGATACGGACATACAGTGAAACAAATACATACAAACGCACAAGAAGGCGCAATTTATGCGATTGGAATTTAGGCAGATTTTGGCACGATCTTCAATGCAGTTTTGTCATTTCCTTATCTTCTGGAAAACACTTGGTTTTGTTAATAGACCGGGAGATGGTGACAGGTTTCATTCTTCCTTTTTATACCGCATGCCTTTTTAAACATTGATAATTAATCCTAAGATAATAAAGAGAAAATTATTTTTACCAAACGCACGCCTTCCGGCCATTATTGAAATCGCTGTTAATCCAAAATGAAGCTGTAATAATTAAATGCATGTCATCCACAGTAGCCGAAAAGGCTCAACGGGTCACGTGAAAATGTCAAAACAGTTGAGAATGCTCTTCTAGCATTGCCATAGACCGAACAAATTGTAATGAAAATTTCACACCAACATTTTTTAACCAATAAGAAGCTTTGGTTTCAGCTCGTTACTGTAACAACGACAAAACTTGGCGATATTATTTTCCTCCTGGGTACCCTGGGAGATAGTATTTCTGTCAAGTGTCAAATTATAAAAATACACTTGACTGCGAGGGGTAAATCGCGAATTAAATTATTGTACACTATTGGATAGTAATGGCTCCTCACTATTGGCTAGTAATGGCCGGTAATGGCTCACTAATGGCTACTAATGGCTACTAATGGCTAGTAATGGCTACTAATGGCTAGTAATGGCTACTAGTGGCTAGTAATGGCTACTAATGGCTACTAATGGACGAGGTCTGTACACTAAAATGGACCTCGCGGTTTATCTCTCGGTTCACTGTAAAATAATACAGATTAGTTGATATCTAATAGAATACATTATTTTTGACTACTAAAATCCTAGGAACATATTCTTTTGGTATATCGTCCCTGTAATTGCAAAATGTCGTAAGTCAAAAATTCTGTATGTGCGTATAAAACACAAACACGTTAAGTTAACGCCTTAAATGCCATATAACATGATGTTACATCATAAAAATAAGCTATAAACTGATTTCTGAAATAATTAAACAAAAAAGTAAAAAGATCTTAAGTTTTTTTTTGCTCTCCTGAAAAGTGGCCTTTTTGACATACGACATTTTTCAATTACAGAGACTATATATGAAGACTCAATATAATTATCATAAATTAAAAAAGTGGCCCTATCATCACGAATATTTGCAAAAAATATATTTTCGATAAATTTTAGTAGCAAAACTTAAATTTAAATGGACTGCTGAAGGTTCTATTAATTTGTCTTTAATTATTTCATGTAGCTAAAATTCAAGGAACACGTTTCATTTGTGCCATAAATAAGTAAGTATGTTACGCAAATGTCATGTTATAATTTTTTATATTACTTTGGTGTGAAATTTTCTTACCGAATCTTCCACAATCTTGAATTACTATCTGGAAATATCCCCTCAAGAATTAATTTTTTAAAAAAATCCATGCTCTAGGGAGATTACTAGTGAAAGTATTGATAAAATTATTATTCTAATCAACACAGCCACAGTCTACTCACTTTTACCAAAATCGTCATTCACTGACTATCTATTTTAAATCCAATGTCATTTTAAACTTCAAAATTTTCATATTTTGAACCCCATTTTGAAGGTGTTCCCGAAAAAGTAGGTACGGAGGGGCACATCAAACCCTAACCTGACTTTTTGATGCTCTATCAAAATCTGAAGCCAGAATTTTAAAATTCATAAACACAAAAAAGCTACACACACACAAATACACAGATCGAATTCAGATACCGAACAATTTGTTCGGTGAAAATAAATAGAATATCCGTGTTTTTAAATCACATGCCGATGTAAAAAATAAGTTTTATTAAAAAAAAACACACTGAAAAAATTGGCATGCGCCCCTGGAGCAAGGGTGAAAAAATTTTCTAAAATGAATTCGAAATAATCTTAAAAAGTAAACGCACTTTTCCTTGATATATATAATTATTTTTTTAATATCTATTTTTTCTTTTGAATTTCAAATTTTAGACTAACGCCAGTATTGGCTGCTGTAGTACTCATTTCAGCAACTCTTTTGAGATATCTGGGGTCAGGACCGAAATGGCCAGACATTATTTCGCATTTAGAAGAACCTTGTAAAAAAAATTGGTGGTTAAATCTTCTCTATATTCAAAACCAATTTGAGGTTGCGGTTAGTATATTATTCCTACAACAAAATTATTATTATAGTGGCGTGTGGGAGTCGGAAAAAACCATGAAAAATGGACCAAAATTTACCCGGATCGAGAGTAACCCCCCTCCCCCCCGTTTCGAGGATACTGAACACGATGGCGGTATCAGAGTTTCTCTTTTCGCCAACCAAACCCCCTAAAAGGGTTAAACGGGCAGCACATCATTTCCCTGTAAAAAAACGTCTTTCCCCCCGTTTCCGAGGATGCCGAGCTTGGTGGAGGTGTTTCGGGGGTGAGTTTTGACCTGTGGAGGGGTAGGTGAGGGTCGGAAGTAATCTTCAACACCACCACCGTGCTCAGAATCCTCGAAAATGGAGGGAAAGAGGTTATTTTAAAGGGAATGATGTCTTGCCCGTTTAAGTAAGTAAGTAAGTAGTAAGTAATCTTTATTTAGGATATCCTAATCGTACAACATATATAATAATAATAATAACAATTTCAGAATAAAAAATAGTAATAAATGTAAAAAGATAAAATAGATAAAATGGCAGTAATAAAAATACACAAATATAAAACAATTATTTAAAACAATAGACATTGCTATAATGAAATACTTATATACAACTAACGCTCTAAATATTTTAACAATCCACTTTTAAATTCTTTCACAGTATTTGCCTCTTTAATAGCATTTGGTAAATTGTTGAATTCCTGTAGTCCCTTAAAGAATAAGTTTTTCATACCACCACCAGTGTGAGTTCTATATATATGAAAACATCATTAGAGGGTAGTTTTTGGCCGTTTTAGGGGTTCGGCTGAGGAAAAGAGAAATTCTGATACCGCCGTCGTGTTCAGCATCCTCGAAAACGTGGTTACAGGTGTTTTGTCGCTGTTAAAAAGAAAGGAAAAAAACAACTCTGTCGGCGATGAATTGTGGCCGGTGGAGGGGTTGGTGAGGTTCGGACGTAATCTTTACCACCTCCACCATGCTCGGCATCCTCGAAAACGGGGGGAAAGACGTTTTTTTACAGGAAAATGATACGCTTCCCGTTTAACCCCTTTGGTGTGTAGGTTTTGACCGTTTTAGAGGATCCAGCAGTCGAAAATAGAAATTCTCTCGATCCGGGTAAATTTTTGTCCATGCCCTTCCGACTCACAGACGCCAGTATTAACTGCACGGATTGATACATTAAAAATCGCTAACATGCTTTAGGGCGCCTTCTTTCAAATAATATCTTTATTTTTATGTTTTTTTTATATCCACATGATAATTTATGTTTGGTCCAAAGAAATTAACAAATCATTCTCCTATGGTATTATTTCAATAAGGTGTAGATGGCCCACCCTTACACAACCCGTCTACACAATTTAAGTATCGTTCGTTTCAAGATATTTGGTTGTCTTTCATTCTAAGTACAGCAATAGGATTATCCTTAAGGTTGCAAATAAGGTTGTAAATTCGTGATTATAAAATAAACAATAACATATCCGTACTCCTGTTTTCGATATAGGTATGAATAGGAATTCCGTTTAAGACTATTAAAGTAATAAAACCAGAAATTCGAGTTGTATTGCATTACTGGGAAATTAAAAATAAAAAAATTATTTGTTAAAAATTAATATGTGTTCATTAATGTGATTAAGTGATCTTATTAATATACAGGGTGTTCCAAAAGTAACTTCCTGGGATATAAACCGCTACAGAATTTTTTTTCAATTTATTATGCTACATAGTTTAAAACTCTTACAGTAACTTTTGCAGAATAAAACTGAAGAAACAATAAATATTATTTAAACAAACATTATTCATTACCTATTCTAATTCAAGTTCAGTATCACACTCGTCTTCATTTAAATTATTGATAACCAAGGGTGCAACAGTGGTTTAGCGTTGCGAAATATATTTTCAATCTTAACAACATGTTGAACCGAATTTTTTCCATTTGACAATAGAAACATTCCTTGTCGCAGTTCTAATTAACTTTAATTTGGGTGAAACGTTTTCTGATGCCACACGTGTTCGATGGGGTTAAATATACAATAATATGGTGGAAGTACTTTGCGACCCATATTTTTAGCGATAGTATCACAAACATACTCTTTTCTAATATCGAACGCTGCTAAAACTTTTAAAAGATCTACTTTTTTGTAGTATTCTTGAAGACAAAGGTCATTGTTTAACAAATACTCTTGACTTTCCCGTTTACTGGTTTTGCTATTTGGCGCTTTATTTAATTGACAGCTACCACAATCCGGTATATTCAGCAATCAATAGTTTTAAAACCAATCTTCAAATAGTTCTGCTTTTGTCTCCTGGTGACAATCTAAACTTAAAGATTTAATATTTTTTGCTGACAACAATAAAGCGATTGTAAAAGTAGTTTCGTTGTTAAATAAACAGATTCACTTGCTTATCGAAGATAAAAACTAAATACGTACCTGCCTACTATTTTCTGTTTACAATTATAAAGGCCTTTTCAGACCGAACATCTGTGACGTTACGTCCTGTAACGTAACATAACGTTATGTTACAGATGACACATTCACACAGCAGTAGACGTTTTCCGGGCCCTGCCCGCCAGTTCTACACACTGGTGTTCGGATATTTGGTCAATGGTCAGTCACTACTAAAATTTTAAGTTGAAATGTGCTCAATGGCGTGATACCGCGTTTTCGAAAAGTGTACCATGGTTGGAAGATGAAGACGACACTTCAAGTAGTGATGACGAACTGGTGTTGTTGTATTCGTTCTCCAACCGAGCACATTGGGCAATTAACAGAAGACGAACACGATACGGTGAATACCATCATTTGATGGACGACTTACAGCTCGAAGATGATCGCTTCAGAACCTACTTTCGGTTGAGTAAACCTGAGTTCCAAGAGGTATTAGGTATGATCGAAAGCGATATTAAGAAAAGGACACAAACTACAGGAAGACGATAAGCACCAGTGAAATATTGGCAATAGCAACACAAACGTATACTTGCCGACAGCAACGCTACCAATGAAAACGTGTAGTGTGCGCATGTACGACTCCACAGATGCCACAGACGTTTTCAAAAACTCGGTCCCAAAGCGATCGTCGCAGACTAGTCTGTCTCGTCTGCAGAATCTGCAGATGTTTTTTTTTGCGGTATGAATTGCCATATTTAAAATCAAGATAACAGATTTCCTAAAAAGTCTGTTACGTCCTGTAACGTAACGTTACTCCGGTCTGAAATGGCCTTAAATTGTGGGTATTTTATAAACCCTTACGGATAATCTTATTGCGGTACTTAGAAAGTCAACCAAATATCTTGAAACGAACTATACTATGTTTTTAGTTTCTTAGACTTCTGGTCGGACTTTACCTACTAAATTTATTGAAACCTTTTTTGTAATTTTAATAATGATTTTTAGTGTGTTCGACATTCTTGGTATTTGGACGTCGATATGCAACTGTATATATTTTCGCCTCTAATATTTTGGATTTTGTCGAAACGTTCAAAGGCGGGAATTGCACTTTTAATTCTTGCGACATTCTCATCAATATTAATTTGTTACATTAGAGCATCTAAAGATAAAATGTCTTTTGAATATAAGAACGACTATTATTTTAAAACAGAAACAAGAGCCGCTCCTTGGATAATGGGTACAATTTTAGGTTATTGTTTGACAAGAAAAGGATTTACTGAAATTTGCGTACCAAAGGTAAGAATAAGAATAAGAATATGAAATAGAATAATTAAGTAGACAAGCTGCTAAAAGAAGTTAAAAGAAGAGTTATAATGTATTTTTTTTCGATTCAACTTGCATCTTAGGAAGTGAGCAGTTCGAATTTATAAGCCATATTGCAGACTACAGACTTCTTAACGGCCGATAGTTTAGTCGGGTTGGACTTCTAGTGCACACGCTGGGCCAATAATTTGGTTGGTGGTGAGTACGCAAACCACCCAATAGTCGGCTGACTGCTCTGGAAAAAGGTTGCTAGTTGTTACACTTTTGCTGACGGGAGCTTAATATTAATAATATTAATATTAATATTCCTTCCGGAAGGCATTTGCCCAATGATGCTGACGGAAATGTCATTCCATTCTCTGTCGTTGGTGTTGAAGCGTTTGGACTTGGAAATCGCATTTTAAGACCTTATGCAAAAATAAATTTAAAGTATACCAAGCGAATTTTTAACTACAGACATACAAGAGCTCGGCGTATGGTTGAGTGTACTTTCGGGATTTTCGCAGCGTTTAGTGTTACAGCAGGGAAATATTTTCCCCCTAGCCCTATAGAAAGTACACACTTTCCTCCCTCACATCAGGGAGGAAACTGATACTTCCCACCCTAGGGAGGAAAAGTACTTTTCCTCCCCCTCAGTTTGAGTAAATGATGAAACTTGTGAATCTATTATATTCAAATTGTTGCCGTAATTTCTAGAACATCTTGTTTATCCTGTATTCTGGAAAAACTAAACATGAATGTTACTTTAACGTTAGGTTTTTAAATAAAAATTTCAACTTAAGGATTCTTAGATATTTTTTTTGGGTTAAGAATAAGAAAATCATAGTATCCTGTGGCGTACTGACAGTAAACACGGCGATTTTAAATTCAGGATTCTTAGATACATTTTTTGACTTAAGAATAAAACTATCATAGTATGCTGTGGCTCGCTCACTGACAGTAGATAAACACTACGATTGACTTTAGTGCGTTACGTTTATTGAATATAATTGAATTTTTAAAAAATGGAGAGCGATTCAAGTGACTTTGAATTTTCAAATACGCCTCCTAATATTAAGGAACAAGCCAACATAGAGTCATTAACATTACTACCACAAAAATCTAAAGACAGATATGAAAAACAATATACCCAATATAAACAATGGGCTGAAGACAATAAGAAAAATAATTATTCAGAAAATGTTTTACTGGCATATTTTTCACTCCAAGGAAAATCATTAAAAGCTTCAACACTTTGGTCCAAATATTCAATGCTACGCACAATGATACAAATAATGGACAATAACGATATTAAATATCCAAAGTTGATAGCATATTTGAAACGTCAAAATTCCGGATACAAACCAAATAAAGCTAAAACTTTTACAAGAGAAGAAATAAATATATTCTTAATGCAAGCCCTCGATGATGTTTTATAAATTTGTTTAATAAACGGGAGTAAAGTGCCTTTTCCTCTCTTGGATGTTTACTACATCCTGCTGGAAGAAAAGTTGCACTTTCCTCCCTAGTAATACAAATAGCTATTTTTCTGTAGAGTATTTACACTCTCTTGATTTTATTTTTTTAAGCTTGCAGCTTGACTACGTAATTGGGAAAATGAACATTTTAATTATTTTTATTTCGTAGAAAATTGTAGTTCCAATATGGATTTTAAGTTTTGCTATTATTTTATCTGGTAACTTTAACAGCTTTGGGAACTTAACACGATGGTATTCTGATAAAATTCAAAATCCTTTTTATATTACGTTTGGTAGGCCTTCCTTTGCCTTGGCAGTAGGATGGATAATTTGGGCATGTGCAACAAATCATGGAGGTAAATAAACTAGAATTTTTTTTTAAAGTAGGGTTAGCCATATGTGAGTAATAATTATTGAAGGTATGGAAGAAAAAGTCCTAATTAACAGTTAGTTTAATTCTTTAATTTGTATGTAAATGTCCTTACGACTGGTTTTTTAAAAAAGTGTTAAATTTTATAACAATACTTTAAATTCATATAAATTAAATTTATAATATATTGGGACCTGTACAATTCGTTCCTCATTTTCTAAAAATAGAATTGTAATTTATTTATTTATGTGCTGACATGTTGTTGGTGTGTTCCTGTGGTAATTCCTGCGTGGAAAAGTTATGGTTAGTTTTGCTTTATTGAAATAAAATAAAATTAAATTAAAATAAATTCCTTAAAATCATGTAACTTTACAAATTTGTTTTTAACTCCATAATTTTTCCACGCAGGGCCTGATGATGGCGATTTGATAGCCAAAACCGGTCGCACCTTCTAATAAATAACTTGTGAGATAAAAAGGACCTTTTCTTCCATACCTTCAATAAACTAGAATTATCTTTTACCGTGTGGCTATAATATTATATTATTTAACGAGGGTACACTGGAGCGGAGGGTTATAAAAGAGCAGACGTACTCGCAAAAAAGGAGCTGAAACACCATTTCTGGGACCTGAACCCTTCTGCGGAATAAGCACCAGTACAATACTTGATGAACTTGGAAAAGAAGTAAATAACAAAAGATCCCAATACTGGATAGGACTACAAGGAATGACGCAGGCCAAGACACTACTGACGACTGCGTCAGCAAAAGTAATAATAAGCTCAGAATACTAACGGGTATCCTAACAGGGCACTGCCGGCTGAGAGGCCACCTAAAGAAACTCTGCAAAATCCAAGGGTACGATACCTCGGAGAATATCAAATAGAAGAGGAAGATCTACCTAACCTGAAGCCTACCGATATCCTGAACTTTTTGAAAGCAATAGGACTGGAGGAACTGCTCTAATCGTTGAGACATCCTCAACGATTGGGCAGCAGTAGGGAGCACAATAGATCTTATAGGTCGCAGTGTATCGACACCCCCGTCACAGATAGATAGATAGAACGAGCGGTAATGTAGGTCATAACTCACGCATAATATGAGACTATCAATTTATGTCAAACAACATTTAGTTTAATTCCAGATTATATATATTTTATTTAAATTATAAAGGGTGAATCATAACTATTGAGGCATAGAGTGAGCGCTAGTTATTTAGACCAAAATAGGATTGGATCAAATATGACTTAAGAAAATAATGCTGTGCAAAAAGCTAAAGGGTATTAGTTTAAAGAATTTTGTTATTTTGGCAATAAATTAATAACTTATTCATAAATCAACAAAGTGCTTTTAATAATACCCGTTCTTACTCTACTACTAAGAGCGGTAACCAAGCCTCGCTAACAGCTTTTTTACATAATCTTAAAGTAAAGGAAAATAAAGTAAATAAATAAATATTTGAGTCCACAGTCGCGAGGTACCTAGAACGAAAAGTGAAACTCTTTTAGCTGTGTAAGCTTTCGAGATTTTATTGGCTCTTCATCAGGAACTCTACAAAGGTTTGAATTGAACAAAATTTTGATAAAAATTGAAAAATAGTAAAACTTACTAAAGTGAGGTTAGGTTCTAATAATGCTTGTCGCAAGAGGTAATAAACCATTGTGTCTATATGAAGAATGTACCATGTGATATTGATAAAACAATACTTTTTAAAACGTTGATAAAATTTAAAATTCTTAAGGGACACGTATGAGTGATTGCCTACTGAAATGACGCGAAAATTATGACAATTGGCATTGACAATATTGACAGGAACAATGAACAATGTCACCAACTGTTTATATCGGATGACAGAACTTTGGTTACAGCGTGTCTTCTGTATCAAAATTATTGAGCAAAATTTTAATTGGTGTTATCCAAATGAGAAATAAGTAAAAATAAATAATGTTGAGGTTATCTAGGTACATCAGTTCGGGCATTCACAGCGTTAGGCTCTTTAAAAATGTAGCACATTTCTAAAAATGATACTTTCTTTAAATTTTGTTCATGTACTAATACACTGGCATTATCATAGTCAGGTGGGTGGTCTTTATCTATAGTGTGGTGAATCTCTAATGTTCCAATAGTTACGAGTAACTCTGTATACATATGAATACATATTTTTTTTCAGGAATTGTAAATAATGTATTATCCTTATCAATCTTTCAATTTTTGAATAAATTTATATACAGTATATACCTGATCCATCCAATAATTTTATATCTAATAGTTCATTCAAGTCAGACATCGGCCTACCTCAGCGTTTTGAATTTGGTAAGTATATCGTGCAATATATGTTTAAAATTATGTATAAAATATATAGATCGATCCAAATGTAATTATTTTATAAGATTATGTGCAATATAATGTTTAACTAGTAACAAGTATGTTTTGGATTATCAGCAAAAATTTTTTTAACAATCACATTTGTTTTTGGGCGTCAGAGTCGGTCTTCGTTCTCTATTGCAGTCATCTTTTCCTCTCCATTCAAATTCCCACCAGTATCCTTATTTAATTTGGTGTCTCTTCTCTTAACGTTTTGAATTGTACTTGTTCCATGTAGGTTTTCTCGGTCATACCTTTCATCTATTTTTTAATTTGCTTTCAAAAATTAAGCGGGATATTCCCAAAAAGCTCTCACACGTGACCATATGAGATTTTTGAGACAACATGTAGAATGGTTTATACAAAAATTTAGCTACAAAATTTAAAAAAATTAACATTTTAAGAAATAAATTACAAATTTCCTTATATAAATGGTATATTTTATACACAAAAATAAATAAGAGATAGTCCAAAAAACTCGTAACTATTGATTCACATATTTATTTAACCCCCATAATTTCTTTTTTCTTTTTTAGACTTACTGGTTTTGGGGAATATTGATGTTTGCGTTTGGAATTTCAATAATCTCGATTTTATTTTTAGAGATGCCAATAATTACGATAGAAAAATTAATTCTTTCTCCGTCAAGTAAGTTTAGTAGCTTTATTATTCTTAAGAAAAATTGTAAATTTTAATCTTTTGAATTGCTTTTCCAATATATTAAATCACGATTATGTGTATCGTTTACAGATATATAAATGTATTATTACATTTCCATGTTTTTTTTAGCCAAAAAAGAAGAGATTACAAAAGACACTAGTTAGTTTATTAATTTACAAGAATTTGTTAAAAAATATTATAATTATATATATTATAATAATTTACCAATAAACACACAGTATACATTCTTTTTTGTTACCAAATTCTGTAATTTTTTTTGCCTATTCCTGATTTTTTGCACCATTTTGAGTCAATTTGAAACAATGTGCGGTGCAATTAACTTCTTGACTCAAAAAACTATGAGGATTCCTCTCTAAAAATATGTTAGCTTTCTACGATCAATTAAATAAATAAGCATTTGACATAGAAGTAAAAACCATACAATGTTTATACAGGTTATTACAATGAAATAACCAATATTATCGAAAAAACAATTAATCTAGCAACAGTGCGTATAAGAAAATAGGAATCAACATCCATACACACCCACATACCAAATTTTGAACATTTTGTAATAAATTCGGCGTCTCCACACATTTTTCAATTTGTATACTCTCACCAAACCACTTTATCTTGAATACCAAAAGAAAAATTTGGGGGAATTGATAGCTCATTAGTAGAGCATCGGAATCATGACCATAGAGTTGTGGGTTCGAATCAGGTCCAGAGTTTTAGTTGATTAGAAATTTAGAAATATCTATCAGGTGTTCCTAAAGTGGCACTGAGAAACAGACACAGAACACAAAATGGAAAAAAAGGAAAATTAGAAAGTAGTAAGATTTTGAAAAAATAGATTGTATGGCGACAAATATCTTAAATATGGTTTTTCGAAATTTATATAGCAAACATCAAGATGAAAAAAACAAAAAGCCTATAGAGCAGCGGTTCTCAAACTTTTCAAATTTTGTACCACATAAATACGAAACAAAAAAATGCACCACCATAAAAGCACTTCGCCATTAAAAATTGTTCGAAGCTCCAGCCGTAAGTAATAAAATTAAAAAATACATGTGTTTCTGAATAATAAAGATTAAATAAAATGTTAAGAGGGGTGCAATTTTACTTTTATTTAATTATTTTCTGTATAAACTGTACCACTAAAAATATTGTAATGTATCACCAGTGGTACATGTACCACAGTTTGAGAACCGCTGCTATAGAGTTCTTTGAAAGGAACAAGCCACTTTTACATAATTAACTATTACTAATTAAAAAAATACCAGTATGTTATCGACTAGCATATAAATTCTGAGTATCTAATGACATGAACACAACTTTATGCCACACCAGCGGTATTAATTTGAACAGCCCGAAACGCGTAATGTTTGTTTGTTTATCTGCAGTCAAAATGTTTAAGGTTGCAGTTTAAGTGACAGATAAATTGAGAAATTAAAATTAGTAATTTACAACAATGAGTTTCAATTCTGTGGTGATACTGGAGACTGCTCATCATCTTATCGCCGCATTAGTAAAAAAAAAATAGTAGGACAATATACTTTTGTCTTACGGAACTAATTAAACAGCAAAACCCATTTTCCACTCGATGGCGGGCGTAAAGATGGTACTTATTTCGCATGAGTAAAAAAAGTACTTTTGTATTAATCATTTTTCAACATAACCTCAAAATTATTGACAAAATCCATAAACATCTTATTATTTGTTTTTAATTTTTACCTCCCGCAAAAATATTTTTTTTCACGAAACTTGGTGAAAACGTTTTTCGTTGTGTTTTAAATAAGCTGTAATTTTTTCAAAGCAAAATATTTACTTTTCGGTTTTATACGAATTTAAATTAAAAAAAAAGCCTAGTTTTCTGCTCATTTTCTTGGACTTTAGGATGGTATAAAAAAAAACAGTTGAGAATGCTCTTCTAGCATTGCCATAGACCGAACAAATTGTAATGAAGTATTAATAAAATTTTAAATACAGTCTTTCGTATTTACACATACAAATAACTGACAGTTCGACTGAAACTGAGACTGAACGGAGAACTGATCTGACCGTCTAGAAATAACTTTAGATAGACAGTTCCTATTCTAATTAACAAAGCCACAGTCTACCCTCTTTTACCAAAATCGTCATTCACTGTATGTCTACTTTAAATTTAATGTCATTTTAAACTTCAATTTTGATATTTTGGATCCCATTTTGTATATGTTCCCGAAGAGGTACGGAGGGGCACATCAAACCCTAAGCTTACTTTTTAATGCTCTATCAAAATCTGAAGTCAGAATTTTAAAATTCATAAACACAAAAAAGCTACAGACACACACATACACACACATATCGAATTCAGATACCGAAAAATTAGTTGTCACTCCCATGGCCCTTTTTTGGAATTTTTATGGTTCAAAAAATTCCACCTTCGTGCGGTGAATATTGTTCTTATGGAAAAATATCGCTAAAAATGCATAAAACCAGAAAATCAATAAAAAAGATTAATTTTCATTTACGTTCAATTACCTGTTAATGGTTTTGAAATGACCGAAAACATTGTTTAAACAATAATCGAATACTTAAAGACGTTTTGTTCTACTCCATTAAAACAATCAAGAGACATAAAGTCGGACATACTTAAGAATAGACCCCTATATGGATAACTTTAAAGACGGTGGAATTTTTTGTAACCATAAAAATACCAAAAAAGGACCATGGGCGTACCAAAACTACCTAAGGTTGTGAAATAATTTCGTAATTCAATACCTGGGGGGGCATATAGTCCAAGGAGTAGTTGTTGCAAAAGTCCAGACGCTGGTGCAGTGTAGGACATTTAATGTCTTTGTTCTTGGGAACAAGTGTGATTTATTTCACAACCTTAGGTAGCCATATATGGATGCCAATTTGCAAAGGCGGAGCTTATTATTCAGTAGGGCAGGTAGAAAAAGTCATACTCTATACTATACAGAAGAAAGGAGTGCAGTATTTAATTTGCAGAACGTAGTACAGGTTCAAGAGGTAGACATTTTATTTTTACCCCATCCTTCAATGCTTATTTGTAGTTTAAATTTGAATTTTAATACATAGGAATTTTGTATTAATATATATTTCAAAATGGCTTCATTCTAAAAATATTATCAGTCCTCCTAAATCCTTGAAGGTAGAATTATTAGTAATAGCAAGGCAATATAAAAACAAATTCAAAAAATATATTATAGATGAGATGGTCCGAGAAAAAGGAATTGAAATTATCAGATTGCCTTCTTACCACGCACCACAATTATTAAAAGGTTATGTTTGTCAAAAATTGTTTTTGAAGACAGTTTCAGATGTAAATAGAGAACATTGGGGAAAATGCATTGATCATGTTAAAAAAGTGGAAAATTCATTTAGGAAAGTGGATATATCAATGGAAAATTTAATAGTACATATAATAATAAACCTCAGAAAAGACAATGATAGTGATACCAGTAGTTTTAGTGAAGTTAGTGACTTTTAAAGATAGTTCTTGAACTAACTTTTTTTTTAATCTTTGAGTTTAGGTAAGTACTGAAGCGTTACTTTTAATGCCAAGAACTTAAAAAAAGTTTAATCCTTGTTATTTATTGGTTACATTTAATTCGTTCAATGATAAAGTGTCAGATTATTATTTTTATTTTTTGTAAATAATATAACTTTTTTCATTTAAAATTTAATCTACGAAGTGCGTATATATATTTTATATGCTGTGACCTTATTTATATTAGGGGGGGGGGGATTTCAAAGTAGTGACTGCGGATTACTCTGTAATCCATTAGCCTAATTATTTATATTATAGAAACTTTTTTGCAAGGTATGCCTATGGAATGTGACGTTATATCCCCACTTTTACTGCACTCCTCTCACCTTTATAGTATACTAGAATACACTCTGAACACTGATGTTTTGCCCGCTCTTCTGTCATTATTCGGTACTGCCCCGTTGCTAGGTAACGTACACACGTACACAAATAGGCGGTGACAATTGCCGGTCTATAGTGTTTTCAACACAATTCGATTTGTTTCGATATTTCTTATCTTTTCTGATGGTTTCTGATAGTTTTAGGATCGATACTTTTTAATGACATTTTATTTTACACTCTTAACGATGATGGTTCTTAGAATTACTTTTATCATTATTTTGACTTTCTCGCTTTTTAATAATATCGGTTGGTGCGATTTACAAAAACATCCGGTAGTACAAAATATAAAAAAAGTGCTGGATGAAAAAGTGGTATCTGAACGGTGTGCTAAAGTTTTAAAGATTTTTGTTGAAAGATTGGACGATGTTGAAGACGAGGATATTTGGGCAATAAAAAGTAAATATTCGATTCGAAAGTGAATCCTTTTTTTATTTATGATATTTAGGCACATTTTGTGAAGTGGTAAAAAATAAAAAAAAAATCAATAAACGTGTAAGTTAAAATTTATTTGTTACATTCAGAAAAATATCTATTATTTATTAAGAAATAAATTTTGTCACCACACATTTTGCCTGTGATGCGACATCACAAAAGAATTTTTCATTTACATTACATGTACATTTATTCAGGAGTGTGCAAAATGAGGGGGAGTTGGGTTTATCTCTCTTAACGTAAAAATATGCGATATTTTTGACATTTTCTCAACAAATCATGGTTGATTACTTACGATTTCGCAAAAAACTTTTGGAAAGGAAAATATTTCCATTTCTCAAGTTGTAAAACAGAGAGAGATACATGAAAACATATTGTTTTATGTATTTTACGACCTATTACAGTGGCGTAGCCAAGGGGGGACCCTGGGGACCCGGGCCGCCCCCGAAACTTCTATAAGTTTATAAGAAAATGTGGTAACTATATAAATCATAATTATTTTACGTTTTTGAGCCAGCGATTAAGTTATATTCAGATGATTTACAAACAATATACACGGTTATTCTATGCAGTGAATGGTATATTTGGACAGTGTAATGCCAAAAAGTAGATTCCTGTCTTCCTCAAAGTGCAGTCGATACTTCAAATGTAGCAGATCCTTGTTTGTTACCGAACATTTTTACGCTATTCCAAATTTTAGCCGTTTTACCCGTTACCAATGCCTCTGTAGAACGAAGTGAACGAAGTTTCTCAACGATGAAAAGACTGAAATCATATTTTCGGAATAATACATCTACCAATTGATTAACAGGCCTAGCTTTGATGTCAGACAAACTCGCAGAATTGCCTTTGAATAATGCTCATTCAAAGTTCAATCTTATATTAATAATTAGTTGTCTTTTAATCTTAT
Organism: Crepidodera aurea; assembly: GCA_949320105.2. NCBI lineage: Eukaryota > Metazoa > Arthropoda > Insecta > Coleoptera > Chrysomelidae > Crepidodera > Crepidodera aurea. Next base: position 68,805,877 of record OX439472.1, on the reverse strand, counting down.
CTTAATAATTAACAAATTGTTGTTAAATAAAATAATGTATTTAAGTAGCCTACATTGTACATAGGGTGACCCAGAGTTAAACGTTAAATGTTCAGGATCGGGTTTTCAGGAAAAAATAAGATTTTTATTTCCGAGTTTTTAATTTTTTTCTCAAAAACTAAGCGAGGTACGAATAAAATTGAAGAAGCAAAAAATTTGTATGTTCAACTGTTTAATCCAAGAAAAGTAATGATCAGACAAAAAAACAGTGGCGTACAATAATTTGTCCCAATATCAATTAAATTACCTTGTGGAACGTCACTGGAACGAATAATTTTATTCTAATAATATTTAAATTATTGCCGCAAATAAACGTGTCAAGTTTTATCAAAATCAACCAAATTCTTTTTTGAACATGCTTATCACTATATTTTTGAGGTAAGTTTACAACACAACAGTATTTAAAAACTCAAACATAAAAACGTTATTCAATTTTTTTCTGCCAAAACGTGCCATCGGGAGGCTTTGAACAAACAGCTTAGGGAGACTTTGAACATTGTTCAAAGCCTGAGAGACCTGAGAAGCGCGGGCGCCGTCGTGTGTAAAAAAAATAGTTTATGAGTTTCTAGTCTAATTCTGTTTATAAGCACTTAGAGGACTTTATTGGTCTCTGTGTTATACAATAGATGCTTATAGGTGGTGGATAGTAGAGTGGCTCTAAAGAGCTAGGGTTTCTTGTATTTTTTTATTATTTTGCTATTTATAATTGAGCTATTTTGGCCATGTTTAAATCCTCCCCTTTTCTGTTCAAAGACACCCCAACCAGAGGAGAAATTGAACAAATGTAGTGGGGTTCTTTAGATAATTATTTTAAAAATTCCGAAAAAGTTTATCATGTTTTAATAATAAATGTATGTATATTAAAGACCAAACACACAGACCTAATAAAGTGTGTTTAAGTGAAAAGTTATATACAAAACACAAAAAAGTGTTCAAACCCTCCACCCTCTCCCCTACTATTATTTCATATACAAAAATCGAGCACTATTATAGTAGCCAATAACGATTTTGTATACCATTAGTGAACACACGATAGTTATTATCATCACAAAGCGACACAATTAATTTACTTTCATTTTCCGCAGTAGTTGTCAAATATTATATGATACACATAAGGATTATAATATCAAAATTTACTTCAAACTTTAAAGTTTTTGATATGAATTTAATGGCATACAGTGAAATTTTCACCCAACCACAATTTTTTAAATTGTTTTTGTTTATTTTCTATTCTCTAGTGCTAGATGCAACATCCAAAGTACCAGAAAGACCGCTGTCTTATAGATTTGGAGATTTGGGACATTTTAAAGAGTGTATAAATATAGAATCTAAACGAGAAAATGTTACAGGGAAATATTGTTTAGGCGAAATAGGAATGAATGCTTCAGTAGCTGAATTATATTCAAAACAGGATTATAACAAGGTATGTTACATATGTTAATATGCAATAGGACCGATTTCCCTTAATCGTTTTCAATTCAAACCATTGTAGAGTTCCTGATGAAGAGACAATAAAGTCTCGAAAGCTTGAACAGAAAAAAGAGTTTCACTTTCTTCAACTTCACGACTGCTTACCCAAATGAAGTTGATTTTTTCCCTTAACTTAGACAGTCGTCTCGCCTCAACTAATATATGTATATACAGGGTAGGGCAAACTTCTAACATCGGAGGATTACATCGTTGTGGTAAGAGATAAAACTTTCAAATTTTGTGTGAGCTACTACAGTTACTGAGTGCACATTTTGAAAACACTTTCGATTATACAGGGTGTTCCAAAAACTCGTGGCAGCACAAACTTACATTTTTTTAAATGAAACAGTATATTTTGTTCAAGAATCGAAAAGATATCACCGAGAGCGTCAAAAAATATAATAAAAAAAAGTGTTTTTAAAATGTACACTCAGTAACTCTACTAGTTCACACAATATTAGAACGATGCCACAACGATGTAATCCTTCAATGTTAGAAGTTTGCCCCATCCTGTATATATTGTAATGGTATCGAATCTCAACTATATAAAATGTTAGTTTTCAAAGATAAATTTAAATAAATAAAAAAATAAATCGAAACAAATAGTTTTCACATTTTGGTAAATTAATAAATTAATAGGCTCTAAAACGTGATGCCATATATAATAATTTACACAAATTTAAAACGTTTTAAAACTTTAAAATTCAAAAAAATTCTATCTAATAAAGTATTCCGCAGTTTTTGATACGGAAATGGCTTTCGGACGATTTTTCCCAAACTTCGGGAATTTATTCGTCATCCCATCCCGATCAAAAGTGCCCACGGGCCCAAGTCCATCCTATGTACAGATTTCCTGATTAGAGCGAACTCGAGATTTGCACATTTATCGGCAAGATTTTATTTTGATTTCTCAACTTTTTTTTAAAAATTTATTTTTTATTGTCATTACATTTTTTATTTTATATCATTTTTCAATCACTTTTTTGTTACCATGAATACAGCTAGACTATGTCCGACATGAGCGTTTCATTAACAGGGTCATAAATAGATACAAAATTAGACGTTCAATGGAAAAATACTTTTTGTAAGAGAACGTTTAACAATTATGTCTAGCAAAAGCGTCACTCGTCGTTATCTTCTTTTTTTTTAGTTTATTATTTATTATCTTTTGGTATATAATACATTTTTCTAGGACATTTCATTTTCCTAATTCCCTGCTATAGGAGTTTTCCTCCTTTTCAGGGTGAGCGTTATCTCCTCTATACTCTACTCTTTTATACTCCTACACGAGTTCCACAACTCAAATAGAGGAAGGGGGTAGCTAAGTGAAAATGGTGAAGTAACAAAAATGAAGCATAATCATTATGGTTATTATTTTTGGTTATTTATGGCACATGTGTTTAATTAATCTAGCTACAATTTGGCGTAGTCTTTGGAAGATCAACTCATATTTGTTTAAAATTAATGATTAAAAAGGAACATGCGAAAAACCATCTTGCCATCAGCGAAATAACAACAAGGTTTATTCCAGCTCATTTTTATAGTGCCCTTATTAAACAAAAAAAGGCTCGCAAAAAAAAAGTTATAAATCAAACTAGTAATACAACTAAAAAGAAACATAACATTGACTAGATTAAGAATGTAGATATAAATGAACTATTGTTGGAAAAAATTAACATTGCTAATGAATTTAATAAAAGCTTTAGCAAACTAAATAAATTGCACCTATTTTGATATAAAAATGGGAAAGTCGTTGGGGTGAATAACATAAAGTCTGAAACAATTAAATTAAACTGTAATTATATTTTAAAATCGTACACATACTCTATCTTAATGTATAGAAGACTCAATATACTCATCAGCTTTTAACCCCTTCGCTGCGGACGGCGCGCTTGTGCGGCCTGTGCACCTATCTATCTATCTATCTGTGATGGGGGTGTCGATACACTGCGACCTATAAGATCTATTGTGCCCCCTACTGCTGCCCAATCGTTAAGGATGTCTCAACGATTAGAGCACCTATTTAAACAATGGAAATAAAAATAGTGCCACATTTTCTGAACCTCATCAAAAATTTGCCGCAGTCTAGTCTAGCTGTATTCTTGGTAACAAAAAAGTTATTGAAAAATGATATAAAATAAAAACTGTAATGTCAATAAAAAATAAATTCTTAAAAAAAGTTGAGAAATCAAAATAAAATGTTCTAAAAGACGCTATGTGTGTATGGTTGTGTGTATGAAGGTATGTATGACATATATCCATCATATAAACCACAAACGTAAAGCGGCGAACACCTAACTTTACGATAAATGCGAATATATCGAGTTCGCTCTAATCAGATTAAATTCGCGCTAGCTTCAAATCTGTACATAGGATGAACTTGGGCCCGTGGACACTTTTGATTGGGATGGGATGACGAATAAATTCCCGAAGTTTGAGAGAAATCGACCGAAAGCCATTTCCGTATCAAAAACTGCGGGGTACTTTAACATGGTAGTCTCATAAAAGTTTCTCTCACACAAATTTAACACATTTAGGTTAATTTTAAAATGAAAATGTTTTAATCAAATTAAAATAACATACAGGAAGATAAAACTAAGACTGTAATATTGACACATAGTAAGAATTTAGAAGAATTATAAGCAATGTAAATAAATAATGTAACCTCAAAACTACTCTGCTCGCCGAAAAGAAAATGTCTTATTTCGACAGTCTCGTCTTCCTGTTCACATCCTCTACATAGAGGAGTGTCAGGTAACCCCATCCTGTGGAGGTGTTTTCGTAGATGACAGTGACCAGTCAGGATACCAGTGGCTGTGCGCAGGTTCTGTCTGTTCATAGTCATGTAGTTTTTGGCTGTTTCGCTGTTCGTATACTGTAATAGTTCCTTGGCTAGCTTGCAGCCTGTTTCCTCGTCCCATCTACCCTTAAACTTTTCAAGGGAGAGCTTCTTTAGTCGCTGAGTCAAATAAAAACAGTTGAATTTGTAAAAAAAAACGAAAATGACTTAAAATTATTATAAACTATTACCTGTGGTAAAAAAGTGCATTTATCAAAACTAAAGTAGTTCCTGAATAGTACTAATCCAATGGTTCCTGAAATATCCAGTTCCCAGAATCCCAGTTTCCCTAGAAATACAAGCTTGAAATCGAATATAATATCAAAAAGGTATCTTAAAAGTTAAAATATCTAGATATTTACCAACACAAAAGCTTAAGCAATAAAGGCTAACTACCATTAAAAGATTTTAGAGAAATTAAAAATAAATAAATAAGGTTAGATTTTTGTCATGACAAACAAAAAGTAAGGTTAATATTTTTATAGATAAATAGAAAAAGAAACAATTCCTCATTAAGTTTAATATAATATAAACTTACCCGTATTGTTTGAAACTTTCTTAATGAAATTTTTTTTCGTTAAAATTTATGTTCTGTTGTAAAAAAGTGTGTTCTAATTTTATCTTTATTCGTTCGTTATTATTGGATTTAAATACATAGAACCTACCACCCTGAAGTAAGAGTTCTCTTGATCTTTAAAAGATGTTAAGAGGTGACGACACATTAAAAGAAATAAAGAATTTTAAGTTCTGTATAAGAATACAAAACACGGTAAAAGACCCCGCAGTTTTTAAAGAGGAATTGGGTTTCACTCAATCGCGCTCAAACCTGTTGAAAAGTATCAGTCTATCGTTCTCATTAAATGTCTCCATGGGCGCGATAAAAAATACTGAACGGATTTTGAGATACTGGCCACTGAAGATAGAGATTTTTTAAACGGCGAAAATCTTATTTTAGTAGCGTGTGTGAATCGGACGAACCAGTAAATATTTTCAGCCGGAACAAGATTACCTCTCCCCCGTTTTCGAGGATGCTGAACACGATGGCGGTGTTAGAATTTCTCTTTGGGGTTGCGCAACCCCACAAAACGGCCAAAAACCACCACCACGGTTTCCTTGCAGAAACACACGTTTTCTCTCCATTTTCTAGGATATTTTTCAACAGGTTTGAGCGAGATTGAGTGAAACCTCTAAATAACCACATTCTGTTTTATACTTGCTGATTTTTGCGTAAAGTACAGATTAGGTATTTTAGGATGTGAAAGAAGTGGTGTCAATAATAAGCCATGAAATTAAAATGGTACGTTTTATAACATGGGCCATGTGTCTTCCTAGTAGTTGTACCAGAGAAGATGTTATACTTCTGATAAATAAGCAACAACCATTTGGTTTTGGTGTAACTCAGGTCGATTGTCAGACTATTGAAGATGTTTATCCTGTATTAAGTAGAGATGCTTTAATTGGAATGTGAGTATAATATTGATATCTTTATTATAACTAAATTACTTATAGTTCGAGATTCAAAAAACTTTTTTACGGTAATTTAGAATAACAAATATAAACTGAAAATACCCGGATGTATTTGGGACTATCCATAGAGGAAACTCTGGAAGAAGAGCTATTATAATAAAACAAGGAAGCCACAAACATTACAGGTTGTATGGCCTTTGGAAAGATAAGAGTGGCATCCGTATATTACAAACATTCTCTACCACGAGGACCTGGATGCAATACTAATAAATGGTATGACAACAATAGCACTCGGACACCTCAACGCAAAATACTCGAACTGGAATAGCCAAACAACCAACACAAAAGGGAGAACGCTAGTGGAGTACCTAGATAATAATACTGCAGACTGCTTTGCAACAGGCCCCTATGGACCAACTCACTTTCCCTCTCGGGAGGGATTTCAAAGATACAGTTGTGATCAAAGATGTCATAAATGACAAACTAAAAACTTGATCAAAATAATTAACAGGACCAGACGACGACCAAACAGAACTGGACACTCGGACGACAAAGAATAGCTAAATGACTGAATCAACAAGTCAAAGAAGAATTAATATCACACGTCCAAAACTGGTTCCAAAGGAATAAGGAAACTCCAGAAAATACTAAGAGAAGACAAAAGAGAAATACCAACGATACATGTAGAAAACAGACTAGTAAGCTCCCTAGAAGAGAAGAAGGATGGACAGGAAGTGCAGATAAAACCAAAATGAAGACGAAGATGACGACTTTGTTGTGGAAGTTGAAAATGATATCCAAAGACTCAAAAACGAAATCGTGACGGAGAACTTGAATATGACCCCAACCTTCTCAGAAGAGGTAAGGGACATAATTAGGTTTATTTCTGCGAAAACGGGGCCTGGCTGCGACTAGATCCCAAACATGACAATAAAAGACTTTCCCCGGAAAGCTATTATTTACCTCACAATAATAGTAAACTCAGTATTAAGGATACTTTCTAAAGAGATGGAAAAAGCAGCCAAACCAAACAAGGGCCCAAGATTCCCACAAAACTACATACCGATTAGTTTATTGCCGGAATTGAGCAAAATAGCAGAGAGAGTAATCTTGAGAAGACTTGCAGATAAAACTCAACGACTGGAAATCTTACCAGATGAACAATTCGGATTTTGAGCTGCGCACTTAACAGATTAGTGAAATTTACAATCCAAGGGTTCAACCAAAATCAGTCAACAGGAACTGTATTTCTCGATGTCAGCAAGCCATTCGATCGTGCTTGGCATAAAGGATTGCTATACAAGATGTGCAATATGGGATATTCTAGAGCAACGGTATGACTGCGCCAATCATACCTCCGTCAAAGAAGATTTCATATTAAGATGAGACAGGTCCTGTCCTATAGGGATCTAGAAACAGCGATGCTACAGGGAGCATTATTATCACCTCTATTGTATACTATATTCACATCTGATATACCAAAATCCCGAAATACAGTAATGAGCTTATATGCAGACGACACCGCCATATCCGCCAAAAGCTTGCAGCCTAGAATGATAACCTATTTTCTCTAAGATGCATTGAGCGAGCTGGAAGAATGGTGCGTGAAGTGGAAAATTGCCATAAACCCTGATAAAAACCGGATTGTGCTATTCAGAAAACGTAGACACACAAGAAATTGAAAGTTCGGTTCCCAAGGTCATGTCACTGTTTCATTCTAATGATATTATTCTTATTAAGTGATAATAATAATATTTATCTACACTTTTAGAAAATAAAAAGTTAAAAATAAATGGTTTTAGCCTAAAACGAACTTTTCCGCTCAAAATATAAATTTTTTTGTTTTTTTTATGTTTTCTACACGAATCATGTGTTTTAAAGCGTTTTTCAATTTTTTTTTTATTTTTTCAAATAATTTTATATGGACATACCCAAAATCAATGGGCGTCATCCGTGTATCAGACCCAATCAGGATCTGTCTCGACCTGATCGGTCCCATACGTATTAATCGAGTTATCGTGCAAGAAATTTGCCGACGATAACGACAACGACACACTCACAGACAAAATTCCGTAAAAAAAATTTTTTTGGGCTTTTTTGGTCACAATTGCATTAATTTTCCCCTATGTATAGAGAAAGGCAGAAAAGTAAAATTATACATTGTTTCAACTGAAACGCAGGTGTAAATAAATAATCAACTGGATAAGTGACTGAACCCTTTTTTCGAGAAAATATATCAATAGAATTTAGTTAACAAATAATTTAAAACAATATAAAGACGAGTATTATCTAAGTATCTGACCAAAAATACTACAACTATAAACTGTCTCCATTTTTTTTAATCTAGTTTACAATATTTTTTATTTGTATTTTAGATCTATATTGAGCTTACTAGCATTAGTAGTTTTAATATCTACAACTTATGATATTTACTGCCAGAACCATGAAATAGGTAAGATCTTACAATAGTATTTTAAAGAGAAATCGCCTTGTTCTTTTATCTTTACTATATTTATTTTAAACATGATTTGCATTAGAGATTTAAAAAATAAAAATAGTAAGTAAAGTATGCATGAAGAATTTTAATAATTACTAATTACTAATTTTTTTGGGGATTAATTTAAATTAAATGTTCAATAAACTAATGAACATTAAGAAGTTCTCAAATTGAAACGCTTATAGCTTATTCATTTTCAATTGCAGAAATATAAAAACAAAATTCCCTGAATTGCCTACAAGTCGCTTTGATGTGCCGACAAATTTCATTGATGTGCCGACAAGTTTCTTTAATGTGGCGTCAAGTTGTTTTGATCGGCATTGACATTTGTTCTGCAATTGAAAATAGGTAAACTGTACGGTCTCAGCCTATGGTACGTCTCTCAGTTTAGCGTAGCTGCAACTCTGTGAGTCTTAAGATATAAGTCGACTTAAGTCATTTTAGAACCACCCCACTAATGTAATATAAGGTTTAAACATTTCAAAATTATTTTAATGTTATTTGATAAGAACCCACCACAATAGCATAGGAATTTGACCCACAGTTGGATTTGCCTGAAATTTACATATGTTGTTGGTATTGAGTTTCTGATCAAATGTTCTCATGGGGCCAATCCTATAAGTCCAATGAGTTGGATATTTCTTTCTTAATTAAATTCTAATAGGAAATAAAAAAATTACGGGCTTGAGAAACACCTATATTAATGCGGCCTTGAGAGCTAACTCATTTGTTTTAGAGGATTGGGCCCATGAAAACATTTAATAAGAAACTCAATACCAATAAATTTCTTTAAAAATATTATTTATTATTGACCACTTGTTAAAATAAAAGCTAAATAATTGTTATGACTACGGCAATATTTTTGTTTACTTGTAAACATGTGACTAACTTCTTAATTTGGACTTAAATAATTTAAACTCATTTTTTATAAAAAACCCAATTTATTTATGTCTACTCTCTTTGATAGTTCAAATTATAATCCTTGTACAATAATTCATTTCACCTAAAAACATATATCAATTCCCATCTATCAGCGCAAAGTACTTCAGGTAGCAACAGTGTTATTGCTGATTAAACAGTATTCATAAGTCAATAACACTATACCTGGAGTCGATGCACTAATAGAGGAAATTGTGAAATATACTAACTAACTAAATAATTATTAAATATCTAAAATAACAAATATCATTACACCTCCAAAGGGCGAGAAAAAAAATGTTTAGACGTCTATAAACATTTTTTTTTTAATATTTATCATTCATAATATAACTTTATCCTATTTTTATGTACTTCTATAAGCTTATCATTAACATTAATAACTACATTAGGGGACTTTTGTTCAATAATTACATATGGACCCTTAAATAGTGGTTCCAACTTAGTCCCAGCATCGTTTCTTAATAAAACTTTATCGCCTACTTTATAATTTACAATTTTTGTTTTCTTGTCATAACTTTCCTTCCTTTTGTCTTTTGATAACATTAAATTATTTCTCGCATCATCACAAGCTGTTTGAATTCTATATTTTAGTTCAATAGGGTAATCATCAAAATTATAAATAGTATCAATTTGATCAGTTAAGTTAGATGGCAAAATAGCTGTTTTTCCAAATACAAGTTCATGTGGTGTATATTTGGTTTCAGTATGAACAGTATTGTTGTAAGAGAAACTCCAATAAGGCACCCATGAACTCCATGAATTTGGTTGTTTAGCTACCTGCATACGTAAATAAGCTCCCAAATTTTTATGTGAGTTTTCTAAGGACCCTAAAGTTTCGTGATGATAAGCGGTTGAGTTTAAATGTTTGATATTTAAAAGTTTACATGTTTCTTCTAAAATAGACGACAAAAATTCTGTGCCCTTGTCTGTTACAATTTCATTAGGAACCCCATATTGCAAAATATAATTTTCAACAAATGTTTTCGCTACTGTATAAGATTCCTTATTTTTAATAGCGTAGCATTCAACAAATTTGCTTAATTCGCATTGTATAGTTAAAATGTATTTGTTATTATCGATATCCTGCTCTAAAGGACCCACTAAATCGAGATATATTTTTTGTAGAGCTGATTTAGCAGTGGTAGTGATTTTTAGTGGCTCAATGTTACGCTGTGAATGTTTGTGTCGTTGACAATCATCACATTTTTTCACGAAACTTTCCACGTCATTCCGCAGGCCTGGCCAAAAATATGTTTTTCTTATGTTATTAAACATCCGATTAATGCCAGCGTGACCTGACGAAGGTAACAAATGATAGTCATTTAATATTATTTGTCTTTTTTCTAATTCTAAAACTTTTCATTACATTTTACAATTGATATTTTTAAATTAAACTTCTTTATTTTTTCAGGGAATTTAATAAGTTCATTCAATAAGTACATGCACTTTTCATCTTTTACAATAATTAATTCCGGAATATTAAATTTATTACACATTATTTTCAGATCTCTCAACGTAGTACCTAAGTCTAACGATGATGGAGTATTCTGTTTTATGTAAATAATTCGCGAATTTTCAATTAAAATTAATTTCCCTATTTTATAATCATATTTTTTATTTTTGGTTATTTTCTCAAAGTCTTTTTGTAACATAGGACAAAGTTGAAAAGAATACTTTGGACGCCTTAATAATTCTATGAGTCCAGGGTGATCAGTCCTTTTCTCTAGATTAGAATCAAGACTACCAACAATATTTTTATTTGCTAGCTTTGCCTGTGCTCTAGTTACCATATAAGTTGTTTCTTTCATATTTGGCTTCATATCCTTCAAATCATCAGAAGATAGTTCGACCCGGGACAAAGCGTCTGCTACTACATTATTTTTACCTTTAATGTATTTTATAGTAAAGTCGTATTCCTCAAGCATTAACCTAAATTTAGTAAGTCTGCTCGAAGGGTTTGTCATTCCAAAAAGATACAAAAGTGGACGGTGGTCACTATATATAACGAAGCGTCTAGAATACAGGTACGGTCTGAAGTGATTTACTGCCAAACATATACTTAAAAGTTCCTTTTCAATTGTACTATAATTTTTCTCACTTTTGTTTAACACTCTACTGGCATATGCAATAGGTTTATCATTTTCATTAGACAAAACGGCACCAATGGCATAACCTGATGCATCGGTATTTAAGATAAAACAATTATTTTCTGAAAAATTCGGAAACTGTAAAATAGGTGGATTTTGTAAGGCTTGTTTTAAAATTTCAAAGGATTTTTGGCATTCTGAGGTCCATTCAAACTGTACCCCTTTTCTAGTTAATTTATTTAAAGGACTAGCAATATCTGCGAAATTTTTGACAAATTTCCTATAATAATTAGCAAATGCTACAAATCTCTTAGTTTCATTGGAGTCTTTGGGAACGGGATAATTTTTTATGGCTTCGGTTTTTCTAGGGTCTGGTGAAACACTTTCTGCCGAAATAGTGTGTCCCAAATATAAAATTTCTTTTTTCAGAAATTCACATTTATATGGATTAAGTTTTAAATTTACGTCTCTTAATCGTTGGAAGACTTTAGATACATTTTTGTTGTGATTTATTAAGTTATTACCGAATACTATAAGGTCATCTAAATATATGAAACAAGAATCGTAATTTAATCCCGACATTGCAATGGTCATAGCTCGTGAAAATGAAGAAGGACTAATTTTTAATCCTTGAGGTAATCTGGTCATCTGGTACTGCCCTCGGTCTGTGCTAAAGGCTGTACAGGGTCGACTGAGTTGGTCTAATTCTATTTGATAATATCCTTGGGAAAGGTCAAGATGGGAAAAATAAATAGCACCGGACAAAGAGTCTAAAATATCAGTAATTGAAGGTAACGGAAATTTATCATCTTCTATTTGTTTGTTCAATAACCTGTAATCTAAAACTAATCTCCATCTTTTAGTCTCATTCAACGATGGCTTTGGAACAAGTAAAATAGGCGATGAAAATTTTGATCTCGTCTCCTCTATAATACCGTCTTTTAACGTTTTGTCTACTTGATGATGAATTTCATCTTTTTGAGCAAAGGGTCACCGATACGGTTTAACAAAAACCGATTGAGCCGGGTTTTTTAGTGGTATATCTGATTTATAAATATTTGTAACAGTTAAAGGATCATTTTCTAAATGAAAAATATCAGAATATTTGACACAAAGCGTTTCAATTGTACTTTTTTCATCGTTATGCAAATAATTTAATTTTAAACAGTTTAACAATGAATCAGCACGACTTACGGATAAATTATCTCCGTTTTTAATTTTCCCTAAATTGTAATTTTTTAATTTGTCTAATTTTGGTATAAAATTTTTAAGATTTACCGGCTCATCTCTAACATTTAAAATCTTAACAGGGATTCTATTACAATTATCAGGCTTAACTAAAATTCCAGCTACAAAAACGCCTTCGCATAATTGTTCTGGTAATACGATACTCTCATCTTTAATGTCAATATGAAAAAATTTAATTATTTCGCATCTTGGCGGAATTAGCATATTAGATAATTGTTTAGAGTGCATTGGAAGTGAAATTTTGAAACCGTCAATCCAGAAAGTAAATAAAAATGTTTCATAGTCTATACATGCAGCATATTTATTAAAGAAATCTGAACCTATAATACCATGCATAGAGTTGTCAAATTCATTCATCAGCAAAAATGTATGAGATATTTTTTTTCCATTATTTACATGTAAAGTAATATTAGCTGAGCCATTTGACACCGTTGACCCAGTGACTCCTTGTATTTGGACCTTCTTTGTAGAATCTATAATTTCATGTTTATGTAAATATTTTGAAAATATTAAACTTACTGAGGAACCTGTGTCTAATAGAAAATTTACTTTTAATCCATTATAATTAAATTCAACAAAATTTAGTCCATTAACATTATAAACTAAAAGATTTTTAGCATATTTAGGCACGAAAAAACGTTTGTGACGTAGAAGGTTCATTTTCTCGCGAGTTTTCATTTACATCTCGTATGAAATAATTTCGATGACTATTATTTCCACGATAATTATTAAAATTGGGCCGACTGTTAAAATTGCCTCTTTTATTACCCCTATACTTTGTGTAATTACCTCGTCCCCTAGTATTGAAAGATGTGATTCTGCGAAACTGATTATCTTTTGAATAATTTTTACTTTTATTATTATATTGATTTTTTCTTTGACTTGAGGAATTATGACTTTTCATAAAAAACATGTTTTGTTTGGGTATTTCTTCGTCTTGTGCACCCTGAATGGCATCGCTAAGTTCAGTATAATTTCTAGATTTAACTATAGTTTTCAAATCGTTATTTTGTAGACCATTCGCGAATGCATGTTTTGCATTTTTTCATTAACTACTCTTAAAGTTTCCATTGAATCTACATTGCCCTCGGCTTCACTAATCGTTAAATTAACTAATAATTCTTCTACATATCTACCGAAATTATGTAATAGATTTGATAAGGTTGAAACTGATTTTTTAGTAATGAAATGCAATCTCAAATCAGAAATTAAATTCTTATTTGTATCATAATTTTGTTTTAATCTAATTTTAGCAATTTCTGAAAGACGTGTCCTTAAAACAAAATTGGTTAAAAGTTTTTTACCATTCGCATCTAGTAATGAGTCATATAATTCAATGTTATAAATTAGACTTTTTGTTACATTTTCATTTCCGTTCATAACAGGAATTAAACCTGTGGCAGTTTTCAAATCAAATTTTTCTGACATGTTTTCTACTTCAGCACTTAAATCTGAATTTGAATTATTACCTTCAGTTACATTTGTTAATCTCTTTTGTAAACACTTTCACGCACATTTTATTAATTTTTTCACTTTAAACCGTCACTTTTACACTAATTCTTGACTAGCCGTAATTTCTCTTCGGATCTTCCTTTCAAGCCGCTTCTTACACTTTCCATATAGATAAAAGATGACAACTGCAACTGCTATAATAACAACTCCAATTTCCAATATCTCTTTGATGGAAACACTTCCATTTTGTTGTGGACTATTTGTCTGTCCTCCGCTATTTCCTGACTGGGCTATAACAATTTCTTCTTTCACTTCCTTTGAATGTGTATTTCCAGCCATATTCTTGCAACTTTACAAATAAAATTATCATTTTATTTTTTCTTTTCCTAATTTCCGACTGGCAGGATCGCCATGTGATAAACTAACTTCTTAATTTGGACTTAAATAATTTAAACTCATTTTTTATAAAAAACCCAATTTATTTATGTCTACTCTCTTTGATAGTTCAAATTATAATCCTTGTACAATAATTCATTTCACCTAAAAACATATATCAATTCCCATCTATCAGCGCAAAGTACTTCAGGTAGCAACAGTGTTATTGCTGATTAAACAGTATTCATAAGTCAATAACACTATACCTGGAGTCGATGCACTAATAGAGGAAATTGTGAAATATACTAACTAACTAAATAATTATTAAATATCTAAAATAACAAATATCATTACAAACACCTTTTTATCTTTCAACTATATTTTTTCATTATATTATTGTCTGATAATTGATTTGTGCCAAACAAAATACGAGTACATGTTAGTAGTGGTTTATCAAACCGGCTTGCGCAATCACAATAGTGTAGCCGCTAACATTGTATTTAAGGAAAGTTTGTCGACATTGAAATTTTAAAATCGGTGCTGTGTTTTAGTAAAATGTGTATGGGAAAGAACTTTTTATATTTTGCATCTATAATATATATTTTACATTATGATACGCATTTGAGAACTCTAATGGTTCATTACAGTACGCAACTTTTTGTGTTAATCGGTTGGTAATATGAATCAACAAAAGACATGTCTGTGTAAACTGATAATTGAAATTAAATTTCAAATCTGTCAAATTTTAAAAATTCAACAGTGCTACCAACTCATTTTTTTTTAAAGCAAACTTCTCTATTATATGCAAAGTATACATTTATTAAAAAAAATTAATAAAATGGCAAAATATAAAAAGTATTATATGCAACTTATTTCATAAGGATGCCATATGAAATGCGTTGCTTGATGTACTATTGTGGGTTTCTATGGTGGCATCCCGGGTTTGCATGTCGGACTCGAATAGTTTACTTTAATAATAAAAGTTTGCAAAAAATGTATATCATGTTTCTTTGTGCCAAAAGACGCAGGCTTGTGCGAGTTAGAAATGACGGACCTTACTTTTTAACGTGCCATTTCCCAGCACAGTAGAAAGGAGAACCCGATCCGCACATCAGTGGTCACCCATTCATAGTCTAACCGCGAGAAGACGCGAAATATTAGATGGATACTCACCAACCTTAACAATTGAATTGTCCTGACGAAAAACATTCATTTCTTAATTGCGAAAGTCGCAACTAATGAGGTTGAACCGCTTTATCACATTTTGTGTTAAATATAATTTAAATTTTACAGCTCATCCCAGTTTTGTAGCATTTTCTCTCTACACAAACAGCAAGAAGCTATTCCACCACTCAAAACGTGTATCAAATTTAAGCTGTTTGGATGGAATAAGGGTTATAAGTATGTTATGGGTTATAAGTTTTCATATGATGACAGTATCAATATTAGGAACAGTTTTTGATACTAAAAATTCTGTTAATGTAAGTCAATAAAACCTTTTATTAAAAACAGAAGGGTAAGCATGACAAAATGGGTTCCAATATATCCAATATAATATGGTTATTTCTGTCTAAAATTATCTTTTACCATCATCATTGTTGCCTCCCTACGAGCAGCCTTCAATGGCAAACAAGAAGCTTGTCGGAGTTAGAAAAGAAGGGCCCTTAACTTTTAAAATGCGATTTCCCAGCACGGACAATCCTATCCGCATGCCTCAAGAGGAAAACTTCTGCATTTTTACTTGAAATATTAGAAAAAAAATATTCCAGAAATGTATAAAACTGATATGATCATACTTTACTTTGTGTTCGTCCGTTTCAGATAGTTTTCTTTATATACAGGGTGGCGCAAATTTAATTGAACACTATTGAGTTACTTCGGATTTCGGAAACCATTATAGATACTGTAGTGTGAGTTTTCACTTCTCTACATTTTCCGTAGTTGTATAATGATAGTTGGTCGGTTTTTCATCTCTCCTGTTTCCGGATTTCTCGGCCAACTGAGAAAAAAGGAAAATAGAAGAATAAAAAAAAACATCTGAGTTGTTGATTATTTTTGACTTGTCGGAATTCTGGCAATCAAAATTTTATAAAACTCCAAAAACATAATTATACACTTATTTAAAACATAAAAAATAATTTATCTATAGCGGAACATTAACGTAATCTTCTAGACGTTTTACGTAGAGAATCGGTCTTGGTCTCAATCTTTTGCTGAATTCTACATATACAAAGTTGGTTAAATGGGAAAAAAAGATGCATATTTTTAAGATAAATTGAGTGGTTTTTTCAAAATTAAAATATATTATTATTGAAGTATAAACTCAACTTAACATAGCGTATCCAATTATTTAAAACAATGTTTCGTTTAAGTGCCATCCTCAACTATTTTTTTTAAATACGGACCTGTGCGTTTCATTTCATTTTTGAAATCGCAATTTTTTTCTCTATGCAACCATGTAGAAGTCTTAATATTTTTATTAGGTTTTGACAATGAATTGTTTCACTTTTGCTAAGTACGATCCTGTTCCATTTTCACTGAAAATATTTATAAATCTTTTTGAATGAAATTAATTGAAAATTGAGTATACTTTGACCATTTTCCAGAAATTTTAATCAATTTGCAACTAATTCTCTTTTAGATAATTACTAAAATAATACTAAGCCATCTTGACATGCATTCTTATGATTAAATTGTGTTCTTCCTACGAATATTTACATACAAAATATGTTCAATAAATTAAATAAAATAAAAATTACAGGTCTCTATTTAAAAAAAAAAATAGTTGAGGATAGCCCTTTAAAATTTGATACGCTATGTTAAGCGATATTTGCCCTTTTTTTATAAACTTTTTTCTATCTTAAAAAAATAAGGTTTTAATTAAATAAAATGAAAATCGTCAATTTCGGTTTTTCCCAAATATCTCGGAAACCGCACCTGATATTTTAATTTTGAAAAAACCAACAAATTCGTCTTGAAAATACACATCTTTTTCACAATTTAATCAACTTTGTCTCTATAATGGTTTACGAAATCCCAATAGTATTCATTTAAATTTGCGCCACCCTGTATAGTTCAAATCGGCCAACGTTGACAAAAGTCTGTTTACATTACTTTTCTTTACGATGGACAAACTATAGTTCCTCCCTTATGAAAACCCACCCATCGTGCAAACCCTGTGTACTTTCTTACATATACAAGAGAAAAAGAAGAGTTTTCTTGATATTTTTTTTACAAATATAATCAGCATGACTATTTAGTTTTAATTTTTTTTTTAATTAAGCTTCGACCGCTAAGTTACTTTAAGTTTGATTTATGTTCTACAATACTGACTTAAAACTAAATTTACATTTTTAAATTTTTATTAATTATAAAACCAAAATATTTTATTTCAGTTACATTTTGAATGTTAATATTATTAATTTTTATAACAGCATTTGCCCTAACAATTTGATCATATTTATAAGATGATGTCAAAATGATAGTTTATGTTAATTAATAAATGTTCCAGATATAAAACTATGCATAATTTTTTTTCAGATATCAAATTCGATTATGGGCATGGTTATTATGAGTGGACATTTTGCGTGCGATACGTTTTTACTAGTAGGTGGAACGCTAGTGACATATAACTATTTTAAAAAGAATAATGGTCAGAGTTTAACATTTTCAAGTATTTTCCAACATTATGTTCATCGGATTATTCGGTAATTTCTTTTTATTTAATTTGTTTCTAATTGTGCAAATATGTTTTGTATGAAGAAATGAAATATTTTGGATACCAAAATATTTTACTGGGAGTAATCAAACTACACAAATGATGTAAAATAAGTTCCCAAGAATTACGACATTAGAAAATGTCACACACTGTACCAACGTCTGGACTTCAAACAACTACTACTCCAACCCAACAACTT
This sequence comes from Crepidodera aurea, assembly GCA_949320105.2. NCBI lineage: Eukaryota > Metazoa > Arthropoda > Insecta > Coleoptera > Chrysomelidae > Crepidodera > Crepidodera aurea. The sequence continues at coordinate 68,787,547 of OX439472.1, read as the reverse complement.
TGATTTTGTTACTAAAGTCATTCTTAGACCGTGTCGTATATTGGCACTGAAGCCGGACCTGTAGGGACCTGTCGTAATTTCAGTGGTTTACAAAAGCAGCCGTTCGCAAGGACAGCCGATTTCGGTTTGATTACTAAGCTGCCTCTTTAAACGCTGTCTGAATTTGATTTGTAAAATGGGCTGTATATATTTTTTGTTGTTGGTATCCAAAACCCTCCAGTAAAACACATACACGTACGTTTAACACTTTTATTTAAAAAAACTTCAACAATTAAAACATGTGTAACAAAAAACAACAATAAACTGGTTTACACTACTTTAAGAACATCTAAATGTATATTACATGTAAGCATTTTGAACTATCAAGTGTTGAACTGATTTGTAAAAAAAGAAAATGAATAAATACGATGTGGTATCACATCGGAGTTTTACTACATACTGACTTTGAATTTGCTAGTTGGGCTTGTCAAGTCTTGCCCACACTCTTTATACATATACTGGAATGCGGAAGTGTTTACATAAGCGAGATGTGCTCGTTTTGCATCTCACTCTTGTCTAATACCGTTCGCACCCGTTGGATGAAATATTTTTAGCATTGTTTTACGATATGGCCTACGTTCGAATTTTGGATGATATGATGGCTCGACCGGAAGCGGAACACGTTGCTGGTACCGACTGGTACAAGCTCTGAAACGAAGAGATCTTGTGTCCTTCTTGCTCGCTTGGAGACAGAAAGTTTTGACTTTATAATATGATATTAAAGGTACTTTTAGACGGTCAGTTCAGTTCTCCGTTCAGTTTCAGTTTCAGTCGAACTGACAGTTAATTGTATGTGTAAATACGAAAAACTGAAACTGAAACAGACACGTGGCTCAATGGGAATTCCATCAGTTATCGTATCAGTTGTCAGTAAAACGGATGTCTAAACAAACCTGTCCGTTCAGGTATCAGTTTTACTCCATTTACTTCTCTTTTATCGTGGTTTTTTTAGTGCTAAGCACAACGCGACCGCAATTAGGTTGTCAACTGACAACTAAACTGATCGTCTAACAACGGCAGAGTTTTCAAACTGAACTGACAACAGAACTGAAACTGAACAGAGAACTGAACTGACCGTCTAAAAGTACCTTAATATTGCAGATTAAAATTGCGGCGTTGTTATTTAATGACGTAGGATAGCGCAGTTGTCGCTTTAAAAATTAATGAAATTCATTTTTATGTTTAATTTTTGTAATTGAAAATTAAACATTCGGCATTATTGTGCCTCATCAGTAAGAAGTAGACCAGCTCGACATCGTATCTCTAAACGATGCCTGAATACTGCATTGGACCCACGAGATACGATGTCGAGGCACAATAATACCGAAACCAGTCTAAGAATGACAGGCTCCTTTAGTAACAAAATCAAAGTTGTTGGGTTAAGCCCCGAAACGATTCGGGTTCCAACCGCGTCTGGACTTCTGTAATTCAATATCTGTTCGGGCATATATTCCAAGGAGTAGTTGTTTGAAGTCCAGACGTTGGTCCAGTGTGTGACATTTTCTAATGTCGTAATTATTGGGAGCTGTGATTTTAACATATTTCACATCATTTGTGCAAATATGTTTTGTGTTAGGTATTATTTATATCAGTTTATCTCTTTTTTTTGGGACCAAAAGACGAAAGAAGAGAGACAAAATAGTATACGAATATTGTAAAATACGTAGAGATATACATATTTTCTCACATTTTTGGTCATAGTCTTATTGTCACTAGGTAAAGCACCTATCGTCCCTGAAGTATACAGAAACAAAAAATGGCGTAAAAATGGGAGCACTAGTTGATTGGCTACGGAGCAATAGTGAAACAAATACACATACAAACAAACGCATTCAAAAGAAGGCCCAATTTAAGTAATAGTGATTAATAATAGTATTTTCCTATATTCAGGCAGATTTTGGCATGTTCCTCGATGCAGTTTTCTTATGTGGTTTTTTCTTCTGGAAAACACTTAATGTTTGTAAATATAAACATAAACAAGTACAAACGGTTTAGGCCTCTCACTGGCATGAAAACTTCCCAACTATTCCGCTTGTCCCTTCTTAATTTTTCTGATTCAGGTTCTCAACGATCCTCAGATTTAAACCATAAAATTCTAAAAAGGTACGAGGATAAGATTTTTATGTTATTGTTTTGGAGAAAGCGATTTTTCGCCTATGATGTCCTCTGGTATCCAATCATTGAGTTTGTGATTGTTTTGTCAATTGCCAATAAATGATAGTTTATTATATTATTTAAATTTAAATTTACTAATGCTAAAATCCATTGCATTTGAAGCGGGCGACGACTGGGGATTACTGAGTATTTAAGCGTCTTATTTTTTTTAGTATGTCCTCGTGTCCCATGGCATGTTCACCAAATACAACGATAACATTCGTCCATACGTTCTGGATTTAACCTATCGCACTTTCTTTGTATGTTTTTATTTAATATTCGTTATTTTTATTTGAGAGTCGTTTTCTGAGTTTGATACGCTTTAGTCTTTCTTCTAATATGATGAAAGGGATCTTGGGTCATTCGTTATTTTCTCTTGTTTTAGACTTCTAAACCCTAAAGTTTAGAAAAGTCTTATGGGACGCTTCTGTCTGTCTGTACGCATTTATAACTCAGCTTCCAGATCCGATACAGACTAACGGACAGCGGATATGAACTCAGGATACCTTGAATGTGTGCACGCCTAAATTTCAGCTTTTAAAGTTTAATAAATAATTTTTTGTTTAGTTTAGAAGTCTATTGTTTCCGCTCTCTAGCGGGTGCCGTTTCTATTTGTTTGGTTTTGTGTATTAACTTGCGTTTTCCATTTTTTTTTTCGTATTCTTTTACTTCAAAGATCTCAACTTCCTTTTGATGTCCTTGATAGTTCTACTCCGCCTTCGTCGTTGTTTGACCTTATTTATTATTTGTTCTTATTTCAGTTTTTTTAGTATTATGTCTAGTTATTTCATGTTATTTACATTCTGGTTTGTTTGGTTTAGCGGTTTAACTAGTTTATTTGGTTTGTGATTTAACTAACCCATTTTCTTTCTCAAATGCATCTGACTAAACTACAGATATTTTAAAACACGTAATAGTGGAAGACCACAATTTATCAAACTGTAAAACTACAAAATATTCAAAAGAATGTAAAACAATAAAAAGCTTAAAACCTTAATGCAACATAATCTTGCTTTGGGAAAATCGTAATGTAAGTCAATAAATATTAAGTAAACTAACTCAGAATTTTACATATTGAAATTATATTTGAATATACAAGTACTCTACTATAAAAATTTTCTGGGAAAAATGACCAGGAGTTTAAATGGCGAAAAGTCTATAACAAAAATACGTAAAAGTGTTGTCAAACCACACTTTATTAGATTTTTGTGGTTAAAGTTTAACTCTTATTTATCCTTTGCTGTAGTAGTGATTTGACAAATCAAATTATGTGGAAAATAACGTTTATTATTATTTCAAAAATAATATTTAAAATTTAACGCAGTTTTCCTTGATTTATATAATTAATTTTTTAATATCTGTTTTTTTCTATTGAATTTTAAATTTTAGACTAACGCCAGTATTGGCTGCTGTAGTACTCATTTCAGGAACTCTGTTGAGATATATGGGATCAGGACCGAAATGGCCAGATATTATTTCATATTTTGAAGAACCTTGTAAAAAAAATTGGTGGTTAAATCTTCTCTATATTCAAAACCAATTTGAGGTTGTGGTTAGTATCTTATCGACTAAATACTAAATAATTCTAAAGTGAAAATATTGGCATACTATGGACAAAGATTTTAACTGCTTGTTTGTACAGAGATAGCTTGGTTTGTTCTCTTATATTATTTGGAATTACATTATTTATTATCTATTTATCTATTTATCTATATTATTTGGAATTACGTTATCTATTCTTGGGACATAAGATATATATCTTATGTCCCAAGAATAGATAACTTTTCTGACCGATTGTTTTTTTCATATAAGGAAGAACAAATTTGTCTTTATTCGGAGTAGAATAATCATGTGTCACTTCTTTTAATTTTATTTTATTATAGAATAAACTAATTTATATACTAGTAAAGTAGAGGTTGTCTAGGATCAAATATGCCACTCTGATGATACAGAGTATCACTTGGACAGTCATAATCTTTCTGGAGGATTGTTCTTAGGAGTCGTTTTTGTAGAATTTCAAGTTGTGTCATATATGTTTTAGCTACATCTACACTACCCCATCCTGTTATGCCATAATTGAGATGCGATTCTACGAGACTTACTATTACCTAGATACTATTAATTCCCCATCATATATTTAACTTTCTCTAATCTGTCTGGAATTATACATATAATCGGACAAATTTAGGAATAGACCGGTAATATGGTTGCAGATGCGCAAAGGCGGAACTTATTACTCAGTAGCGCAGACAGAAAGTAAAATAAACGAGTCATACTCGACTAGAATACACTCTGAATAATGTTTTGCCCGCTCGTGCGACGCTACTCTGATCACTCGGTACTGCCTCGTGCCAACGCGCACAAGTAGGCAGCACAATTACCGGACTATTCTTAAATTTGTCCGATTTTTCGACTCGTTATCAAACAAAATAGCACTTTTGTCATCTGTATCTGTAGAGTAGGGAGGGTGAGTTAGTTCCACAGCGCTTAGGCCACATTTGACCCATTGCACATCCTCCCGAGGAGTTGTCCTCCCAGGTCATCGTCCATCCTGTCCATTCCAGGAAAGTGGACGAGTCACTAGGAGACGTCTCCTTTATATCGGCAGGTGTATGCCAATACTCACCGAACACGCATTCTCTCATTGACGGTAACTCCGGGCAATCGCATAGGACTTGATTGACCGTTTCGTCTTCCTGTTCACACAACCTGCATAGAGGTGTGTCCACTAGCCCCATTGTATGGAGGTGTTTCCCTAGTTGACAATGGCCAGTCAGAAATCTTACTACTAGACGTATGTTTTTCCTGGTCATCGCCAAGTATTTCTTCGACGCCAGCTTCCTAGGGTCGCCCAGGGTGACTCTGGCAAAACTGCATCCCTTGATTTCATCCCATCTCTTTAGAGGTTGAGCATGGGTGTAACATTTGGCTAGTTCCGCAATTGCCGAAGTCGTCAAGCCGTAGGTGTCCTGGGTCCTAAAAGTCTTAGTCCAGCCGCTTCCCTGTCTAAGGAATCGGAAATGCGGTTATCGTTACTCCTGTGGTGCCCTTTAACCCACCTCAGGATAATATTGTTATCTACCGAGGCGTTAGCTAAAGCTTGATGGCACTCTAATACTAGCCCTGATGTAACACGCTGTCTATTCAAGGCTAGTAGAGCTTGTCTGCTGTCAGTGTAGATTATTATGTTTTTGCCAGAAATTCCTTTTCTGGTTAGTTCTTTTGTAGCAATTGAGATACCAGCCAATTATGTTTGAACCACGCTGGTATTATTTCCCATTCCCCACTTAATTCTTAGGCTTAGTAATCTGGAGTAGACACCACATCCGGAGCCTTCTTTGGTTTTGGAGCCGTCTGTGTATATGCGTATTGCATTTGCAGCATTTGTTAAACACAAACTTGCAAAATTGCATCGCTGACCGCCTGCAACAGAGGTAGTGCAGTAAGCGCTTCCCGCCATAGGCTTAGTCTCAATTGACCTACTCCTACTTCGGGGTTTACACCAGCAGTGCGCAATCGTAACATGGCCATCAACGCAACCTCTTTGACATGCAGGTCCAGAGGGGTCAGACCAGTAATTAATTTCATTGTCGCGGTTGGTGTTGTTCTCATGCCTCCTGTTATGTTTAAACAAGCCATTCGCTGTATTTGATATAATTTGTGGATGACTTGTAGAACCTTCGGTGCTTTCAGACGTACAAAACAGTTTTTCAGAAATTGATACAATTTTTCGAGAAATGCGGGTAAAATGCCAGATTTGAATCCCACTAATTTTTATTAAAAAAAGTTTGACATTATTTTCTGAATAATACGTAATAACGTGGAGGTGGACATTCATTATAAAAGGTTGCCCATTTTGTCCAGACTCTACCATGGTATAAAAAATACTATAATTATTTTTGGAAGGAGTGGAAGGGTGGTGTTATTCTAGGCATCCATCAACTTTTATACTTTCGCTCAAAAAGTAGAAATGATTATTAATAATAACGAATAGATTGCTTGATAGCATTAAAAAGTATGCCAACTAAATGAACTTTTTATGTAATCAGCCCAATATAGTTATTATCGAAATGAAATTGTTGATTATCAGACATAGCACCGATTAATACACAAATTCTTGTGATAACTGTCGCAATAATAAGTAACCATTACCAACAAAATAAACTGATCACAGAAAACACTGGCTGATTTTATAGTAACATCCTCAAAAAGCAAAATAAATAAAACACACGCCAGCAAAAGAAGAAATCGAAAAATTCTGGAATAATATATGGGAGAGAGACCATAAACACAATAGCACAGCTGACGGATACAAGAAGAATACTAGAAGAACGCCAAAATGAAACGAATGGTATGAGAAGAGATCACAATACCCGAACTCAAAGCAGTACTAGACACCACTGCCAACTGGAAAGCCTCCGGAATAGATGGAATTCCGAACTTTTGGCTGAAACAACTAACATCGATTCATCCAAATCTAACAGCCGTTTACAACAAAATTATTAATGAAGAAATGAATGTACTAAAGCCACCTTTATAAAAGGAAATCTTCAAAGGAGCCAGCACATTGAAATTGATATGTCAACAACTATCAAAGCACTAGATCAACTTGATGTATATAAGTACCTTGGTATAGTCTAACATGAAGGAGTCAGTGGCGTAGCCAAGGGGGGGGGGCTATAAGTTTATAAGAAAATCATAATTATTTTTTGAACCAGTGATTAAGTTATATTCAGATGATTTACAAACAACAAACGCGGTTATTCTCCGCACTGAAAGGGCTATTTGGACAGTGAAGTGACAAAAGTAGATTCCTGTCTTCCTCAAAGTGCAGTCGATACTTCAACCCTTTGAAGTTGGATTTTTTTATCAAATTTGTTAAGATGTTTTTATATTCTTTGTGGTTAGTAGGGATAGTATTGGAAAAAAAACCAAAAAACCGCCATTTTGAATAGGACATATATGTCGCAGTTAGACATTTATGATTGGACAGAATTTGAAATATTCTGTACAAAATGGGTTCAATTTGAACCAGCAGCAGTTTAGAAATTTGTGTGGGATATATATGTCCGGATAGACTTCAAAGAGTTAAAGGTAGCAGATCCTTGTTTGTTTCCGAACATTTTTACGAGATACGAATAAAATTGAAGAGGCAAAAAATTTGTGTTTTCAATCGTTTAATCCAGGAAAAGTAACGAACATATAAAAAACAGTGGCGTACAATGATTTGTCCTAATAGCAATTGGAATGAATAATTTAATTCTAATGATATTAAAAGAAGCCCGCAAATAAGCATGCCAAGTTTGATCAAAATTAGCCTGCTTGTTTTTGAGCAATTCATAAAAAACTCTTTTATCCTAAAAACGAAGCAAGTTAGGACACATGATTATGAGAATAAAAAATCTTACTTTTTCCTGAAAAACTAATCCTGAACGTTTGACGGTTTAACCCCATCCCTGCTGAAAAAAATATTTTATAGTATTTATAGTAAGTAATATCACTGCCTCTAGTGAAAAACGGCATAACTGGAAAACGGTACTTTTCAGGAGACTGCTTACAATAAAATAGTCTAAACCATACCTAAGCCATAACAATATTAGGTAAAGTAATTGCTGTCATAAAATGGTTATGGGTTACTATTTCTCAGCACAATATTTATATCTTACAATACTGCAATTCAATAATTTTTTTTTGCAATTTATTTGAAATATGCCCTTATGAACGAATTATTGCTTTCCACATCATTAGTTGTTCCCCAGTAATAGCATCAAACTATCTTATAATTATAGTTGTGCCCTTATGAACGAATTATTGCTTTCCACATCATTAGTTGTTCCCTAGTAACAGCATCAAACTATTTTATAATTATAGTTATGTTTCTAAGGTATCTAAAAAATCTGACGTAGCGCGATTTATGCCTTTGTGGACCTACTTATGTCTGGATAACCAATATTTAGATCGATATACACGACGAGTTATGCCCTTAGTGCTTTTTGAAAATACTATTTAGGAGTAAGATAGAGTTATACCCTTTTGCCGGTGCTAAAAAACAAATAAAAACATCCTCCGAAAAAAATTCCTGTCTACGCCACTGGAAGGAATATAACATAGACAGATGAAAACAAAACTGATCAAAGAATATTACTGAAGAACTAGAGAAATCCTAAAAACTGAATTAAACGCTAAAAATAAAGTAATTGCCATCACAACTCTTGCAGTACCAGTAATCCAATATGGCTATGGTGTAATAAAATGGACTCTTATATGTTCTTCTTGTTGTCTATAAACTATACCAAGATAGTAAGAACCACACGTTTCTTATGCAAAATGGGTCCCATTCGAATTGGCTGAAAATTTAATATAATATAGTTTATGATGTCCTGATCAAATATCTCCATGGGCCCAACGAGATCTAATGCACAGTTTTTGAGATACAGGGTGTTAAACATGCAGATGCAGGGTTGTTACTAACCTTTAGAAAATCAATAATGTGTCGATTATTTTGTTACAAAAAGTTAAGGATAGTAATTCCAATCTTAATATTATCGACATGAATTTTAATAAGAAGTTCTAAGACTCCGTGTAGAGGGATATTATTTTTCTACTAGCCAATGTTAAGATTTTTATGTAATTCTTTGAACAAACTCATTCAAACGCAAAAGTTCGTAGACTTGCAGAATAAGTAAATACAATTTGACTTTATTATTGGGTGATCTGAGATTAGTATAGATAGTATAGATAATAGATATAGATAATAGAGATAGTAACCACAGATTACTATTATACAGGGTCACTCAATATTTTCAGTTTTAATTGTATTCTTTGCAGCTTGTGCGGGGGAAGTGTCAGAGATTGACAGAGATAGATTGCGAAACATGTTTGTATTGGATTTTTTGACCTGTTCCAGACTTTTTTATTCTTTTTGTTTTTATTGTGTATTGAAGATAAAAATTATAGGTACCCACTCATTTAGTTTCATCCGGCAGTATTTATTTCACGACTGTGGATAAGACGACGTGGCCCAATCCTATGGCCATCCAGATAACCCGACTTAAATCTATTGGATTTTTTCTACGGGGGCTATTTGAAAGAAATAATTTACGTTATTCCTATAACTGACGTGGAACAATTGAGATGGCGTTCTTGAAAATATGTCGTGTCTGCATACGAGCGGATGGGAAACAATTCGAAAATTTATTATAATTTTATTCAGTGTGATATCGAATAATCATTGTTGTTTATATTGTATGTTTATTAAAAATTGTATCAATTTCTGGAAAACTGTTCTGTATGTCTGAAAGCATCACTCATCAGTAATCTTCAGCAGCAAAGATATTTAAATTAGTCTTAATTTGTAGACATGGTTCTCAAAAATCAAAAATTCAAATATTCCCATTATATCGAAAACTGTGAGATTTTTACTGATGTGAAATTCTGATATTCTGAACAATCTTGACCTGGTCTATCACCAGTTCCAATATTGTACAAGGTTTACGGGACACCCTGTATATAAATAATTAGAATAATCGTCACCCAATTTTATTGCGTTATTACATCTTGAACAATATGTAATAATGAGAGTCGTCGGCTAATATTGATTTATGACCTTCTTAGACTTCTGGTCGGACTTTACCCACTATGTTTATTGAATTTTTTTTATAATTTTAAGTGTATAAAGATTTTTAGTGTGTTGGACATTCCTGGTATTTGGACGTCGATATGCAACTGTATATATTTTCACCTCTAATATTTTGGATTTTGTCGAAATGTTCAAAAGCTGGAATAACACTTTTAATTCTTGCGACATTCTCATCAATATTAATAGGTTTCATTAGAGCATCTAAGGATAAAATGTCTTTTAAATATCAAAATGACTATTATTTTAAAACAGAAACAAGAGCCGCTCCTTGGATAATCGGTACAATTCTAGGTTATTGTTTGACAAGAAAAGGATTTACTCAAATTTGTGTACCAAAGGTAAGAATATGAATAAAATAATTAAGTAGGCAAGCTGCTAAAAGAAAGTTATAGTGTATTTTTTTTTCACGATTCAACTTAAAGAGAAGTAGCGTAGCAGCTAAGTAGACACGCTGCTAAAAGAAAGAGTTATGTTTTTTTCATGATTCAACTTAGAGAGAAGTGTATATATGAGAAGCTCTACAGGCCAAGTTTGCCCATAGCTTGGGTTGTGATCTACTTCCATTTCTTCCTATCCAAGCATTTTTCCTTTCAATTCGTTCTTCAATCTTCCCTTCGATCTTCCTCTTCACCTTTTTCCTCCTATAGTTCTGCAGATTATCAATTTTGGAATCCTATTCTGAGCCATTCTTCCCACCTTATCCTCTGGGTTCTAACAAATCCTGAAATACTGTGCTCTCTATACATGTCATCAGAACCTTTCTTTCCCAAATCTCCAACTTTTGTCTGTTCTTCTCACGTTTCACATGGAAATATAACTATAGGTCTAATCACAGTTTTGTAGAGTCTAATCTTTAGCTTCCTTGAAATTAGCTTACTTTTCAGTGGTGGTTCAGGCTGTACAAACATTTATTTCCCTTTCTCAGTCTTATTTTAATTTCTTCCTGTGTACCAGGCTTTCTTGTAAATGTTGCTAGACAAATTGCTCGACCTCTTCAAAATTATATAGGTACCTTACCACTATTTGTTTTTACTTTGAGACGATTTTCCTTAAAATTTCTATTGTTGTGTTACTAGTCATATCCTTAACCAAATGCCCTTCTGGCCGACGAGCATATGCATCAACTAAAATGAGATAATTTTTATTCATAAAAATACCAGCGAAATCAACATGCAGTCTTTCAATAGGTGCTGTTGGAATTTCCCAGGGGTGTGTAATAACTTTTGTAGGGTCATTTCTATGCGCATTGCAATCTGCACAGTCTTTACATAGATTTTATACGTCCCTGGATATCGCAGGCCACCAACAATAACCCCTTGCAAGTGATTTCATTTTGACAACCCCAAAGTGTGTAGCATGTAGTTCTTGCATCACCGGGAGTTCCAAATTTCCTGGAATTACTACACTGTCGTTCCTTAGAATACATTTATTTTGTAAAGTAAACTCAATTTGTGGCACATTTTGTTGTTGTATTCTCGAATTTTCCTCTTGCGATTATGACTGTTATCTGCATAGCCTTGACACGATATACCAATCTCTGTCAAATCGCAGAGGAGTCGATCCACTGTATGGCTCCACATAAGAGGGGAGGCAACTCCTCCTTGTGGACATCCTCTGGTTGTGCAGATGGAAACAGTGTCTTGTCCCATTTTAGTCTCTGCTATTCTGGTAGACAATAGTTGCGACATCCATCTGGTTGTCCTGTTGTCTAACCCTCTTTCTTCTAGTGCTCTTTTGACGGCTTCGTGTGGTGTGTTGTCAAAAGCCCCTTCTATGTCTAGAAAGGCACACACTACAGATTCTTTGTTCTCTAGTGCATCCTGGATTTCATCTGTCAATTGCACCAATGCGGTCTCCGTGAATTTGCCCGTTTGGTACGCATGCTGATGGGGGTGCAGAGGCACCCGTTCCAGGATTTCTGTTCTGATATAGTTATCAGTGGCTTTCTCCACCGTTTTCAGAACGAACGATGTAAGACTAATTGGTCGAAGGGATTTAGGATTGGTTGTATCCCTTTTCACTGTTTTAGGAATGAAGGTGACTCTGGCCCTTCTCCATACTTCCGATATATATCTCAGTTCTAGACTGCTACGACACATACTCACTAGGTGTGGTAGAATTTCTTCTTGCCCGCGCTGGAGTAAGGCGGGGAATATTCCATGAGATCCTGCTGATTTAAACGGTTGGAAGGTGTTCAAGGACCATCTTATGCGTCTATTGCTGCAGATATGTCTGGCTATTGCCGTATCTTCTCTGGTAGGTCGACTATACCGTTCTGGAGTGTGCCCTATAGAGATAGGTAGGTTCATTTCCAGGGAAGTCAGTGTCCAGTAAGAGCTGGGCTCTTTCATTTTCACCTTCGGTGTAGCTACCATCTGACTTCTTTAGAGCCATTGCGTTATCGACTCTACATTTTGCCATGACTCTATATAGTCTAGCGGCAGCAGGTGTGGAGTCAATATCCTCACAAAATTTTCTGAAATTATTTCGTTTTGCTTTTCTTAGTTCTTTGTTGTAGGTGGTTAGTTTCTCTGTGAACCTCTGCGAATATCCGCTACTCTTTCCCCTATTGAAGAGCTTTCGAGTTTCGGATCTTAATTTTGCCATATTACAATTCCACCAAGGTGCGTCCCTACAATTTCTGCTTACTTGTTCGGGGCAGCTCGATTCGTATGCATCGATTATTGCCCCATTAACTTCTCCAATAATATTCTCCAGTTCTAGGTGGTGCCTAGCCTTTTTATTCTGGACGTGTGCTAAATTTGCTTTCAGATTGGTGTTATATATTTCCCAATTTGTTTTTGTATGGTTCCTTCTGAGGATTGGCTCAGGTGGATCTGTCTCTAGTCTGAACGTAATTATTCTGTGATCAGACAGAGACGGCTCACTCGATACTCTCCAGTTCATCACTAGATCTTATAGGCATATAGCCCAACGAGTAGTTGTTGGAGGTCCAGACGTCAGTGCAGTGTGTGATATTTTCTAATGTCGTAATTCTTTGGAGCTGTGATTTTAACTTATTTCACATCTTTTGTGCAACATAATTTTTACTAATTTTTGCAACTAACTTGTACATAATGTGTCATACTATAATATCGTTGTTGATTTTATTTTTCAAACAAATCCTGCACATTAACTACTTAATTAGAAAAAACAATATTTCAATTATTTTTATTTTGTAGAAAATTGCAGTTCCTATATGGATTTTAAGTTTTGCTATTATTTTAATGAGTAACTTTAGCAACTTTGGGATAACAGGATTATTTTCTGAAAAATTTCAAAATCCTTTTTATATTACGTTTAGTAAGCCTTCCTTTGCTTTGGCAGTTGGATGGATAATTTGGGCATGTGCAACAAATCATGGAGGTAAACAAACTAGAATTATTCTTTACTCTGTGACAATACCGTACCTATATTGAAGTATAAGTGGATAAAATGATCAGTAGTAATATCACAAGAGCTTCGAAAATAATCGATTATACTTCCGAGTCACGAGATGTATTTTGCGAAACACCACGAGAGCGGAGCTCGAGTGGTGTTTTAAAAGAAATACGTCGAGCGAGGAGGAAGTATAAGATTATTTTCGTATGCTGGCGTGGTATTCGATACGATTATATAACGAATTATATACATTTTTTTGGTGACGTTTGCTCATTACAAACGTCAAACGTATTGTTACTATGACAAACTTTTCAAGATGGAAGGATGCGAAAATCAAAAACGGTTATACAACGTCGTCAAGGGTATATTCGCTTATCAATACATGGTAACTAAGTAAAAATTGCAACTGCTATTGGCTAAATTTATGATGAGTTGTATAATCAAAGGTAATACCACGAGTCCTCCAAATTTTATCGATTAAATTTTTGGTTTTCACGAAAACGGCTTTATTTGGAAAAACCACGAAAACAAACTGATTGATAAAATCACGAGTCCGCAGGACGAGTGATTTTATCTCAAATCAGTTTGTTTGAGTGGTTTTGCCTGAAATAAAGGCGTTTGAGTATGAAGATCAAAAATTTAATCTATAAAATTTCAGAGGACGAGTCGTATTTGAAAGGATTATTTTTTGAATAATTTTGTATTAAAAACAGAGAACATAGTCATTTATGAAAAAAACACTTTACACACAAATATTGAAAATTTTCTTTACCAATTTAAATTGAAACCTGAGCTGTTATAGTTTTACATGCAGGGCCACCAAGGCGATTTTTTGACTGGCTACCCCGCGAAACGGCGCCTTAAATAAAAGCGAAGAAGAAGAATGAAATGAAGTCTTTCTTAATTTAATTAATTTTAAGTTTAGTTTTAAAGTGAGGTATCTAAAAATGTTAAATGAATGTTGAAATAAACTAATAAAAACAGGTTAGTTTACAAATACATTTTGAAATTTGGTTATTAACATAGATTTGCAATACATTTTAGTATAATAATAATTGATAAATGTTTACATTTGACATCTCAAATAGGTAAACACAGTTTAATCAAAAAACAAAAACGACGAAGCGGTTTTATCAGTATAAAACACAATGATTGGTTAGGATCCTGAGTTGTTATTGGCTGAAACCACAAAATCTGACTGTTTTGACAGATGAAAAAAATAATCAGTAGTAATATCACAAGAGCTTCGAAAATAATCGATTATACTTCCGAGTCACGAGACGTATTTTGCGAAACACCACGAGAGCGGAGCTCGAGTGGTGTTTTAAAAGAAATACGTCGAGCGAGGAGGAAGTATAAGACATTATTTTCGTATGCTGGCGTGGTATTCGATACGATTATATAACGAATTATATATATTTTTTTGGTGACGTTTGCTCATTATAAACGTCAAACGTATTGTTACTATGACAAACTTTTCAAGATGAAATGATGCGAAAATCAAAAACGGTTATACAACGTCGTCAAGGGTATATTCGCTTATCAATACATGGTAACTAAGTAAAAATTGCAACTGCTATTGGCTAAATTTATGATGAGTTGTATAATCTTTGAAACACGCGCGATTATTCGAGCACGTCGTCGTGCTCGAAGTAGAGCAAGTGTTTTAAAGACCAGTTATACACGAACACTTTAGGTACGCTATTTTTTTTATTTGTGCACTTTGAAATCATGAACACTGGTATTATTACTTCAAAAAATGAAAATAAGAACTAATAATGTAAAATGGGAGAATTAGTGATGTGACATCAGTATACCTTTCGTTGTCATAGAAATGAGAAAAACAGAAATTAATTTGCAAATGTCATCAAAGATTAATTGTTGTCACCTTAGTGCTTACCAGTTACGCACGAGTAGCGGAAACGTAACGAGTGCAAGAAATGCTCTTTCCAACGAGTTATATACACTATTTTTCCTACGACCCCAACATTTTTAATATTCTAATTTTATTTTTTTTATAAAATATTAATCATTGGGTATATGAATTTTAGGATTTAAAGTAAAATTTTAAAAATAATCTTTTATTGTACTTTTCAGAAAATTCTAGGAAAACGTTAAGAATATGGGGCCAGCTGGGATTTTCATGAAATTTTCACAGATGCTACAAAACATGATAAAATTAATAAAAATAAAAAAAAATTGCCGCAGAAAGACATTTTTCACATTTTTTTTTGAAAAGATATATGTTGGGTACTCACTTTGAAGATAAACAAATTCAGTGGGTTGTAAATTAATAGACCGTGGACTTACTGAGATATTACTTATTATTAAGTAAAGAGGAAAATTGAAATCGCCCATTGCCGGTTGAAATTATTAGGCTTAAACAATTACAATAATTTCACATAAAAATTATGTTTATGCCTTTATTGCTCAAACTTCTTCTCGAACGTTATCTCGTTGCCCTAATAGCATTCAAGCACATCTCGGTGCTACCAACGTTACTAGAATATTATTAGCATTGACTCGAAACACCTGTTTTTTAAGGTTTAGGTTGTTTAGGCCCATTAAAAAGTTTTCAACGGAAGCAGTGCGTTTATGATGGCTTTGGTTGTTTTGTGAGTTTGGGATATTTATAAAAAATACAAGATTATTATTTTTTTGCACTTCTAAATGATTTTTTTCACTACTTTTTCAAATATCTAGGTTAGTTAGATGCTTTGAGAACAAAACAAAAAAACTTTGTACAAGACTCATGTAATCTAGTTAAAATTACCAAAAAGCTGTGTCAAAAACGGTTATGACTTAATTTCTTCAGCAGAAATCATTCATGTAACGCCCCCTGGAATAAAATAATGGATAAAATATTATCTATTGCCTAAAATATTATCCATTGCCTAAAGTTATACCTTTGTCTCAATTATGATAACGATTTATATATAAAATAAAAAAATATTTATACTTAACACTCTATATCTTTATCCGCAGCAATAATTTACTGACGCATATTTAGTCCTAACCTCATATTGCTCTATGTTCCAATAGTTATGAGTCACTCTGTATATGAATAAATATTTTTTTCAGGAATTATAAATAATTTATTATCCTTATCAATCTTTCAATTTTTGAATAAATTTATATATAGTATTTACCTGATCCATCCGATAATTTTACGTCTAATAGTTTATTCAAGTCGGACATCGACCTACCTCAGCGTTTTGAATTTGGTAAGTATAAAATAAAAGTTTAAAATTATGTATAAAATATATAGATCGATCCAAATAAAATTCTTTTTTATTCGAATACATCAAAAAACACCAAAGTCGATACAGTACACAATAACAAGAAGAAGAACTTTTCTGTCCTAGGACTTTTTTCGTACTTTTTCGGATGGAGAACTGTCCGGAAAAGTAAAATATAGGTATTTAGGTAAATAATATTTGGTGTATTTTATTATCGGAATAACATACTGACTTGCTGTGATATGTGTTTTATTAACCCTCGGCTGATAACATGAAAAATTTTTAAATATTTGATAACGTCGATCTATCGAACCGACTTTTTCAATAATTAAAAATAAAATAAAAATTAATTGTAAATAATCATTTTTTGTAAAAACATGATTATTTACTTTATTCTCTACGTAAATATATCAAATTTTATATATTTTTTCTTGTTTTAATAATTTAGGTGAGCTAAGAAAAAAAGGTAACTTTTATGAACAGAATTTTAATTAAATCAAAAAAAATAACAAAAAAGAACAAATATCTGGTTTCACTAAAACATATAACAGTAACTTATATATTAGAAAATAAGAAAAATAAACTTTTACTCTCGAAGTCTATATGGATTACTGAAACTATTCTTCAAATCTGTAGGATCATAATCTTCATAAACAATCTCTACATAATCCAGTCAGGTGCTCTCTAGGCACAAATATTTTTTACAATTTGTGCAGGAATATTTTGTTCAATTTCTGGTTCATCAGGAACAAATAAGTTTTTTCATTTTCAAACTCCTCTTCCGAGTCATCATCATCAACAGTTTCTATATGATCGTCTATCAAACTCCCTTCCTCATCATCTGGTTCAGCTTCTGAATCAGTTAAAACTTCCCCATGAAGCCGTAACAACCATTCTTATTCCCTTTCATAAATCATTATAAACGTATTGTCATAAAATATAATATAATCGGTACTACACGGAAAAAAAAATTCACTAACTGATAGCGAACTTTTACTTACCACAAGTAAAAAGTTGTATGCTATATGGTAAAATGTTTGCTTATGGTAAGTAAAACAAGATTTCTGAAATTAGTCACTTATGGTTAGTGGTTCGGCCTCATTTGACTTTTTTATTTTTTTTAATTATAATATCGTATTTTTATATAATTTGGCAACCTCGCATATAAAATATTATCGGTAGCAGGGGATGTCAAGCAGTTTTTTGTTTTTAATCATTGTTAACTGATTTGTCATATTGTCAAGATGTTTAATAAAGTTATTAGTAAGTGTTAGAAAATGTTTTAATCATCAAAAAATATATAATACAAAGAAAGTACAGTCCACATTAATCCCGAAAGGGACACGAAAGTCAAAACAACACATAATGGTCCTTCGAGCCGGATCATTTACTTGCAATATAATTGCAACTCGTCAAAAAAAATATTGGATGAAAAGCCGACACTTGTGAAAGAAGCCGTTGTATGGAGATTCAAGGTTGATGACAATATACAATCAGATCGAGGGAGGTGCGGTGAGTGCATAACTGTTCCTTATTTTCATTTTTTACCAAGAGAATTATTGTAATTTGGAATTGCTTTGTTTGAGACGATAATTTGAGGTTTATTTTTGTTGGTATTAAAATTAAATTAGAAATATGACTGATTTGGCGACGCTAAGGCAGAAACGTGGTGCCTTGAAAGGCCAAATCACACGATTTAAAAATTTTTTAGATGGTATAAACACTATAAACAATGATAGTTTACAGCAGTTACGCGTTAGATTAGAAAAGTTGGAAGAAAGCGTGTTAGATAATTTTAATGAAGTACAATTGGGAATTGAGTTGCTAGAGCCTGCAGAATTAGAACTTAATACCCGTGACGAATTTGAGACATTTTTATTTGAGAATATAGCCCAAGCAAAACAGAAATTAGCAGAGTATGACGCAACAGTTCAGGCGCAGATCACTCTAAATACAAGTGGCTCAAGTAGAGGCCAAAGCATTGATTTGGAATTAAAAAAGTTTAATTTGCCCTTTTTTAGTGGGGAATATGATAAATGGTTTAAATTTAAAAATACATTCATTTCATTAGTTGACAATAATGCAAAATTTGATAATGTTCAAAAGTTCTATAGATTATTAGAATGTTTAAAAGGGGACGCAGAAAAGGTACTGTCCGAATTAGAGGTGTCTGATGGAAATTATAAAGTAGCTTGGGACATGTTAATAGAAAGGTTTGAGGATAAACCCGGTATTATCCAAAAGCATCTAAAAAGTCTTATAGATATGGATCCAGTAAATGACATAAGATCATTTTTGGATCAACTAAACAGCCATTGGAGAGCATTAAAATCACTTGGGGAGCCTATTGAGCATTGGGACAGAATTTTAATTTTATTAATGTCCCGAAAATTATTGGGACAAACGAAAATATTGTGGAATGAGGCGCGAATAGGTAAATTTAAGGGGGAACCCACTATGGATGATTTTAAGTTGTTTCTAACTGAGAGATGCAAAAGCATAGAGGCGTTAGAAGATAAAGATAAACAAAAGAGACCAGGTAACTCAATGACGCATTTTTCAAATCATAAAAAAGAATTAAAATCATGTGTGGCTAGTTTCGATAACAAATGTAAATTTTGCAACGGTCAACATCTTATTTACTTTTGCGATAAGTTAAAAGATTTGGCTGTCGAAAAACGTTGGCAAGAAATAAAAATTTTAAAATTATGTATAAATTGTTTGAGACCTAATCATTTTGCTCGAGAGTGTCGATCCGAAGGATGCAAAAGGTGCGGTAAAAAGCACAATACGCTGTTACACTACGAAAATTCAAGAAATGCAAATCAAACAAATTTTTTATCAGTTGGAAATCAAGGGTCCTCACATTCGGAATTAGAACGATCAGCTGAAACTGCGGCGTTGCCGGTTCAGCTAGATGTAATAAATCACGAAGTATCCGCTCATTGTTGTACTCCCGAATCACAAATTTTATTAGCCACGGTTGTAGTTTATGTCACAGGAAAAAATGGTGAGCAGCATAAAGTAAGATGCCTGCTTGATAGCGGTTCGCAAGCTTGTTTCATAACAGAGCGCTTAGTTAAAAAGTTAAATTTGCCAATTACTAAATTAAATTTGCCCATAATGGGAGTTAATCAAGTTAGAAATACGATAACAATGCAAACTAAAGCTACGATTACATCAATTTTTGGTAACTACCAAACATTTGAAAAATTTTTAATGTTAGAAAGAATTACTGCAAGTATTCCTAATTATTCCTTTAATACGTCACGTTTAAATATTCCTAGAGATATTTTATTGGCTGACCAACACTTCAATTTGGCCAGTGAAGTTGATATTTTATTAAATGCTCGTATATTTTATGAAACCTTAATTGAGGGTAAAATAAATCTCGGAATAGGTTTGCCTATATTGCAAAATACTTTATTCGGTTGGGTAATAGCAGGTCCATTGACCATGACACGAGAAAATAAGCAAAATGAAGTTAAATGTAATTTATCGGTATTCCAAGAATTAAATGACATTGAGAAATTTTGGAAAATTGAGGAAAATGAGCCAAAAAAGGTACTATCAATCGAAGAATTGGAATGTGAAAATCATTTTTCCGAAACGGTTACTCGCGACGCAGTCGGGAAATTTGTGGTTACTTTACCGACGCGGGAAAATATTTCGGATTTAGGCAACTCGTTAGGAATTGCTGAGAGGCGACTAGTTTCAGTCGAGCGAAAATTCTCGAAAAATCCTTTATTCAAGGAAAAATATGTTAAATTTATGAGGGAATATTTGAACATGGGTCATATGGAAAAAATATCGGACCAAGATATGAATTCACGAAGTATGGGTAATGAAAAAATTTATTATTTGCCACATCATGGGGTATCAAACGAGGCTAGCAGTACCACAAAATTAAGAGTGGTATTTGATGGCACTGCGAAACCGTTTGTCGGTCTAGCATTAAATGAAGTACTTAAAATAGGGCCGTGTATTCAAGACGACATTTTTTCAATTTTGTGTAGGTTTAGATGGCATAATGTAGTTATTATTTCTGATATCGAAAAAATGTATAGGATGATAAATGTTAATGAGAAACAACAAAATTTGCAGCGTATAATTTGGCGCGAAAGTCCCGATGACGAAGTTCAACATTTTAAATTAAAAACAGTTACTTATGGCACAGGGCCGGCTTCATTTTTGGCTACTCGTTGCCTTAAGCAAATTTCTGATGATATTGAGGATAAATTTCCTCAATTAAGCAAAACCATATCACGAGATTTTTATGTAGATGATTTGATTACTGGATGTGAAACAGATAAAGATGCAATCGTTATAGCACAGGAAATTACGCGTGTTTTTAAGCAATACGGATTTAATTTGAGAAAATGGAATTCGAATAAAATATCAGTTTTAAATCAGTTGTCTGACCGGAAATCAGATAATTTGGGGCATTTTTTAACAGATAATGATAATTCTAAAACTTTAGGAATATTTTGGAACGCAAAACGGGATGAACTTGAATATGTCATTGATACCAAAGTAAGGGATTATTCTCCAGTGACAAAACGCGTGATTCTAGCTTCTATTGCTAGGATCTTCGATCCACTTGGTTTAATCGGTCCGATAATTACCCGAGCAAAAATACTAATGCAGAGACTGTGGCAATTAAAGATTGGATGGGATGAGAAAGTCCCTTCTGAAATATTCACAATTTGGGTGGAATTTAAAAATCAATTACAATATTTACAAAACATAAAAATTACAAGACACGTATCAGTGGATGCTAATAAGAGCATTGAATTTCATGGTTTTTGTGATGCTTCGGAAACGGCTAGCGGAGCATGTATTTATGTACGAACGATAGATTCGCATGGTACAGTTAATGTTAAATTATTGTGTGCTAAATCACGTATAGCGCCTTTGAAAACTATTTCATTACCGCGATTGGAGTTAGTAGGGGCTCTTTTATTGGCGCATTTAATGAATAGGGTCCAACAGGCATTTGATAATGTTATACCAACCTTTTATTGGTGTGACTCTAAAATTGTACTATGTTGGTTAGCTGAAGAGCCACATATTTGGAAAACTTTTGTAGCCAATCGTGTTAGCGAAATACAAGGTATGAGTGACGTTCGTAATTGGAAACATGTGGAATCTAAAGAAAACCCTGCAGATGTAATATCTAGAGGTGTTAATCCGCGAGAATTGTTAGATTCAGACCTGTGGTGGAAGGGACCACAATTTTTAAGTGAAACCATAATTGGAAATGTAAATATAATAAATTCTAATATCACTGACATTCCTGAGAGAAAAAAGGTTAAACCTATGACTTTGATTAATCAACTTGAACCATTTTCACTTATAGATAGATTTTCTAGCTTAACTAGGCTACAACGCGTTACGGCATGGATTCTAAGGTTTGTTAAAAATTGCAAATCAAATGCGACATCTAAATTGAGCGGCGAATTATCAATGTTAGAATTAAATGAGGCTTTAAACAAATTAATTAAAATAGCACAAACTGAATCATTTGAAAAGGAAATAAGTTCTTTAGTAAAAAATAAATCTGTTTTCAATAAAAGTAAAATTAAATCATTGGATCCGTTTATCGGTAAGGACAGTTTATTAAGGGTAGGTGGTAGGCTACGAAAAGCGCCTCTGCACTTTGATCGAAAATTTCAAATTATCTTACCGTATAAACATAATCTGAGTAAATTAATTATTCAAAATGAGCATCATTTACAATTGCATGCAGGTCAACAGGTTACGTTAAATTCTGCCAATATTATTGGCCAATTAATGGCAGGAGGGCAGTACGAAGTGTTATTTCGAAATGTATGACATGTTTTAAATGTAAACCTGTCTCATCTTCTCAAAAAATGGGTGATCTGCCCCTTGATCGCGTTAATCAGCCCATCAGGCCATTTCATGTTTGTGGAACTGATTTTGCAGGTCCGTTTCTTATAAAGGATGGGAAATTAAGGAATCGCGCTATAATTAAAGCATATATGTGTATTTTTGTCTGTTTTGCCACTAAGGCGGTTCATATTGAAGTGGTTAGCGATTTATCCACTGAATCTTTTTTTAATGCCTTTAAGAGGTTTATTTCGCGTCGAGGTATATGTAAGCGGGTGTATTCTGATAACGGTACTAATTATGTGGGCGCTAGCAATCAAATTAAAGAGTTATTTGAATTAGTATCTAATATTTCGGACAATGAAAAATTTTCAAGGTTTTGTAATGATAATAAAATTGAATGGTTGTTTATACCTGCTAAATCGCCTCATCAAGGAGGACTGTGGGAAAGTGCTGTTAAATCAGCGAAATTTCATGCTAATCGTATTATCGGAAATTATCATTTGACATTTGAGGAACTTTCAACTATATTTTCTCAAATAGAAGCAGTTCTTAATTCTCGTCCTCTTACCGAACTCTCCCATGATCCTTCAGATTTAACCCCATTAACACCTGGTCACTTCCTTATTGGAGCCCCACTCACCGCTCTACCAGAGATGAATATCCAGGAAGTTCCTGACAACCGTTTGCCCAAGTATAGGCTTATCCAGAAAATGTACCAACATTTCTGGTCCCGTTGGTCCCACGAGTACCTTTCTACTCTTCAAAGGAGAAACAAATGGTCCAAATCCTCCAGCAATCTAAGTGCTGGTCACTTAGTTTTATTGAAGGAAGACAACATTGCCCCCCTACATTGGAGATTAGGGCGCATTATTGAGACTCATCCTGGCACGGATGGTATTGTTCGCGTAGTGAGTGTCAAAACTTGTTCGGGTGTAGTTAAAAGGTCTATTCAAAAAGTGTGCGCTTTACCAGTGAATTCTGACCTTTAAACTTTATATACATTTTTTCTGTTTGATAATTATTTATGTTTTACTTTATGTTTTATGTTGAAAGGCAATCCTTTCAAGGCTGGCGGCTATGGTTCGGCCTCATTTGACTTTTTTATTTTTTTTAATTATAATATCGTATTTTTATATAATTTGGCAACCTCGCATATAAAATATTATCGGTAGCAGGGGATGTCAAGCAGTTTTTTGTTTTTAATCATTGTTAACTGATTTGTCATATTGTCAAGATGTTTAATAAAGTTATTAGTAAGTGTTAGAAAATGTTTTAATCATCAAAAAATATATAATACAAAGAAAGTACAGTCCACATTAATCCCGAAAGGGACACGAAAGTCAAAACAACACAGTTAGTAAACAGTTTAATTAGGATTTAGACAACCTGTGGTTAGTGAACTGTTTACTTGTAGTTAACGATATTTGTTTCTAAGGGTATTAGACATGCATCCTGCTATTAGTACACATTATACTAGTGACTGGTTTCCGTTCATTTGGCACTAGTTAACTGTTTTCTTGTGATAAATGATTTTAGTTTCAGTGGGCGCTATAAATGCATTTTACTATTAGTGTATTCTATTTTAACTGTTGGTTTTGGTTGACTTGCTACTAGTTAACTAGATTTTAATTTCAGTTCGTACTAACTATGTATCTTACTACTAGTGAAGTGTTTATTGTGATGGGTTTATTGATTCAGGACAAAATACACACATTACTAAAAAAAACAAAACTTTTATTGTGACACTACAAAAATAGGTAATAATTCAGGTACCTATAAACAAAATATAACATAAAAAGGAAATACTTATGAACTAAATTTGAAAACTACATTTTTATTGATTGAAATCTAAAATTAAGATGTATATCTTAAAAATGTGATTTGTAATTTTTTCGGTTTGATAACGTTAATGTATCATGTAACACTACAAAATAGGTAGAAATGTAGTTTTTAATTCTAAACAACTTTTCTAAATAACAATTTTCGATTTTGTGAAAAATAAACGTATTTTACTCTTGAGCAAAATTCATATTTTTTGCCAAACCTCGTATACGGCTTGAAAAAAATGGATATCCCATGATTGTATTTTAAGTTTTGGACCATGCATAACTTTTTATAAACTTATAAGTAGACACACTGTATGATATAGAAAATTAGTTAGATATTAAGTAGCACTATTGTTTAAAAAGCATATCATTAATAATTTCGTTTTATCATAGCGATAAAATAATTAATGTCTATTAAAATTCACTCAATTTTAAGGAAAATGTAATTTGTATAGGCCTCTATCTTACGAAAACAAAATAAAGTTAGGAAAACATTGAAAACCAGTTGAGAATGCTCTTCTAGCATTGCCATAGACTGAACAAATTGTAATGACAGAATTATAGATAATAAAATTTTAGATTGACAGTTCTTATTCTAATCAACACAGCCACAGACAACTAGTCCACTCAGTTTTACCAAAATCATTATTCACTGAATGTCTTCAAAATTTTCATATTTTCGACCCCATTTTGAAAGTGTTCTCGAAGTGGTACGGAGGGGCACATCCTCTGAAAAAAAACAAAATTTTAGGATTTGGTTAGAGTTTTCAATTCAGTGCCAACTATTTATATACGCCTTCCTTATGTAAGTAGTAAATCAGGAGACAATTTTCAAGCACTTTCTATATTATTTTGTGAAAGATTGTGCAATCCAATCACCTTCCACCCTCCACAATTGCTTAGATCCCTTATAGATTGGGGATGGATATTAAAAGCAAATATGTTGCAGGCAAAGCACACTTTTTCTCAAAACATACATTTATTATTTAAGTGTTAATTTTATGAATAGAAATGGTAATATTAACGCCAGGCTGTTGAAAATCACTGACTAATACGTATTTGCCGGTGAATATGGTACAAAAAAAATGTGATAACACTATTGTCTCGACTCAATTTTATGCTGGTGACGCCTTGATGAATAAAGAAATAAAGCAAGTGCGATTTAGAAACAAAAATAAATTTTAACAAATATATTAGGTATTTGTATAGTTGTAATACTTATAATATATCTCATAAAATTGAGAAAGAAACAATTATTTTTTTTAATAAATGTAATTACGCCTTACCTTCAAATTTTATTATATATTCAGTTAGCCCCCAATCTTTTAAGAGGCTTTTATAATCCATTTTTTACCGTTATTTCACTATTATGCACTTTTACTTAATATGGATGTGATATATACCATTTACCTATTATTTTCGCGACACACGAACACCCCTTTGGCAGCCAAAGACAATACAAGAATAAGAAGCTAATCACGCGGGGAAATTGTGCACAATACACGATCGGCCATATTTCGTCCCCCGACCACCCTTCGGTGATGATCGTTAATACATTTTTTTTTGTTGTTGATGAACAGTTCACTAGTGGCTAAAATCTATTTGTTTGTGGCTATTAAAATGGTTTTAGTAATGTTATTTATTTGTTTTAGGCATACAGGTGCTTAGGTTAAGTAAACTGTTTACCAATGATTATTAAAAAGCATCACTTTAGGAAACTTTTTTACTTATGATAAAAACATGTGTTTAGAAACTTACTTTTACTTATGGCAATTAATTTGTTTTTTTATAATAGTTAAAAAAATATCTATGACAATCGTACTTTTTTCAAGTAAATGATTTATTTGGCATTGTTTTTTCCGTGTACAAACAAAATATCACTCAAATTATTCTTACCTCAAAATATAACAGGAGTGATAACGTCGGTTTGTGGAACCGAAGCGTAAATGATATTCAAAATTTTTATTCAACCATACACACTAGACACATGTCAACCTACGACTGAATAGATACACGGACTCTGGAAAGGTACTGTGAAGTACAGATTCAAATAAACCGCAAAAATTTGAATCTGTCGGTGTGAGAGACATAACGTTATCAGCCGAGGGTTAAAAAAAATCCAAGTGACTATTTCACGCACTTGTAAAATGAACCAATCAGGAGCTCCAGTCAAGTTTGGCTTATCGATAATTCTGAACTTGACTCTTGACTCTGATTGGCCTATCAAGTTCGGTGTTTTCAGATTTACCTATGTGACAGTTAAACGTCAAATATAAATAACAACGCTAAAAATGAGCAACGCCTGTCGAGACACTTGCTGTTATATTAAAGGACTGAGGCTTCAACATGATGAATGGTTCTGATTACAAGGAATGTGTCATAAAGACAACTATTGCAAGTACAAGCGGGTGTTCAAATAATCAAGCTCAAAGCATTGTAAATAATAACTGAACCATTTATAATTATAATTGAGAAATATTTAAGTACGTTATGTTAATACTGATTTAATTCAATATGTATTTTGTTCGATGTCAATGGTTCATGTTTATGAAACTTTATTAATGTTTCCGATCAACTTCTTACCTTTTTCTGCTAATTTCCTCTAATTCTACTGAATTTCAGATTTTTTACCTTTTACTTTGTTTGTGAAATAGTCTAATAAAATTCCACTCGTGATTGAATTTATCTCATAAGTCTGTCTCTTATTTCATAACTCAACAGAGTTGCTTGAAGAAAACACAAGCAACTCAGTTTCGTTATGAAATGAATCGAAAATTCAATCACTTGTGGTATTACTGTTGATAATTGTAAGTTATGTTACAATGTCAAAATAGTTATAATTTTTGTTTGAAATTTGAAATTTCTAACACTTGTGTTGAGTTGCTTTTTAGTGTAGTCTATATTACACTGACAGAACCGATCAGCTATTCGTTTAGTGCCATGTCATTTTTCAGTTTTGTTCTTTGTCCTTTATCATCTTTATCATATTTAATACTTTGGTCTTCTATATGGACGAAAAATTAACATTTTAAGAAATAAATTATAAATTTCCTTATATAAATGGTATATTGTATACCCAAAAACCAGTAAAGGATAGTCCAAAAAATATGTAACTCGTTTATATATCATTGATTCACAAATTTATTTAACCGCCATAATCTTATTTTTTAGACTTACTGGTTTTGGGGAATATTGATATTTGCGTTTGGAATTTCCATAATCTCGATTTTAGTTTTAGAGATGCCAATAATTGCGATAGAAAAATTAATTCTTTCTCCGTCAAGTAAGTTTAGTAGCTTTATTATGCTTAGCATAAAACTTTCGCATGTTTAAATTATTGTAATATTTGTGATATTTAACAGATTTGCTATGAATATCCTAGGGAGGAATACTGTTGCATGTTGATCTAGATTCTATGACTAATGCCTGATTCTAAAAACTTTGTTTAAAGCAGTAATAGGCAATTAATTTAATACTGTGTCACACAATAAGTTTGTAGGATGACTAATAAAACAACTTTTAAGCAAAATTTGAATTTATTTATCAAAATAGTCGAAGGTAATATCCGAAGACTATTATTTTCTGCCCAATTCTATCGAGAGTACCTTGTATTTGTAGACAATTTGATGAGACCATATGAACATTAATAATCTGAATAACTCCCGAGAGCTTTAGCTCGAGGGAGTTATTCTTTGATTCAAATCGTTCGCTAAGGAACATGAACCAAAACGAGACATTTTCAATTTTAAGTGAATGTTACGTCAAATTTTGACATTTAATGGAACACTTATACAGTCGACTAAATAGCCGCTCATATTTCTTTATTTACATAAATAGTCGATCATATTGCATATCTTCAAAAAATTCAAAAGGCTATAATAAAATCTATATATAAAAAACCCCGCACTTACCCCTCTGATGTCCTTTATGCTGAAACTAAGATATTCAACATGTACCAATTGTATGCCAAAACTTTACTCTTACATGTGCACAAACATAAAAAGAACGCCAGCTTTATTTCTCATTCATATAACACAAGATATAGAATTGAATCTTTTGCTGTACCTAAAGCAGAAAAAACTATTTGACAGAGATGCTTTACATTTTTAGGCCCAAAACTCTACAGTGAATTAGATTCAGAATTAAAGTCTATAAATTCTATCGGGTTATTTAAAGGAAAAATTAAACAGTGGTTGCTAGTAATCGAACTGCAACGATTAAAACAATGTCTTAACTTTTTCTTGTTACAGTCTAAAGCACAAATAAAAAATTATGAAAAAATAATTATAATTATCCATTTAATTCAGGTTCTAAATTTCTCAATCATACATTTTTATTTTTAAATATTTTTTTATACTATATTAAAATTAATTTTAATACTACTTTTTAATGGCCGTAGTAGTCGATGCCGTTGACACAGAAGTAAAAAAAAAATACTACTTTTTAATAGGTTCTACTACTACTAATAATATAATAACTTTTAAAGATATGTGCCAACGTTCAGGTCCTACCCTATTGTTGCTGTGCATTCATTTATTTATTTAACACCTTAGTATGTACTAAACTTATTTATTAATTTAATGATATTGTACAGGGTGGCCAAATAAGGATGAGAGGTACTGTATCTGGAAAACGTATCAATCGTAGAGGCTTGCAGAAAAAAAGTTATTACTAAAACGGCCAAGATAAAAACCTGGAAAATATTTTTAAGTTTCTGAAATGACCACTAGGGGGCGTAACTGCAATCTTGAATCTTGAATCTGTGAATTCCGCTATATTAACCTAACAAAAGAATACCTGATCTTTAAAGTAGAGGATAATCTGAACCTTTTTTGTTTGACAATTTTTGCAGTATCTCTAAAAATAAAGTGGTGGGGGTATTCAAAAGTTTCAGTAAAAAACACCCTGTATATTCGAAACGACTGAGCCGATTTTAACAAATTTGGGCTAGTTGAAAAGAGCTATTCTTGTGCTACAAATGCTATAATATTTGAAGTTTTGTTAGTTTCAGATGTCGCCGCTAGAGGGCCTTTTTCGACATTTCGACAGAAATGGTTAATTTTCTCAAAAAAATTAAATGCATTGGTATGATTTCTTTTTCATAAAAAAGTAGCTAAATGATGCCTAAACAAGCTCCCGAAAACCGCATCTCGATATCTTGGTCCTAACCTAAAAATTAGGCGAAAGAAAATTTTATACGAAAATCCCTTAAATTTTTATTTTTTAAACTAATTAATTCCTTTTATTATGTAAGTCGTGGCCCTAAAAAGGACCGATATGAAAAGAAAAGGTTTTTAGTGCCCCCGCAAATGCTCTAAATGCTGATCATCACGCTCTATGCATTGCTGAAGCCTCTCATGGATAGACAAAACTGCAGCTCGGCTCTCGGTATGTTACGTAATGCATTACGAATCCGGTTTTTCATATCTCTCTGGTCGTAGGTTGAGTCTGAAAATCAAGACAAGTTAAGTCTGGTGATCGTGCAGGTCATGGAAACAAACTTCCTCTTCTAATCCAACGCTGTTGTAATACTGCATTAATATGCTCTCGCACAATAATGGAGGATTTTTGTTTCAAATTCTTTAGACCGATGAAGCCACCTTTAAAATCTGCACAATATGCATTATTGGTCTGCAGAAAATCTGCATTGATTGCGTGAAGTTCAGCGCCAAAGACGTTGGAGTTTAAATGTGTGGTGTGGCATACTGGGAGGCAGAATTATTGGGCCATATTTTTTCGAGCAACAAAACTTCAAATATTATATCATTTGTAGCCCAAGAATAGCTCGTTTCAACTAGCCCAAGTTTGTTAAAATCGGCTCAGCCGTTTCGAATATACAGGGTGTTTTTTACTTAAACTTTTGAATACCCCCCACCACTTTATTTTTAGAGATACAGCAAAAATTGTCAAAAAAAAGGTTCAGATTATCTTCTACGTTAAAGATCAGGTATTTTTTTTGTTAGGTTAATATAGCGGAATTCCCAGAAACATAACTCTCTTAGATTCAAGATTGCAGTTACGCCCCCTAGCGGTCATTTCAGAAACTTGAAAATATTTTCCAGGTTTTTATCTTGGCCGTTTTAGTGATAATTTTTTTTCCGCAAGCCTCTACGATGGATACAGTACCTCGCATTCTTATTTGGCCACCCTGTACTTGTACGTGTCATTAACTATTTAAACGTTTGTTCGAAATTAATTATGAATAAATATTATTATTATTAAATATTATTAATACTATCATGTTACTAAATTCATGACTTTTCATTGGCGGAGTCAAGTGTGAATGAAATAATCTCCTTCAATAGTGATACGTTCATTCCAACGGTTCTATTACATTCAGTAGAACAATAATTTATCTTTGACCATTATTGCGATAGAATAGTGATGCAATGCATTGTCTGGGTGAAAGCTTTCTTTTTTTTTCGCAAAATCTTTCTTCAAGCGCATTAATGAACCCTTTTAGTATTTTATATTGATGGTTCTTCCTGTTCCAATGTAATATATGAAAAAAATACCGCATTCTAAAATACGGAATCCAAAACCGAACATTTGGGTTTATGGTCACTTTAGCAGGCTTTTACCGGATGCTGTGCACTCAGCTGACTGCCGATTTGACTGTGGGATACAGAGATGTATCCTTTTCATCCATTCAAGCAGAGCTCTGAATCGTCGACGCTTTTTGTATTTGATCCACTATGAGTAAACGTAGTATTCCTTTCTAAAAGAGCTTTTTCATAGAAAAATTTTTAGTAATGGAGCGGATTTGCGTTTCTTAAATGGTACAAATGCTCAGCACACACGAAATTCAGATTTTTCGATTATTTTGAAAAGTACAAAATTCGCATAATTAATTACAAAACTAGCCTAATTAAAACCACTGCAAATTGTGAACGTCAGATTTTCAAGAAAGTTTGACACGTATCATTTGCAGTTTAGTACTTTCTAAAAATAATATGGATTTGTCAATGGTGATACCATCTATATGTCATTCTACGAACTTATTGTGTCCAGGTACTTCTACTTTGTATGGGTAGGAAATAGATCTTTCCTCTTTTCCCAATACCTCAGCTATATCAACGTTTATATAAAAATTAACAAATATGTTTACTTATTATTTATTTTTTTTTATGTTAGATTGTAATATATTTTTTTTAAATAAATTTAACGAAAAATACTTCAAAAAGAAAAGAAATATAGTTAAAATAATAACCGATAAGTAACTAAATATTCAATAACAAACAATAAATGAATTTTTTTAAATTTTAATATTTTCATACCGAATACTCACACTTCTAATGCATAATCAACTTTTTTTCTAATACAGACCTTTACTTTTTATTTTGTATTTTTAAATAGTAAATTTAGTTATTAACGTATACCTCATATTTATTAAATGAGCTTTCATTTCAAAACTATCAAATTCATATGACTTGCGCCAATTACCTGCAGCGGTCCTAATCCGTATGGTGACTTGCACAAACGAAAGGTGACCCCGACGATTAATCACTTTTAAGTGGCTTCTGTGAGTCGGAAAAAATATTTTCTAACGTAACGAAACTAGTTACCCCCCGTTTTCGAGAATGCTAAACACGATGGTGGTGGTATAAACTCTTTTTGAGTTGACCATCACCCCCAAACGGCCAAAAACAACCCCCAAAAGGGATTGAAACGCGAACACACCGCCTTATACCGGAAAAAAACTGCGTCACCTCCCGTTTTCGAGCATGCTAAACAAGCTGTACTTTTGAATTTCTCCGAGACAACCCCATCCCTTAAACCTTATATACCGAAAAAACTGCGTCACCTCCCATTTTCGAGTATGCTGAACATGATGGGGATTCTGAATCTTCTTCCCGAAGTAAACTTACCCCTCAAACGGCAACAGAGAAAATGAATGATATATTCGCAGATCATTGAATACACGCCGGATGCAGGTTTCTTGATTGCCTGTTAAACCAATAGGCGCATACTTTGTATCTAGTATTTATGTGAAAAAACGACATATACGACAGAATTACATTCAAAAGTACGCGGGCTATTTTTAGGGTAAAAGATCAATCAACAAACGAGGAATCATCATCCGGTTTGTATTCAATGATTTGTTATTTATTTTCTCTTATCGGGATTTTCTTATCCACTTCATAAAACAGGGTCTCACGGGGTAGTTTTTGTCCGGTTCAGGGGTTGGTTTGCTTTGGGGAGAAGATTCAGAATCCCCATCATGTTCAGCATACTCGAAAACGGGAGGTGACGCAGTTTTTTTCGAGATATAAGGTATATTCATGTTTCACCCCGTCCGGGGGTTGACCCAGAGAAATTCAAACGCACCGCCGTCTTGTTCATCATGCGTTTCACCAATTTTGGGGGTTGTTTTTGGCCGTTTGGGGGCGATGGTCAATTCAGAAAGAGTTTATACCACCACCATCGTGTTCTGCATCCTCGAAAAAGGGAGGTGACGCAGTTTTTCTCGGTATAAGACGGTGTGTTCGCGTTTCACCCATATTGGGGGTTGTTTTTGGCCGTTTGGGGGTGATGGTCAACTCAAAAGGAGTTTAAACCACCGCCATCGTGTTCAGCATCCTCGAAAACGGGGGGAGGTAACTAGTTTCGTTACGTTAGAAAATATTTTCATGTTTTTTCGACTTACAGAAGCCACTATTTCCTTGAATTTCACAGCTAAAATTTGATCTCTTCTGTAATAATTAAATAAGTGAATATTTTCGTGACTGTTCAATAGTCATTTATGTAGATATAATTAGCGGGAAGCAGTCAATAGTAGATACATTAGTACGATTTCTTCGTTTTTATGTCTATACAAATAACATGAAATTCAGATAAAATTACATACAAAAAGAAACATCAGTGTTAAAATTTAAAATGACAAAATGACAATTTCTAAAAAATCAGTATACAATTGAAACATACAGAGTGAGATTATAAAATGTATAAGTATGTTTAATTATAATATATATAAAAAAAATAATACATTTTATAATCTCACTGTTTATGTTTCAATTGTATACTGATTTTTTAGAAATTTTCATTTTGTCATTTTAAATTTTAACACTGATTTTTTTTTTGTATGTAATTTTATCTGAATTTCATATTATTTATCTTGATAAAGAAAATAAACATCGACATAAAAGCGAAGAAATCGTACTAATGTATCTACTTACTATTGACTGCTTCCCACTAATTATATATACATAAAGTAATAATTAAATGAATACCTAGTAGATTAGAATATTAAATAACACGTATCGTTTACAGATATATAAGTAGGTGTATTATTACATTTTAATGTTTTTTTTAGCCAACAAAGAAGAGATTACAGAAAACACTAGTTAGTTTATTAATTTACAAGAATTTGTTAAAAAATATGATGTAATAATTTACCAATAAACACACAGTATATATTATTTTCTTTTCTTTTTGCCTATTACTGATTTTTTGCACCATTTTGCGTCCGGTGGATGTAAATCGGGCGCCAAACTGACCCAAGTACCTGCTCCTCTAAGAGGGTTCGATAATCTTGTACCAGCGTTAAAGATATACTGATTAAGATTTATATCCTATATATGTAGATAGGCTAGATAATTTATTCGTCTGTCAAGTCTTTTAAAAATTACAATTCATAAAAACGTATTTGACTTGTCAGTTACAAGTCTAAAATTCAGAATTAAACCACATACTATTAAAAATAGGGAATAAATAAAAAAAAGTAACGTAGGTGCCTTTTTTATTTTTGACAATATCGAAAATTTTTATAAAGAAAATGTGTTTAGATTAAAAAATAATTTTCTAATATGAAACAATGTTTATTTAAATTTATTTTTTTGATTTTGATATATGTCAACTCTCTGTCAAACCTGCCTCTATACGGTATATTACAATTATATGCTGATGCTTGTATATTTTGGGAAAGACCAGCAACTTTTAAAAATGCAGATTGAATTGGTATTGGAGGCAAGGAGTCGGAGTGACACCTTCTTTTTCCTGACTGTGCCAATTTAGTCTCTCTCCCCCATTTTCGAGGTTGCTGAAACCGAATCTGGGGGTAAAAAAAGTTTTATTCTCGGCGTCCCCTTCAAACGGCCAAAAACCACCCCTACATACCATCTATATATTTATTTTCTTCAAAAAATTAATTTATTTTATTAAAAAAATATATTTTTTCAACCCCATGCGGTAGGGTTGGGAAGTTAGGGGTCATCTACCTCGAGACGCCGAGGGTAAAAACTTTTTTTACCCTCAGATTCGGTTTCAGCGACCTCGAAAACGGGGGGGAAAGACTAAATTGGCCCAGTCCGGAAAAAAAAGTAAAATCACCTCAAATTCCGACTCCTTGTCTCCACTATGGATCTGAATCGTGTTAAAGAATGGTTACGTTTTTATAAACTAACTCTCAACATCGATAAGTCTACTTATTAATTATATCCAGAGATCAGCGATGGCAACAGTTATCAGTTTCAATTGGAATAAATCAACTCAAAAGAACAGACTGACTGCATAAAATATTTGAGACTATACAAAGGCAACAAATTGACATGGGAAAGGCACATAACCCAAATAGCAAGGAAGATTGCTCCAGCAATTGGTATCTTAGGAAAAGCAGCTCAATACCTCGAAATTAAACAAAGAAAGGCTGAGGGAGTGAGACTCTATAATAAGCTGCCAAGTACCCTAAAAACTTCAAACTTGCAACATTTCAAAACAAAAATCTAAAACAGTTGATTTATTCTGGATTTTTCTTTTAGTGACTAAAACAGAAATCATCTTTTTTTATTACATTTTAACCACCTTATTAGCACTTGTATTTTTTTATTGTTTTGTATTTTTTGTATATATTTTGTATATATTTTATCTGTATTGGCTTTAAACGTTAAATTTTTTCTTCTTCTGTGATTTTATAAACTTATACCTGTATATCCTGCATATCTTTAGCTCAGGGCCTTTAATCTGAAGTATTTATATATTATGTGTATCTACTTTGTTTTAATAAAGAAATATTATTATTATTACTATTATAAATCCACATGAGGTAGACGATTGTTTTGCATTCGACTTATTCGCAGAAAAACCAACTTATCACGGCGCTTATATTGACAAGTTCGCAGATTATCTTCTGGATACGTATGAAGACGATAATGCAGATTTTCCACCACAAATTTGGGCTAAGGCAACAAATGCATGTGAATCCTTTTATTCAAGATTTAACGCCTCATTTTATGTTACTCATCCATCTATTTACATTTTTATTGAATAACTTAAAGAGTTCCAGATGGAAACGTATGCTAAAATTCTGAGTATTAATATACCTAACAAAATTAAAGACAATGCGACAAAACGGACTTTAACACATTTATATGAGCAACTGTCTTCCAGTAAAATTACACGATTGCATTTTGTGAAGTGCGTGTCGTATTTTTCATCTGTAAATACAAATTTATGATATTTTAAAAGTTATTATGTATATTTTTTTATGTTTACGTTCATTTTTTGTAAATTTAATAAATCGATTTTTAATTTGAAAAATATCTTTTATTGAGACACTGACCAACTTAAAAATGACTTCCACTATCAGGTAACCTCAGTAGTGCTCTAAATACACAAGCAATTTAGAACCAATAAATACTACTTGCGCCCGAAATGGTTATGGGATTAAACGGTGAGGTAGCTTGGCGGCCGAATAACATCCGTCCTTTGCGCCAATTTGAAACAAAGTGCGATGAAATTAACTTCTTGACAAAAAACTAAGAGGAATCCTGTCTAAAAATCTCTTAGCCAATTTTTTCCAGGGAGCATCCTTTCTATGATAAATTAATTAAATAAGGCTTTGACATAGAAGTAAAAACCATTCATGTTTATACGGGTTATTACAATGAAATAACCAAAATGGTTCCAATAGTATCGGAAAAACAATTAATCTAGCAAAATCAATATAGCAACAGTGCAATAAAATTCAATGTCTCCACACTTCTTCCAATTCTGTGATGGAGATACACTGCGACCTATAAGATCTATTGTATCCCCTACTGCTACCCAATCGTTAAGGATGTCTCAACGATTAGAGCAGTTCCTCCAATCCTATTGCTTTCAAAAAGTTCAGGATGTCGGTAGGCTTCAGGTTATGTAGATTTTCCTCTTCTATTTGATATTCTCCGAGGTATCGTACCCTTGGATTTTGCAGGGTAATGCATTCTGAGAGAATGTGGATAGAGGTTTCTTCCAATTTGTATACTCTCGTCAAACCGATTTATCTTGAATACCAAAAGAAAAATTTGGGGGAGTTGATAGCTCATTGGTAGAGCATCGGAATTATGACTAGAAAATGATTAGGAATTCAGAAATATCTATCGGGTGTGATTCTCCACTATACCATTACACAAGAAGGAAAAAAAATTTGTAATTGTAAGATTTGGTCATCTAAGCCTGACAGAGTGTCGAAAAAATAGATTAGATAGCGATAAATCAGTATATAAGGGATTACGAGTGCGAACATCACAATGCATTGAGGTGTGAAACTATTGAAAAATACAATGAACATATTTCACATAATAAACACAATTTCAGAATCTTACACCAGAACATACGAAGTATATCAAAAAATTTAGATACTCTCAAGGCATATTTATCAGATACTATGATTTAGGTTGTTTTCAATAGTCCTTGCATGTGTGCAGGTGTTGGAGCTTATAGTTTTATGTCATTCATATAAAGAAGCTGGTTTGTTTTATGCATAGTGTTGTTTCCTTGTTCAAATTTGTATCCATATTTGGTGTCATTTAGGGAGTGTGATAGGGGGTTGAGGCACATACAGAACCACAATGGGCAACTAAAAGCATCACCTTGGAATATTCCTCGTTGGATTTTTATGGATTCGGTTTCGATGCAGATTAATTTTTGGATTAACGTTGGATTATTGGATGAATTTTATAGATATCTAATATTTTTTTAAGCCACCTGTGAGGAACCATGTCAAAAGCCTTCTTGTAGTCTATGTATGTCATGTGTAGGTTGTGCTGTTTCACCAACCACAGGCCAAAACTCACCCCCGAATGGGGTGTTTTTTTAATTTTTATATCAGCGGCAAAACGTCTGCTTTCGAGGATGCTGAACACGATAATATCACTTCCGACCCCCACCAACCCCTCCACAGGACAAAACTCTCTGTAAGGGATACCCATTTTGCCGCTAATATAAAAAAAATCTTAATTTTGACCTGTGGAGAGTTGGTAGGGGGTCGGAAGTGATATTCATCATGTTCAGCATCCTCTAAAACTGGGGGGGACAGCCGTTTTAACGCTAATATAAAAAAACACCACTGTCGGGGGCGAGTTTTGGCCTGTGAAGGGGTTGGTGAGGGTCGGAAGTAATCTATGGGGTAGTTTTTGGCCGTTTTAGGGGGTTCGGCTGACGAAAAGAGAAATTCTGATACCGCCATCGTGTTCAGCATCCTCGAAAACGGGGGGAGGGGGGTACTCTAGATCCGGGTAAATTTTGGTCCACTTTTCATGGTTTTTTCCGACTCACAGATGGCACTAATTGTAATGGCATTATTAATAAAATTTTAGATTGACAGTTCTCATTCTAATCAAGTCAGTTGCAGTCTACTCACTTTAACCAAAATCGTCATTCACTTTGTGTTTACTTTAAATTCAATGTCATTTTAAACTTAAAATATTCATATTTTGGACCCTATTTTTAAGGAATTCTCGAAGAGGTACGGAGGGGCACATCAAACCCTAAGCTTACTTTTTGATGCTCTATCAAAATATGAAGTCAGAATTTTAAAATTCATAAACACAAAGAATCTTCATCTCCCGCAAAAGTATTTGGTGAAAACGTTCTTCTTTTGAATCAGGTGTAATGTTTTCAAAGCAAAATATTTATTTTTCGGATTTATACGAATTTAAATTAAAAAAAAGCCTAATTTTCAAAATTTTCAAAAAGTTCCCATACAAATTTTCAATTTTTTACTTTATCAGTGCTCATTTTCTTCGTTGAAACCTCGACTTTAAGATGGTATGAAAAAATATATTGTTCCCATTAAAAATGCATAAAACCAAAAAACGACTAAAAAAGATTAGTTTTCATTTAATATGTTATTTACATTTAACTACCTGCTAATGGATTTGAAATGACCTAAAATATTGTTTAAACAATATTCGAATACTTAAAAACTTGTTGTTCTACTCTATTAAAACAATCAAGTAACATAGTGACAAAATTAAAATCCAGGTCCGGCTTCAAAAAAAATTATCTAAATGAATTTGCTTTGAAACAACACCCTTCATATCAAAATTTTAAAAATTGAGGTGCACATTCGAACAGCACGGAAAAAATTTAATGGGAATAATAAAAAACCAGTTGAATATAATTCTAATCAACACGTGGCTGGGTTGATTAGAATAAGAACATGATTAATAAGATTTTAGATTGTCAGTTCTCATTCTAATCAACTCAGCTACAGTCTACTCACCTTTACCAAAATCGTCATTCACTATGTGTCTACTTTATATTCAATGTCATTTTAAACTTCAAAATTTTCATATTTTGGACCCCATGTTGAAGTTGTTCCCGAAGGGGTACTGAGGGGCACATCAAACCCTAAGCTTAGTTTTTGATGCTCTACCAAAATCTGAAGTCACGATTTTAAAATTCATAAACATAAAGAATAAACACACACACAGATCGAATTCAGATTCCGAATAAATTGGTTCGGTGAAAATTGAGAATTTTTTCGACTGGAAATTAGTATTTTTTAAAATTCGTATAAATTCGTATAAAATCTAAAAATAAATATTTTGCTTTGAAAAAAGTACTTATTTAAAACACAAAGAAGAATGTTTTCATCAAGTTTCATGAAAAAAAAAATATTAAAACGAGAAATACGGTTTTTAACGATTTTCTCAATAATTTTGATGTTATGTTGAAAAATTATTAATACAAAAGTTTTACATATTTTACTTAGGTATATACATCTTTTACATCACACTCTTTTCTATAGTATGCATATTTCAGTCATAAATCGTAGAAAACCAATATACAACCCTCAAATACATTGGGTTCATAGGGTTCAGTCTAAAAAATTAAAAATTATTCATAGGCACAAGATTCTTTATAGTGACCAACTAGAAAATTTTAAATTTTCTGATAAAAGAGTGTATTCACAAATAAATTACCTTTTGATAGATGTTTTAACAATAACTAGACCGTTTTACCGCATCCCTTAAGGAGAGAGGTATTATACGATTCAAAAAATCTAAAGATGCAATAAAATACATGGTATCCCATTTGAAGAAATGAAGTACCCTGTCATAAGTCCAGACTTTTTTCGCACACAGTATATGGCCGTAGGTAAAGTACAGTATGTAATGCGTGTTGTAATATGCGTGTTGAAATATGCTTTTTACAACACTTATATACTATTAATTGTCATTGAATTTTAAGTAGATATACCGTGAATGACGATTTTGGTAGTAGCTGTGTTGATTAGAAGAGTTGTCAATCTAAAATTTTATTAGTGACAGAACACAGAAAAAGTATGTAGGTTACAGATTAATTTCTAAAGTTTATTTAGTATTATAAAACCGAATTTATTTTGTCAAGGTAAAAAAGTTTTTATTATTAATGTTTCTAGGTATACATAATAATTTTAATTTCAAATGTTATTGCAGTTTATCTGTTTGTATCTCATAACCGATATGGATTCAAATTCATCTTGCGTTTTTGACAATACTCCTCCAAATATCCTAAATAATACTCAAAGGGAAACTGAAAGTTTATTATCAGAAAAACTTGCACATATACTCGGAAAATGTCATTTTGGTCTATTCCTCTCAGGAATTAAAGTTTTGCAAACCTTCTTCACTATGGTCAATAGTAAAATAACGAAATTTTTTACGGAAATATTGACCAACTCATATGACAACGATAACAGATATCATGTTAGTGACTCTTTCTCCTTTAGTGAATTCATTAACGATGTTCAATTAGCACCAAATTCTAATATCTCTCCAATAATATCAAGTTACGTTTTAGATGAACTCCTAGAATATTGCACAAATCAAATCATATTCAAAATTCCTTTCCTCACGGGATATGTAGACGATCTTATCCTCTGTACCAGGAAACTATACTGATGAAACTTTCAATATTTTTAACATTTTTGATCCTAATATTCAGTTTAGAGAAAAAGAAACTGATAATTCAGTTCCATTCCTGGATTTAAAACTAATATAAACTAATATAATATAAAATCACTACCAGATGGTACAGAAAACCCATGAAAAACAAAATAAATATCTATTACATGTTCAGCAGGCGACAAGATCTCACATTCCTTCTGCAGTCACTTGTAAGAGAAGTTATTCTATCTTTCTATCTACTTGTTTGACCAATGTATAATTCATCACAGCTGCTGCATGGGATTTCATAGATTATATTTGATGTATTTTTGACTGGTATAGGTGTTTTCAATTTAGAATGTATTCGTGAAATAGTTTTCAAATTGGTTTTAGCTATTTTAATATTGTCTTCATTTTTGAACAAATGTATGAGTTTTGATGTCAAACAATCTATATGTGGTAAAGATTTAAAAATTGAAATTTGGTCAGTTGTTGGTGGATGGTTTGAATTTGAAACAGAAATAGAGGTACTAAGTAGAATTTTATTCACTAAAGATTTGGGATATGAGTTTTCAAAAAGAATGTTATTTTAGACATGCATCTCTCAAAGGTGGATGAGTGACCTTAACCACTCTGTTTTTAAGGTTATTAATTTTTATTTTGTTTTTCATGGGTTTTCTGTACCATCTGGTAGTGATTTTATTGTCGTTCGTTTATATTAGTTTTAAATCCAGGAATGGAACTGAATTATCAGTTTCTTTTTCTCTAAACTGAATATTTGGATCAAAACTGTTAAAAATATTTAAAGTTTCATCAGTATAGTTTCCTATAGTTGCCGTAGGTAAAGTAAAGATTTTTATATCATAATGGCATCTAATTTACAAAGTCGTAAATTACTTAGAAATAATATAAACAGCATTCCTTTAATTCAATTAAGTCAATTTTCTCGTCTTTGTGTCGTCTATATCGCTTTTTCGGCTAGGACGGCAGTATTGATAAACTTAAAAAATAACTTTTTAATTGTATTTTATTTTACACTCTTAACGATGATGGTTCTCAGAATTACTTTTATCATTATTTTGACTTTCTCGCTTTTTAGTGATATCGGTTGGTGCGATTTACAAGAACATCCTGTAGTACAAAATATAAAAAAAGTGTTGGATGGAAAAGCGATATCTGAACGGTGTGCTAAAGTTTTAATGATTTTTATTGAAAGATTGGACGATGCCGAAGACGAGGATATTTGGGCTATAAAAAGTAAATATTTGATTTTTTTTATTTATAATACTTAGGCGCATTTTCTGAAGTGGTGAAAATTCTAAGATAGATCCTAACGCCCGGAGGGTACCATTCAGCCAGAGGCCGGACACAATTATCTCCATAATATTGATATTAACAAAACGGCCAGCACTCCCTTTTACTAATAATTTTAGTTCGCAAATTAAACATTTAATTAAGAAAATTAAGAAAATAACATTCATTTCTGTAGTTCATAGTGGTTTCCTTGTAATACAGTTTCTCTTCTAATGGAAATAAAACCACTTATTTTAAAGAAAAACGGGGGCTTTAATTAACGTTTTGAATTGACTTCGCAACTCGTCTTCAAAATGACAACAAAATATATAATAAAAAATTTACTATAGAAACAGAACACTTGATAATCTTACAAAAATATGACAGCATCATAGGACACGGAGAAAAATTTTGAAATTTTGAAATTTGTTTCCATCATATTTTTTTGACGTTTCTGGGAACGAATTTTAAATTTAAATTTTTTTTTTTATTTTTTTTTTGATTTTTTTCGACTTTTTTCGACTTTTTTCGACTTTTTTCGGCTTTTTTCGGCTATCATAAGAAAAAACCAGATTAAAAACTGTCCCGATATAGAGTGTATCTTTTTTGTAAAATAGGCATCCAAATTTTTAAAATATCAACCGAACAATTAGAAACACATTCAAATTATTAGGTTCTTTTAATAATTTAGTTGAAGAATTCCATTGTATTTTATGACCAAAATCACATGCATGTACACATATTTTTGATTTTTCAAATTGTTTATTTTTAACTTCAAATTGGAGTTCATTAAGTCTAATATGAAAACGTCTAGATATTTCTCCTATATAAAATTTATTACATTCGCATGGAATTTTGCAAATACAATTTTTTGTCTTTTGAATTTCATTAAATGGTTTTGTATTTACTATTAAAGATATTGATGTATTATGAGTTTGAGAAACTGTTTAAATTAAATTTATTGCCAATCCTAATTTTTTCGGATAATTTGGGAATATAAGGGGTTTGTACTATATTTGAATGAAGTATTGGAGGATTTAAATTTTGTTCTTTATTTTTGATGTCTCGGTAAAGTTCACGATTTATCAATTTACTTGGGTAGTTGTTCTTAGTCAAGACAGATTTAACAAGTGATAATTCATTATTTAAAATATTGTCATTTGAACAAATTGTTTTTGCTCTATCGGAAAGAGATTTGACAATACCTCGTTTAACACAAATTGAGTGGTTTGAATTAAAATTTAGATATCTATTTCTAGGTGTTTCTTTTCTAAAAACTCATGTTTCTATACAATTGTTGTTATTGTGTATTAGTACATTAAGAAAAGGTAATTTTTTATTATTTTCAATTTCAATTATAAATTTAATAGTAGATATCATCTAGATATCTAAATTTTGTTTAGTTACAATTTCCGTTTCAAAATCTTCCATGAAAATATCACACAATTTTGGTGATAAAAATCACTATTTAATTGAAAATATGTAGTTTTAATACATAATTCCAACAATTCTAGAAATGCTGAGCCGCTTAATTTAGTTCTATTCATTAATGTATTATCACTTGTCAACTTTTTTCTCACAAGATTAAGAGTTTTATCGACAGGAACATTTGGAAATAAACTAACTACATCAAAACTAACCATTATATCTTAATTTGTAATTTTGAAGTGTTCTGTTTCTATAGTAAATTATATTTTGTCGAAACGTCAATTAAAGCCCCCCTTTTCCTTTAAAATAATTGGTTTTATTTCCATTAGAAGAGAAATTGTAACATAAAAATTGTTTTGACAGTTCAAGTTAACCTAAAATGCTCTTTCTAATGAAATTGTTTACGCTTGAAAAAAAAAAGTAAATTCAACACGGCCGAGAAATAATATTAATTGATTCGCCCAGTTTCTGCAGCATCGGCAATTCGCCTCGGCTGCAAACTCTAGGGTCAGCTATAATAACAGATTTCTCAGCCTGTTAGATAATATACTATTAAATGTCATTGAATAAAGTAGACAAACCGCGAATGACGATTTTGGTAAAAGTGAGTAAGTGGCTGTGTTGATTAGAAACTGTCAATATAAAGTTGTATTACTTAGTATCAAAGAACAGATAGCAAAAGTATATAAGCTATACATTAATTTCTAAAGTTTATTTAGTATTATAAAACCGAATTTATTTTAACAAGGTAAAAAGTTTTCGTTAAGAGCAAACCGAACCCCTTGAAAACCTTTTAACCATTTAATTTTCGTCTGATTTTTGTGAAATTTTCAGGAAATACTAATAATTCTAAAACTTAGGGTGGAGAAATCTTGATTTTTTTGTAAACCTTCGAAAAGTATTTATTTTGTTAATTTTAAATGGAAAATCACAAAAAGAAATATCCGCGCCATTCCGCATTAAATCTATGAAAACTTGCTCCTATTTGTTTTAAAAAATATCAAGTACTTTTTAAATAATATGGTTCCATTTTTTCTTAAATATCTTTGTAAAGTGCTGCCACATCGTTACAGACGTTTAAGGCTGTCGAGAAATATTCCATGGCCAAGTGTTCCCAGTGGCGCGAATATAAATACAATTTTATATTAGAAAATCCTCATAAAATAGAAGTGAAATTTGCTTCTCACAAGAACTCCGGTTGCCACTTAATGTTTGTCGATATACTTAATAATTTTAATATCACATTATATCATTAAAGTTTTAATGTTTGTTCTTCCATTACCGGTCTATCGCAATGCTAGAAGAGCATTCGCAACTGGTTTATACTTGGTTTTGTTTTATTTTCTATTCTTTAGTGCTAGATGCCACATCCAAAGTAGCAGTAGGACCGCTATCTTATAGTTATGGAGATTTGGGACATTTTAAGGAGTGTTTGGAAATAGAATCTAAACGAGATAATGTTACAGGAAAATATTGTTTAGGCCAAATAGGAATTAATGCTTCAGTAGCTGAATTGTATTCAAAACAGGATTATAACAAGGTATGTTACATATGTGTATATGCAAAAGGACAGATTTCCCATACTCGTTTTCAATTCAAACCATTGTAGAGTTCCTGATGAAGAGCAACTAAAGTCTCGAAAGCTTGAACAGAAAAAAGAGTTTCACTTTCTTCGACCTAACGATTGCTTACACAAAAGTTGACTTTGTTCCTCAACTTCGACAGTCGTCTCGCCTTAACTACTATATACAGAGTAGCGCAAATTTAATTGAACACTATTGGGATTTCGTAAACCATTATAGATACAATGTTGATTGAATAGAAAAAAAGATGTGTATTTTCAAGACG
Source organism: Crepidodera aurea (assembly GCA_949320105.2). Taxonomy (NCBI): domain Eukaryota; kingdom Metazoa; phylum Arthropoda; class Insecta; order Coleoptera; family Chrysomelidae; genus Crepidodera; species Crepidodera aurea. The sequence goes on along the minus strand of OX439472.1, from coordinate 68,742,717 downwards.
AATTTACTGGTATTTTCAAAATTAAAATATCAGGTCCCGTTTCTGAGATATTTGAGAAAAACCGAAATTCATGTACAGATCCGTATTTAAAAAAGATAATTGAGGGTCTGCAGCCCTTCAACGACGATACATTGTTTTAAAATATTGGATACTCTATATTAAGGTGTATTTGTCCTTCAAGAAAAAAGCTTTATAACTTTATTTCTCTCGGTGATGTAATCATCCGAAGTCAGAAGTTTGCCCCACCCTGTATATACAATATCTCTTATGATATGTAATACCAAAATTAGGTTAAAATCAGATTTCAATACAATGATCATGATATGTACTCTAAATAACCACATTCCTTTTTGTACTTATTGATAGTTAAATTATCAGTAATGCTTTTTGCATTATGGCGGAATAAATAAAAATACACTTTACAGATTAGGTCATATTTTAGGATGTGAAAGAGGTGGTGTCAATAATAAACCATGACATTAAACCGATACCTGTGATAAGATGGGCCATGTGTCTTCCTAGCAGTTGTACCAGAGAAGATGTTATACTTCTGATAAATAAGCAACAACTATTTGGATTTGATGTAACTAATGTTAGTTGTCAGACTATTGAAGACGTTTATCCTGTATTAAGTAGGGATGCTTTAATTGGAATGTGAGTATAATTTTGATATCTTTATTATATCTAAATTACTTATAGTTCGGATTCATAACAGCTGAAGCCACAAACATCAGTTTGAATGGCCTTTGGAGAGATAAGAGAGGTCTCTGCATATTACAAACATTCTCTTCCACGAAGACCTGGATGCAATACTAATAAATGGTATGAAAACAATATCAGTCGGACACCTTAACGCAAAATCCGCGAACATGAACAGCCCAACAACAAACACAAAAGGGAGAAGGCTAGTGGAGTACCTAGATAATAGTCTAGACTGCTTAGCAACAGGCTCTTATGAACCGACTCACTAGACGACTCGACGTCATAGATATAGCTATGATCAAAGATGTTAACGTCTACTTTAATATCACCTCCACCCTTCACCCATGAAGGGGGAAGAGCCATCTAGTACTACTTGACGAAGGGGAAGATGAAATGGTTAATTATGTAAAAGAAGTGACAGCAACCAACGGGGAAACAGAAAAAGGTTTGGAAATGAGATTGTTTTAATCCCTCGAAAAAACTCGGCAGAAGAATTGGAAACGCTCTCGAAAAATTCGAGAAAACAAAAAGAATCGAAAGATCAAGTAGATCCAGAAACATAAAGGAAAACCTAAAAAGTTGATCAAGATAATTAACAGGACGAGCAACTAAAATGACAAGTCAAAGAAGAATTAAGTTCACACAGAAGTTAACAGTGGGACGACTTCGTCCAAAACCTGGATCCACAGGAATCTGGAATATGGAAAATCCTGAAAATACTAAGAGAAGACAAAAGAGAAATACCAACGTTAGAAGAAGCTTGCAGCCTAGAATGATAACCTAATATCTCCAAGAGGCATAGTGTGAGCTGGAAGAATGATAAAAACCAGGTTGTGCTATTGAGAAAACGGAGACACACACCAAATGAACAGTTAAAAATGTACGGACATAATGTTGAATGGAGCTCGAAATATCTAGGTGTGACGTCAGACCAAGGAAGATACAGGCCCAACACAATATCTGTTTGAGGCAGAATACCAAGTAGATGATCACGGTAAGCAAAAGAGACCGAGAAGGCAACTGCTCTACGAAACCTAAGATTGACTACCGAAGCCACCACTATCAGTTTCTAATTTTTACAAAACAAATTAGAGACAAGGGAGTCCCGAAGATACGAAGTACCGCGTAAGTCCGGGCTCCCTAGCCAACTGCGACTGCTGAAGGAGCAGCAGTATACGAATAGTAGTAAGAAAAAACGTAAAAACGGCCCCGTTCACCAAAAAAATGGGTCGGGGGCGGGAAGGGGAATTAGAGCAGTGCCAGAGGAGAAGACAAATGGGGGAACAGAGAAGGAATTAGTAATGGGGGAAAACAAGGGGGAAACAAAACTCTACTACAGGACGAGACACACACACAACAAAGCACACTCCACTCACAGGACAAAAAGAGATATAGGGAGAAAAGCGCATGTCGTTTCTTCTAAAACAAAGAGAGCACGAAAAGCCCCCATGCCATTCAAAGTTGCAAGGTCGGTTTCAAAGGTTCTGTCTACTGTTTTTTAGGATTCCGATGATGTTATTCTTATTAAGCATCTGACTAAAAATAGTAAAACAACAGAAACTTACTATGCTGATAGAAGAAGAGTTGCGAGAGGTATTCTGTTTCTTTAAAGCAACGTTACGGTTCAAGCTGGCCATTCTGAGGAGCTAGCCTTACAATAAACGAGTTTTAACATAATTGTCCCTACACCTACAGTCCTAGCGACAACTTCTTCTTTTCAAATTTGAAAAAGGCGTTTGGGGATAGACGAAGAAATAAAAACAGCTGTTTTCAAGCAATTTTATAGATTGAATGAGAATATACACAAAGAAATAGAAAGCTAGAGAAAGATAAATAAACTGTCTCCTTTTTTTAAAGTCTAATTTACAATATTTTTTATTTTTATTTTAGATCTATATTGAGCTTACTAGCATTAACAGTTTTAATTTCTACATCTTATGATGTTTACTACCAGAAGCATGAAATAGGTAAGATCTTAGAATACTATTTTAAAGAGAAATCGCCTTGTTCTTTTATCTTTACTATATTTATTTTACTTAAACATAATTTGCATCAGGTATTTCAAAAATAAAAACAAACTAATGAAGATAATTTTTATAATTACTAATTTGGGGTTTTTTTATATTGTGAAAATGATTAGTTATCTTGACGTTCACAGTGATTATGATAAAGTCAAAATTAAAAAAAACTAATTACGTCACATTTTATTAATTTTTGCTTGCGTACAATCGCCAAAGCCTGCAGCCGGCAGCCAAATTAATACTGTCGGGAGATAGCTCCTTTCAGATTTGTGCATGTGACAGTTTAAAGTCAAATTTAAATAATCACGCTGTGCACGCATTTAAAAATGAGCAGATTTGGGATTTCGTTCAATGTCAATGTTTCCTGTTTATTATACTTTGTTAATTTCTCTGATCAACTTCTTACCTGCTTTACTAATTTCCTCTAATTCTGCCGAATTTCAAATTGTTTACCTTTTACGTTGTTTGTGAAATAGTTGCCTGAAGAAAACACCGCTCGTCCTCCGGACTCGTGGTGTTTTTAAGCAACTCAGTTTCGTTATGAAATAAATTGACAGCGAAAATTCAATCACTTGTGGTATTACTACTGATAATAACGCGGCAATGAGATTGTTCATTATTTATCGTTTCTTAGTTCCGATGATTATTGTGTGCTTCTCGTATGTTTAATGTATATTATATATATTATATTATATGAACTTCACTTCACTACAACCACTTTCATATGCTGCATCTATTATGAACAGATAAACATTCAGAACCTATAGAATATATTAATAACAAATATGTATCAATAACTTTCAATCACATCCATATTTTTCAATTTATTCGCATTGCACCGATCGGATTCAACGTAAATTATTTTATGCACCAATCGTGTTATATAGCTCCTAACGTCCGGAGGGTAACAGTCAGCCAGAGGGCCTCTGTCCCGAGGGATGAATGTTGCCCGATGAACGATGAGCGCCTCTCTACCGGCCGGGAAAAACAATAATTGATTGTCGGTTTAAATCGATCGCTTATTTATTGTTATTAACCGTCCACAATGTCGGTTTTGCTAAGATGTGGGTTCAAGCCGGTAAATTAACAATTTTTCTAAAGGCAAGAAACTCTTCGAAAGCCATTATGTTTCCGGCGTCTACGAATTAAAAACTATGGATCATCTGAGATTATAGGAACTGTTTTGCGCTAAGCACTAAGCCCCAAAACGTAAACAAACCTTTACAAGCCGACAATCGAGCTATGTATATAATTATTGTATAAGTTCTAATAACAGATAATGACAAGTTAAAGAAACGTAAACGTCACTGATCTTGCAAGTACACAGGGTCGCATTAAGGGTGTTATAAAAATAAGTATGTAAACAATTTCATAAAAAAATTTACGCGTTTACTTCAGTTACACCATATGGAAAACTCTTTTTAAATTAATTTTACAAAAAAAAGTTACTCTTTATAAAAAGTTCTGCATCGTGTAAAACCCATACTCATCCGAATAAATGCAATTTTTCAAATCGGAAAAAAAACCGCCACATCTTTACAACTGAAAAAATGCATGTTAACATTGATAAGATGAAGTTCAAGAATCATTTTTCTGTTGTGTAATGTATTCTATGGATAATCTGCAACATATAACGATGTGGCGGTTTTATTTCTATTTGAAAATTTGTGGACGAGCCTTAAGACATTATGATTTCTAGATGTTCCGAAAAAAAAACACATATAGTTGATTGATTTTAGGTTAATGTATATTTAATTAAATACCCATTTAAAACTAAAACGGTGAATATATTGCAGTAAAAATGCAAAATTACAGTAAACTAGAACAGTTATCAATTCCTAACGTCAGTCACTACTGCCAAAATAAAAAAAATTATGGATACCAGGGGCATCCAAAAAATAATTCTTAATCTGGGGAAAAATGAAACCGTTACAATATTGACGTAAAGGTGGCATCCCTATTCATGTAGCAACAAATTTTGTGGTTGAACCACTTTATCGCATTTTGTTTTAGGCTAATTATAAATTAAATTTTGCAGCTCATCCCAGTTTTGTAGCATTTTCTCTCTATACAAACAGCAAGAAACTATTCCACCACTCAAAACGTGTATCAAGTTTAAGCTGTTTGGATGGAATAAGGGTTATAAGTATGTTTTGGATTATAATCTTACATTTGTGGATGATGACAACATTAGTAACAATTTTTGATACTAAAAATATTGTTAATGTAAGTCAATCAAATCTTTTATTAAAAACAGAAGGGTAAGAATGACAAAATGGGTTCCAATGTGAACTTAAAATGGTTATTTCTGTCTAAAATTTTCTTTTACCGTCATCATTGTTGCCTCCCTACGAGCAGCCTTCAATAGCGTACAAGAAGCTTGTCCGAGTTAGAAATAAAGGGCCCTTAACTTATAAAATGCGATTTCCCAGCAGGGCCAAAAGGAAAATCCTATCCGCATGCCATTGGTCACCCATTTAGAGTATAACTGTGACAAGAGTTGTTTAACTATTAGAAATATACCAATATATGTGGAAACAGTTAAATTTTAGTAGTAGTAAAATTTTATTAATACTTTCATTACAATTTGTGCGGTCTATGGCAATGCTAAAAGAGCATTCTCAACTGGCTTTACAAATATAATCAGCATGCCTATTTAGGTTTATATTTTTATCAATTACCTATAAAAGTCAAATATTTTATTTTCAATGTTAATATTATTAATTTTCATAACGGCATTTGCCCAAACAATTTGATCATATTTATAAAATGATGTCAAAATCATAGTTTCTGTTTTTTTTTATTATCAAGATATCTGTTAAAATTTTAATAATTGTTCCAGATATAAAACTACAGATAATTTTTTTCAGATATCAAATTCGATTATGGGTATGGTTATTCTTAGTGGACAATATGCATGCGATACGTTTTTACTAGTAGGTGGAGTGCTAGTGACATATAACTATTTTAAAAGGAACAATGGCCATAGTTTAACATTTTCAATAATTTTGCAACATTATGTTCACCGGATTATTCGGTAATTTCTTTTGATTTAATTTGTTTTTAATTGTGCAAATATATTTAGTGTTATTATTTATATCAGCTTATCTCTTTCTTTTGGAACCAAAAGATGAAAGAAGAGAGAGAGATATTATACGAATATTGTAAAATACGTAGAGATATACAGGATTTAGCACATTTTTGGCCATAGTCTTATTGTCACTAGGTGCAAAATTGAGTACTCATTATCCTCCCTTAAAATTCATCCAATCTTTTTGATAACCTGTAATTAATTACCTTTTGGTTTAAAACAGTGAGTTGAACCCAATCCCCGTGGTTAATTAGTTATTGCACAATTAAGCAACAAAAAAATGCGATCCTTTGCTATAACACTCACAGATATAAGATAAAATTTTTAGATGTGCTACCATCTATGATTAGAAGAGAGTACTAACAATTTTTAAAACAAAAAATTCCAATTGTATTGGGGTTGCATACGCAATTTGCATGGTGTGTTGAAAAGCTTTTATTTGACTGATTCTAGTGAAAATGTCACTCTCTTCTTTCGTATCCCTTTCAGAGATTAATACAAAGTTAGAAAACGAGTAAGGAATTTAATTTATCAGATTCGACATCCTAAGACCGGTTTTTGCCTTTAGGCTTCGTCAGTATAGGATTTTAGAATCCAATAAATAAAATTCCAAACTCGTACAAGTCAATAGCTATATCATCATATATGGTAGCACATCTAAAAATCATATAGCGGATATTGACTTGTACGAGTTTGAAATTTTTTTTATTGGATTCGAAAATCCTAACTGACGAAGCCGAAAGGCAGAAACCGGTCTTAGGATGTCGAATCTGATAAATTAAATTCCTTACTCGTTTTCTAAATTTCCAATAGTTTTTTTCTATTTTTTTGCAATTTGACGGCGTACAGAATTATTTTAAGAAATAACAAATGGAATAACTTTCAATCTATACTATAAAGTGTTACTTTATAATATATGGTTGGAAATCTATTTTCAAGATGCACAATTTAAAAAAAAACGTCGACATCGGATAAATAGATCCTGAGATAAAGGCGTTTAACTTTAGAGCTCGTTTTTGAGACAACGATTTGCGAAACACCGATTGGTTCGCTGAACCATCTACTATACACGTGCAAGTTGTCGAAAATATTATAATACGAATTCGCATTTAGAATAATTAGAATGCAGGAGAGAGCGAACGCCATGCGCCATCGTGCGAAAATGTAGCGTGCGCTCCTCCCGTAGCGGTGGCTGGGGGAGAGCGAAACCCTCTGTGCAAAATAGATTTTCCCGGAAGCAGCTATCTTCCACCCACGCCTCGTTGATAACACCCGCTTTATTTTTTCTTTTGAATTTTAAATTTTAGACTAACGCCAGTACTGGCTGGTGTAGTACTCATTTCAGGAAATCTCTTGAGATATACGGGATCAGGACCGCAATGGCCAGATGTTATTTCGGTTTTAGAAGAACCTTGTAAAAAAAATTGGTGGTTAAATCTTCTCTATATTCAAAACCAATTTGAGGACAACCACAAGGTTAGTATCTTATCGACTAAATACTAAATAATTTTAAAATTTGACTTGGGGGTTTTGTTGATAAAACAGAAAAGAATCGACTGGGGGTAGATGAAATGATCAGATGTAAAATGCTTCTTGTTTCCTAAAAAATTAAAGGACCCTGCACGGAATACATAGCATTTTGGTTGATTTCGGAATTTAATGAAACTCTAGTATGTTGTAGATCATGACCTGTGGTAATACTTTAAAAGGATCATAATCAAATCGTATGACTAGTTTCGAAGAAACAGGGTGATTTTAAAAGTAGTTACAAATCAGAAAATAAAAGTAATTTATCACAAATTGAGACTATTTTTGGTTTGTTCTCGTGATTTGGCTAAAATATGTCCTGACTTTGGAAACGCAACACTATTATGATCCAAATCAGTATTTAGTTTACCGGAGTCATCACAAATGTACTCAAAAAATCATATTTCGTCGTTTTGTTTACTTCACTTATCAGAATTGATATTTTTTCTACTTTAATTTCGAGATTTGTCTGAATAGTGTTGATAATTTGGAAAAGCAATACTATTATTATATAAATACAGTATTTTAGTATATCGCCGTCATCAGAAAAATACTTAAAATATTCTATTACAAAGTTATTCACTTCATTCTTTCAATAGAAATCATAAAGAACTATATGTTTTCAATTTATAACGTTAATATACTTAAGCCATAATTTGTGAAAAACATTTTGCCAAACTTATATTTAATACAAGGGCCCTACAAAAAGTAATTCTACATATGTACATGACTACTTGATGTGCATAATTTAGAGTATTTCAGGAAGATAATTTCCTTCTTCCGCAACCTCACGAATAGCGACATCTTGAACGTATTCCAAAGTATTGGTAGTTGGAAATTTTATATTTTCCATAATATGCCTACTGTAGCTGAGGTACCAAATAGCATTTGCCACATGAGAGCACATTCCTACCACCCTGGCATCAGACCGACATGTGCAGTAATGTCCTGTTATTTCGTTCGCATCTAAATCAAATCTCATGAATAACTGATATTTATTATTGTTTCTATGCGTGGAAAATAATCTGACTCTAATAAAACCATTTTTATTGAGTTACGTATCTATATCAATGCAGTGTCTTCCATCCTGGTCCATATTATCTTGTATATATGATGGAAACTGGAACTGGAAAACTCCAAAAGAAAAAATAGCGCCATCGGCGAACATTCTGAGACAAAATTACAGAGAATTTAGAGAAACTCCAAAGATATAGTGCCGCTTATTATTATTACTATTATTATGTATTTTAAAAATATAAGTTTGGCATAAGGGTTTTCACATATTAACGTTAAATGTTAAAAATGTATGGTTATTTAAGGTTTATAGTGTGAAGAATAGGATATTTTAGATACTTTTCCGACGACCCCGATATGTTAAAAAACTGTATTTGTATAAGAATTGTACCGCTTTTCCAAATTGTCAACACCACTCAGACAAATCTCTATATTAAAGTAAAAAAAATTCCAATTCTGATAAGTTAAGTAAACAAAACGACGAAATATGATTTCTTGAGTACGTTTGTGATGAACCCGGTAAAGTAAATACTGATTTGAATCATAATGGTGTTGCCTTTCCAAAGTCATGACATATTTTATCCAAATCACGAGAACAAACCAAAAATAGTCTCAATTTGTGATAAATTACCTTTATTTTCTGTTTTTGTAAGTACTTTTAAAATCACCCTGTTTCTCCGAAAATAATAATATTTAACGTAGAATAATTCACATATTTTCAAATATCACACTGTATATCCATCAAAACGCAAAAAGACATTTTTTAATACCACAGAAGTAAATTTTATATATTAATAATTATTATCGGTTTCTGTCTGTGTCTGTAAGTAATACCCTCCGACGGGCGCGCTTTTTGGAATTACACGAGAAGGCGCGCCGCGGCATTTCACCGAATTTGGTTAAGGAAGAAAATTTATTTTACTTAGTAGAACAAGACAAATATGACATTCTTAATCATTTTATTATTGTAAAAAAAAATATATAACAGTTCCAAAACAAACAATTTAGGTAAACTGAAAAAATTAGTAAGAAATAAAACTTACATGACCGGGCGCGCCAGCAGCAAAAAGACGCAAGCACGTTCCAAATTTTACATGCTTTGAATCTCATGCTAGTAACAACTGAACAGAAATATCATATTGCACCAGATGTGTCGATAGGCGGAGTCAATAACATAAACAAAGAATACATAAATGCACCGTTTCGTCACATTTTAATTATAACACAACAATAAAATGTTGCGGCTTCTTGCCGCTGGCGCGCCGGAGGGTTAAAATGTCTATCTATTTCATAACATATTTTAATCCTAACCTGGGAATCTTTTAACTGACACCCAATTTTATTGCATTATTACATCTCGAACCATACGTAATAATGAGGGTCGTCGGCTAATATTGATTTATGACATTCTTAGACTTCTGGTCGGACTTTACATACTATGTTTATTGAAACTTTTTTTGTAATTTTAAGTGTACAATGATTTTTAGTGTGTTGGACAATCCTGGTATTTGGACGTCGATATGCAACTGTATATATTTTCGCCTCTAATATTTTGGATCTTGTCGAAATATTCAAAGGGTGGAATAACACTTTTAATCCTTGCGACATTCTCATCAATGTTAATAGGTTTCAATAGAGCATCTAAAGATAAAATTCGTTTTGATTATTGGGCCGACTATTATTTTAAAACAGAAACAAGAGCCGCTCCATGGATAATCGGTACAATTCTAGGTTACTGTTTGACAAGAAAAGGATTTACTCAAATTTGTGTACCAAAGGTAAGAATATGAAATAAAATAATTAAGTAGACAAGCTGCTAAAAGAAAGAGTTATAACTTAAAGAGAACTAGTAGCGTTTTTATTCATTTCCAATAACGCGCCTATAAATAATTATTTTAAGATAATAATAAAAATTAATTCGTAAATTAAATAAAAACTACTGTTTTTTTGGAGATCACAAAACGCAGTAGTTTCATTTCAGACAATAGTTTATTATTCGGCGTTCGTAAATTGCAGCGGAAATCTTTTGGGCCTATTATAAATTTCAGCGAAGGATAATTATATATTTTATCCTTATTCATTAATAAAATAGGTAACCACTTTTAGTTATACTATTGTAATAAAACACCAGTTATACTCATAAGTATAATGAATTATATAATTATTTTTGTTGACGTTTGCTTATTATAAACGTCAACCATATTGTTCCTATGACAAACTTTTCAAGATGGAAGGATGCGAAATACAGTAGTACATTAAGCAACGCATTTCATATGGCAGCGATGAGTTTTTTAAAGGACGAGTGTCACAACAGCCATATGAAATAAGTTGCTTATAATACTTTTTATATTTTGCCATTTTATTAATATTTTAATAAATGTATACTTCGCATATTATAGAGAAGTTTGCAAAAAAATGAGTTGGTAACACTGTTGAAGAATTTTTAAAATTTGACAGATTTGAAATTTAATTTCAATAGACAAATGTCAATTCATGTCATTTGGTGATTCATATTACCAACCCTATAACACATAAAGTTGCGTACTCTAATGAAACATTAGAGTACTCAAATGCGTATCATAATGTAAAATATTATAGACGCAAAATATAAAAAAAGGTTATACCACGTCGTCAAGGGTATAATCGCTTATCCATACATGGTAACTAAGTAAAAATTGCAATTGCTATTGGCTAAATTACTGATGAGTTGTATAATCATTTTTATAGCATAGTTTTAAACCAATTAATCTTCAAATTACATAGGTCTAGGCTTGTACACGGGCATCGGAGATGGTATCCTAGGGTTTTTGGGCTCGCTGATTACAATCAGCGGGTCTGTTAGGCTCCATCAGGTGAGGTTCAAGGTCATTTGAAGGTCAAATCCAGGAATAACCTAAAATTTGAAAAAATTCATATATATGTTTACAACCACAAGTTTTAGTTAGTCGTGGTCAATTCGACAATTTGAGACACATAGGAGATTCCGATTTTTTGGAGGGTTCTTTGACCGTTTGACCTTCAAATGATCTTGAAATAAGGTTGATTGACCTCAAATTCAGATTCAGGGTCCTCGAAAACGAACGTATGAATTTTTGCAGATTTTTCAACATCTCCTTGACTGTTTTATCTAAAATAACCTCAAGATGACCTTGAAATAACCTTCAGTGACCTCTTGGATTCTAGCAAGCAAACAACGGATTCGAATTCAGCGCCAAAAAAAATTTTTTTCCTGGATTTGACCTTCAAATGATCTTGAACCTGATCTGATAGAGCTCAACTGACCTCTAATTAAGATTCAGTGACCTGAAAAACGCCCACATGAGTTTTTTCAGATTTTTCAACATGCCCTTGACTGTTTTGTCTAAAATAAACTTCGGTGACCTCTAGGATTCTAGCAAGGGATAAACAAACAACCGATTCGAATTCAGCGACCCAAAAAACATATGTATGCATATTTCAGATTTTTTTGAGGTTATTCCTGGATTTGATCTTCAAATGACCTTGCACCTGACATGATGGAGCCTAACCGACCCACTCATCGTAATCAACGACCCCGAAAACCCTAGAATACCATCTCCGATGCCCGTGTACAAGCCTAGATAAAATGTTGACCTGTGTTATTTGCCTATTTTTACATGCATAGCTAATAACGCTTTGTGGTTGATGCTGTTTTGTCAAATAAAAAAAATATATTTTTAGATGTGCTATGTTATCTTATAGCAGATATAGCTATTGACTTGTACGAGTTTGGAATTTTATTTATTGGATTCGAAACCGGTCTTAGGATGTCGAATCTAATAAATTAAAATTCCTTATTGGTTTACTCAAAAAAATATACTAGCATTGACAGCGTTCTTCTGTAAGGCTTTTTCTTTCCACAAAGAAAATTATGCCTTACGAGTGACGCCTTAATACGGAGGTTGCTCAGGCGCCAGATTTGTAACGTAGTTTACTCCACAACCCTTAGAAACGGCTTCTTAGGGGCACAGGTAGCTTCAGATGGAGACGGTATTCTCCAGCGGTCTTGTTGATCTCAGACTAGTTTATTTTAACTAATTATATACTTTTTTAAAAACTCTGAAAAGAGGTAAGGTCTGTGATTATAAACCAGTAAATAACGTTGACACATATATTGAGTTTAACTATTTAGAAATAAAAAGTTTATATATATTTCAAAGCCCCACCCATCTAACCCTAAACAAAAAGCAAATAGAATAAATATTCGATTCTGCAAAACTTAAAGTGTAAAATTAAAGACTAATGATTATCGGCGGGATAAAAAGGTAAGGTTTTTTTTTGGATAGACGTAACGTTTAAAAGATTTTACCGGACTAGATTTTTTCGATCGCAACACTAGAATGAATTCTTTTCCAAAAATTTTAAAACATGTAATGTGTGTAAAATGAATTTTTCCTCCAGATTTAACTATGCGCAAGCACCGTCTCATCAAAGTTCGGCTTGGAGATCAGTTTGCGCTCCAACGGATCTGGAATGCTTTCTGGCATCAAAACTGGGGTTGAGATACACGGCGTAGCTGGCAAAAATCTGCGGGAACATCTAGAATCTCGGGACAGGGGACCTACGAGGCCACAACGGGAACAGAACAACAACCTCTTTCTGCTACACCCTTCTCTACGGTGACCAGAGTATCCACATCTCCCACATAGGTCTTTCTCGACAGGCAGGTGAATACTATCATCGGAGCATTTTGGCTTCTTGGTGGTAGTTTCTAACGGAGAGCAAGTACTACGGGTATTTTCTCCCTTTTCATCCTCATCACAGCTTGTGAGTTTGGAATCGAATGTGTCGTCCTTTTCTACTTTGTTCAACCCTGACCTGAAGTCTATTGTCTTCATGTCGGACATTGGGGTTATGGAACAGATTTGGACGGAACGGGGAGCGGACGCTTTATCCTTTTTGATTTCAGTCTTTTTCATGTCAGCATGAACTATAGCTCTAAACAACGGAATTCCGAACTGCGGACGGAATTGGAGTCATTTTGTACGGCTTCTTCTACAATTCTTACGAGGTGACAGGACATGGTTTGCACGATAGGTGGCATCGGCATCTCACCTATTGCGATTTTTCCGGTTCCCAATTCTAACTGGAAGTTATACTTCTTAAGTAGGTCCACTCCTAGGACTATGTCGGCACTCAAGTTAGGGAAATGGACTATTTCTTCGAACATTTCTTGGTTGCCGAGCTTCATATTTACGGAGTAGGTGTCTTGAATATGGATGATCGTTCCATTTGCCAACCTAGCAAGTCGGTACTGCTTTTCTGGGTTGCTTTTTCTGGGAAAGATGTTCCGCCATTTGATTGCCTACGTAAGATTTTGAAGCTCCGGTGTCTATCAATGCCAAGAAATTTTCAACTTCTATTTCCAGTGTCAGGTGTGGTCGGGGGCCATGGTCGGGTATAGTGGTGGTCTCTAGTGTCGACTGCAGCTGCCGAGACCTCCGTTGGTTACATGGGCAATCTCGGGAATATACACCTTCCTTCAGGGATCATAAACAGAAAATTTTCCTCTGATTTCGGAGATGTCCCTTTTCCCGCATTTCCAGCACAACACTTCTCCACAGGAAGTGGATGGTTATGGTTCGATTCTTTGCGGTCCAGCGGCGGTGGGAGGAGCGGCTCTCTGAGGAAAATCGGAACGGGAATATCGAGGTGAGGTAGTCGAGAAGGGTCTGGTTCGGAATAGAGGGGTTGTACGGGTGGTGGAGAAGGGAATGACCCAGGAGGGGATTGACGGATGACGGTATTCCTTGTAGTGAAGCCGGTAGACGGAACATTTTGTAACTCCTTTCTCAGTAACTCATATTCTCTTACTACCTGACAGAATGTAGTTAGGTTGGAGTAATCCGTCTTGCGGAGTTGCTGTCGGTACTCTGGCAATAAGTTTCGGTAGAGCCAGAGCAATTGTTGATCCATTGTCAGCTTCCCATACTGTCTCATTAGAGTCTGAAGAACGGTTAAGTAACTTGTAATAGCTTCATTTCGTCGTTCTAATCTCCTGCCAATTTCAACTTCTAAGTCGTCATGGTCATTTACGGGGAAGTAGAAAGTACGGAAATCCGTTTCGAAATCATTCCAGCTTTTCCATGATGGACGGTTATTTCGGAACCAAAGTGCGTGATCCCCGGACAGAAGCTCAGGTTTGTTCGGCAGCAATCGGTTTTTATCAATGCATTTAGAAATACAGATTTCATCTAGTCTTTCTAGAAATGAAAATGGGTCATCGCGATTATCAAAAGAAATTTTCCAATCGTGAACACGAGTGGGTTCGGAACTATTTTTACTAGTTTACGGCTGGTTTATAATGACTGTTCAAGAGCTCAAGCAAACAAATGAATACTGGAAATTAAAATTAAAAAAAAGAAACGGGCTTCTGGTGGCTACGGAACTACTTTAAACTGAATATCAATACGGTACCTGATCGGGCGCCGTTTTGTAAGGCTTTTTCTTGCTACAAAGAAAATTATGCCTTACGAGTGACGCCATAATAGGAGGTTGCTCGGGCGCCAGATTTGTAATGTGATTTACTCCACAACCCCTAGAAAGGGCGTCTTAGGGACACAGGTAGCTTTAGATGGAGATACGGTATTCTCCAGGGGTCTTGTTGATCTCAGATTAGTTTATTTTAACTCCTATGACAAACTTCTCAAGATGAAAGGATGCGAAATACAAAAACGGTTATACCACGTCGTCAAGGGTATAATCGCTTATCAATACATGGTAACTAAGTAAAAATTGCAACTGCTATTGACTAAATTTATGATGAGTTGTATAATCATTGTTATAGCCTAGTTTTAAACCAATTATGTTCAAATTATTTGCTTATCGATTACTACTTTGATAACCAAAATAAAACACCAAGTCGTCGCGTCGCCACACATATAATTAGAAAAATATTTAAACCCTCAATTATATGTGTGGAGACGACATGGTGTTTTCTTTTGGTTATCTAACTGAAACTCCACTTTGAGGGTGGACTATTTCCTTCAGATGATTACTACTGTGTTCACCCCTTTTGTCATTGTAAATCCATTTATTTTTTATATTTATATTTATAATATATTATTATTACTATTATTATAATGAGTATTAGTGTGAAATTATAATGCAGATTTGATTATTTCTTCACAAAAAATATATAGTTTAAATTCAATTTAATTCACAATTTCACTACCTGGAAATATTTCTGACACCCGCTGCAATTTACAAGGTACCAAATTTGCTGATATGTCGGTAAACGGATTCTTGGCATTAGTCGGCTGCAGTTTACTTATGCCCTTATTATTGAGTGCAAACGTTTTCTTTATTCAAAAGGCCTTACCGATTATTTTGTCAAGAGCAGACATTTTATGCATGGCAATTGTAATGGCAGTTATTGTATACCGACATCGGTTTCCAAATAGGCGCATTCCTCATTACATTACGTAAACAGACACAATTTCGGGAATTCAGATTTGGATCAACAAGTATTAGATACTGTTCTAAGGGATCCAACTGTCAATGTACGTCGAAACTCTAGACAACTTGGAGTGCCGCGAATGACTGGCGAATTTTAAAACTAGAAGGCTTATATCCATATCATTTTCGTAAGGGGCAAGGTTTGTTAGAAGCGGACAACGTGCTCGTCTAGTTTTTTCTACCTGGATATTAAGATTAAGTTATTTTAGTTTTTGAAATGTCAGCAGTATGAATTAATTATAAAGTAGGGCCAAGGGTTAGCCAGATAATATAGGATTTAATTTAGAAAACAGTTGTTATTTTTAAGAAAAAATTTGGTTGGGAAATCATACCTGATCACCAATTCGGATTTAGAAGCGATCATGGAACTATAGAACATGTTCACACAGCAGTAAGTCAAGTCATCCAGGATCTGGGAGGGTATAGGTTATGATATGCTGCCTTTTTAGATGTTACACAGACATTTGACAAATTTTGATACAGGGGACAACGTTATAAATTAAAAAAGTTAATAAAACATATTGGCAATCTAAATCGGCCTACAAAGACATAATCAGATAATCAAATAGAAGAAAGTGTACAAATAAAATACCTGATTCAGTCATTAAAGAATCTTGTCATTCTTAGACCGGTTTCGGTATTATTGTGTCTCATCAGTAGAATCTAGACAGCTTACTTATGGTTTTATAAGAAATATAATTATTACAACTAACTCTTGTATATAATGTGTCATATTATAATATAGTTGTAGATTTTATTTTTCAAACGAATCCTGCATATTTCCTACATAATTATAAAAACATTTCAATTATTTTTATTTTGTAGAAAATTGCAATTCCTATATGGACTTTAAGTTTTGCTATTATTTTAATAAGTACCGGTAGCAGCTTTGGGACCTTAACAATTCCTGAAAAAATTAAAAATCCATTTTATGTTACGTTTATTAGGCCTTCCTTTGCTTTGGCAGTCGGATGGATAATTTGGGCATGTGCAACAAATCATGGAGGTAAACAACCTAGAATTATTTTTACTATTTTACAAAAAATAATATAAAATATAAGACACTCAATTTATGTCAAACACTATTTAGTTTAGGGACTGGATTGTCAGAACAAGTGACTTTAAATGACCACCAAGGAGTCCTGAGTACAAGTCACTGGATTTTTATTTTGAGGGACATTTGAATTCCTTAGTAGATTCCAATAAAATTCCATTGAAACGAATACAAAATGCTGCTACTTTTGTTACACACCAAAATAATATTTTTTTAATTCAGAAATTTAATGTCAATACTCTCTTCTTACCATAGATGGTAGCACATCTAATAATATTATTATTTTTTTGCACTTCAAAATGATTTTTTACTACTTTTACAAATATCTAGGTCAGTTAAATGCATTGAAAATAAAACAAAAAAACTTTGTACAAGACTCATGTAATCTAATTAAAATTACCAAAAAGTTGTTTCAAAAACACTTCATCAGTAGAAATCATTCAAGTAACGCCCCCGGCAATAAAATAATGGATAAAATATTATTCATTGCCTAAAGTTATACATTTGTCTAAATTATGATAACGATTTATATATAATTTGTGGAAATTACCATAAAACAAAAAAAAATTAGACTTTAACACTCTATATCTTTTTCCACAGCAACAGTTTATTGAGGCATATTTGGTCATATCCTCATATTGTAAATAACCTGCTCTTACTCTATGCTCCAATAGTTATGAGTTAGTAAATAATTTTTTTTTCAGGAATTATAAATGATATATTATCCATATCAATCTTTCAATTTTTGAATAAATTTATATACAGTATTTACCTGATCCATCCGACAATGTTATATCTAATAGTTTATTCAAGTCAGACATCGGCCTACCTCAGCGTTTTGAATTTTGTAAGTATAAATTGTGCAATATAAAGTTTAAAATTATGTACAGGGTGGCCAAATAAGAATGCGAGGTACTGTATCTTGGAAACCATCCATCGTAGAGGCTTGCGGAAAAAAAAGTTATAACTAAAACGACAAAGAGGAAAACCTGGAAAATATTTTCAAGTTTCTGAAATGGCCGCTAGGGGGCGTAACTGCGATCTTTAAGCTAAGAAAGTGATATTTCTGCGAATTCCGCTATATTAACCTACCAAAAAAATACCTGATCTTTAAAGTAGAGGATAATCTCAACCTTTTTTGTTTAACAATTTTTGCTATATCTTGCATTACGTAACATACCGAGAGCCGAAATTGAAGGTGCAGGTTTGTCTACCCATGAGAGGCTTCAGCAATGCATAGAGCGTGATGATCAGCATTTCGAGCATTTACGGGGACATTAAAAACCTTTCTTTTTTAATTCGGTCCTTTTTAGGTCCACAACTTACATAATAAAAGGAATTAATTAGTTTAAAAAATAAAAATTTAAGAGATTTCCGTATAAAATTTTCTTTGGCCTAAATTTTAGGTTAGGAACAAGATACCGAGATGCGGTTTTCGCGAGCTTGTTTATGCATCATTTAGCTATTTTTTAATGAAAAAGAAATCATACCAATGCGTTTAATTTTTTTGAGAAAATTACCCATTTCTGACGAGATGTCGAAAAAAAGCCCTCTAGCGGCGACATCTGAAACTAAAAAAAATCAAATAGAATAGCTCTTTTCAACTAGCCCAAGTTTGTTAAAATCGGCTCAGCCGTTTCGAATATACTGGGTGTTTTTTACTGAAACCTTTGAATACCCCCCACCACTTTATTTTTAGAGATGCAGCAAAAATTGTCAAACAAAAAAGATTCAGATTGTCCTCTACATTAAAGATCATGTATTTTTTTTATTAGGTTAATATAGCGGAATTCACAGAAACATCACTTTCTTAGATTCAACATTGCAGTTACGCCCCCTAGCGGCCATTTTAGAAACTTGAAAATATTTTCCAGGTTTTTCTCTTGGCCGTTTTAGTTATAACTTTTTTTTCCGCAAGCCTCTACGATGGATAGTTTCGCATTCTTATTTGGCCACCCTGTACAAACTATATAGATCGATCCAAATAAAATTCTTCTATAGTGCAATATAATGTTTAACTAGTCTAAAGTATGTTTTGGATTACCAGCCCAAAGTTTTTTATTAACAATCACATCGCTCGTCACTAACCTATTTTAACATAAAATAAAGACAGCCAACTAGACATCTCTATTTCCTTCCTAAATCCTTTTATGTTTTTGGGCGTCGGATTCGGTCGCTATTTCCCACCAGTATCCTTATTTAATTTGGTGTCTTTTCTCTTAAGGGGATTATAGTACCTGGTGAATTTTCAAAAAATCATATTTTCTAAACCGTTTAAGATAAAAAGTTAAAATTGTGGTAGAACGAAGTAGATGTAAGTACCGAGGTGCGTGTGTATTCACAAGGCTGTACATTTATTCTTAGTTTTTCAGCGCCTATACACACGCGCCTAAAAAACCATATACAGAATCCGTATTTCGAATTTGAGCCCTTAATCTCAATTACTTTACTTACCAGAATTTTTTGAAAATTACGCATTTTTGGGGCTAATAATTGCACCACCTAGCGAAATATCACCAGAAATTATCGATAGGCGGAGCAAGTACACTCGGAATAACAATTTATACGCCTTGCTTGTTCGTTCAATGTATCTTACGAAGTTAATCTTTATTCTTATTTCTGCATTTGATATTAGCGGAGCAGTATTTTGTTTTTATTATAATAGTTATGTATTGTCAACAAAATATGGGAAATAAACGTCAGCGTCTTAAAAAACTTTCATTTAATTTTTTTGTTTTTGAACTTTTTGAATTATTTTTTATTAAATATAAGTGTTCGAGAAAGTTATTATATATATTAGTTCATTTATAATAAATACAACCTCAAAATTATCAAAAAAATCGTTTTTAATTTTTTCTGCCGCAAATATTTTTTTTTTATGAAACTTAATTTTCAATCGAAAAAGTTGGTTTACAAATTTTAATTTTTTTAACTTTATCAGTACCTATTCATTTTCTTCGTTGAAACCTCGACTTTAAGATGAATATGAAAATATGAAAATATGGAAAAATATGGGAAAATTAGGTTTATTATTTAATTAAAATTCGCAGGAAGATAAAAATTATAAACGGTTTTTAGCGTTTTTCTCGATGATTTTGAGGTTATGTTGAAAAATGATTAATACGAAAGTTTTAGATTTTTTAATTATCTAATTTTTTGTTCCAAAAATGATTGGCCCTGATCTAATGTGTCAACTCAACCTTGAAAAAATATACAAGACTTTGTTACTGATTTTTTGTTTTAACTTTGTTGAAGGGTTTAAAGTTAGTTCTTTTTTGTAATTTTATATATTTTAAACTTTTTGTTAAATATGAGTGTGAAGAAAGTCTGGAACACGTTAATTTTAATCTGTTTTTCCTTAATCCATCAAAATAGCGGAAGAAACTCCAATTAAAGTAATAAAAAGATATTATAAGACAGAATCATCCGTAATCACTTACTAAATTCAGGTAGCATGTAACATGTAACTAATCAGACAACTTTCAGATACACCGATGCTCATTTTTAACATATTTCTAGCGTCAAAATAAAATCTCGAAAAAATACGTTTTCTATGTGAAAAAGTCTCAGCCTTTCGAATCCATCTTTTATTCTTTAAGCACTTTGCTAAAATTCCTCTTATACTCCTGACTTTTCTTCTAGCAACTATTTCTTATTTCAAAATTTAAGGGGACGTCCTATTTTAAGTGACGAATTAACTAATATGGCTATTTGAAAGCATTTTTGCACTAAAGAAATATTTGTAATTTGGTGGAGAATTATATTAAAAAATAAAAATTACATCGCTATATTCTGCCTTTGTTTTATATATTAATCTATGGATATATCAGCCACTTGGGTAAATATGGCTTGAAACATTTAAGTTGATAAATAAATAAATAAATAATATTTATTGATCCTTGAAGACATGATATAAATGTACAGGATAGATCATTAAAGCAAACAATATATTGTGAAGTTAATAATATCTAGATAAAATTAAATTAAAAATTAATGAAACCAAATACACAGACTATGCCCAATCCAATATCTCTTCTTAAAAAAATATCTTGTCAGGTTAAATATTAAATGAAATAGCACCTAAAAGCAAAGAAATAGTATTATTGAAATAAAATTTAAAAGAATAAACAAAATGTTATTTTAGTAATAAAGATAAAAGTTAAAAGTTAACTTACCAAAGGGAATGATTTAATGTGAGATCAATATTACAGTGAAAATCCTTTTGAAGAGCTCTGATATTAACCTAAAAATTAAAATCAAAATTAAATAATACTCAAAATTCAAAATTTTACCAACAATTTAATTTCGGGGCAATCGATATAACAAAATATAATTTCGGGACGATCAGTATAACAAAATGAAATAAAAAGTTGTGACAACTGTTTAAAATGAAATCCAGAGTAACCAACATTGGTTACTAAATTATTAATTAAGGAAATGTATAAAAATAGACACCAGAATATAAAGGAAAAGTATGTTAATTGTTATAATTAAAATTATGAAAATCAAAAGCCATAAAATTGATAATAAAATATCATAGAATCAAAATTTTGAAATAATTAGAACAAATTCAGATATAATTTGAGAGTTTCTGTTTGACGTCATAAGGTAACATAGCAACGAGAAAAAAGAAAGTAGTTAGTTTATAAAATGGTAGAAGAGAGTTTAGTATGAAAAATTTAAGAAGATTTTTAATTTAAAAATTTTAAAGGAAGTTAGAAAATGAGAGAAAGCATTTATATTCTGAAAGTCTAATTATAACTGCAACTTTGTTTAATGATTAGTAAGTGGATACTACCAAATAATATTCAAACAAAAACTTGCCTGGAAGGTATTGGGCTTATTTTGTGTATCCTGAGGATTGTGTTCTGAACAATTTGCTCAACCGAGCATATATCACCTGAAGAATCAACAAAAATTGGAAACATCACATCACTAGAAGTCTAGTTACAACATATCACTGGTTGTACGAGTTAGAAGAAGAAGAAACACTAATAGTTGAAGGTATAAACTCATTATATCATTTACAACGTGCTTCATACTAAAAATAACGTGTGGGACACGTGCTTTTGTGGTTAAGATAGACAGATTACTCACTGTCTTAGTAAATCGGTTTTAAAAAAATTTATTGCGCCAAATTTCAAATCAATTTAGAAATAAGATATCATTGAATGAATGTGTGTGAGTGCAAGTAATTCATATTAGTAAATTTAGTCTGATCTTTGTTCATGTTTATCTGTATTCTCTATTAAAATAAACTCATCTAATTGTTGAACCAACATTTTATTTTCTTGAAAAGTACAGGGAATATCAGTAGTATAGATTAAAAAAGAGCTCTAAGAACTTGAACTCACAATAAAAAGATCCCTGAGATAAAAAAGATTTAAGGATATATAACAGCAATTTGAGCATAGTCATGATCTTTGTTCATGTTTATCTATATTCTCTATTAAAATAAACTCATCTAATTGTTGAACCAACATTTTATTTTCTTGAAAAGTACAGGGAATATCAGTAGTATAGATTAAAAAAGAGCTCTAAGAACTTGAACTCACAATAAAAAGATCCCTGAGATAAAAAAGATTTAAGGATATATAACAGCAATTTGTGCATAGTCATGGCGATATTCACAAATTATTTAAAAATTATATAACAAATTAAATCTACAAATTAACAAAAACATTTACCTGAAATTAAATCAAATCAAAATCAAAATTAGAAAAATTTTATAATAAATAAAATAAAAGTTAAAAATCTAAAGTAATAATAATTGAAATATTATTACAATATATACCTATCTACGAATAGATAAAAGTATAAAAATATAAGAAATAAGAAAAAACAAATAAAATACATTTAAAATTATTCATCAGAATAATTAAAATCATTATCTTGAAGGTATTCATTAACACTATGGTACACCTGTTTTTTATCACTTTCTTAAGGGATTATAATAGTACCTAGGTGAATTTTCAAAAAAATCATATTTTCTAAACCGTTTAAGATAAAAAGTTAAAATTGTGGTAGAATGAAGTAGATTTTTCATTCTTTAATAACTTTGCTAAAACTCCCTCACAAAAACGTTTTTTTTTAAGAAAAACAGCGATTTCACAGCATTGTGATAAAAATGTAACATAGACCAGTTTAGTTCCTGACTAGCCATTTATTGCATATCTACACTTTTGACAATGTCAAACTTCATCTTACTAAAGAATCCCCCTGTATTTTATATACTATTGTAGGAAAACGTTTTTGAGTTAGTTGTTTTAAGTTTTGGTGTTTTTTAAAATGAATGATAAACATATTACAATTTTTTCGTTCTCCGCTTTGTGTCGCACCCTCAGGTTCCGCGACGGATTTCGTATATCATGTAACTTTTTCTTAATTATCTCGCTGACTATTAATGACAACATTATTATTTAAAAACCATTTTTATCCTTAAAGATGTACTTAATAATCACTAGGAATAACTTTTTCTGAATTAATACGTACTTTTTATGATATTGGCGTGAATAATTTAATAATTTGTATATTAAACGGATTTTTCATGTATTGAGGCGAGAACTAGAATGTTGGCAAATAACTTTTCATGTTGAGTATATCCCTCATGATTTAGCAAATAAGGAGAGTTGTCTTATCCCTCATGATTTAGCAAATAAGGAGAGTTGTCTATCCTTGTTCGAACTTCGCGAGAGAGAAGCGAAGTGAAAAATAGTCAAGGTACTATAATGACCTTTTTGAATTGTTTAGTGTCTGTTTACTATATCTATTTTGATGACAGTAAGGAGCGTTTACTAATGTCAAGAAAAACTGAACGGTAAGTGATTCACTTACCATTCAGATTTTTCACTTACCGTTCAGAATTTTCACTTACTGTTCAGAATTTTATAGGTACTCTCATACCGAAATTTTGATTTTTCATGAATTATTGCGGCACATCCTTCTTCCCATACCCGTTCTATTTCTTCAAATTCACTTTCGTCGCTCATATTTTAAAAATTATAATAATAATCAATAAGAAGCACTCAAAAACCAAACTTATTGACATAACCATATTTTAAGTGACAGCAGAAAAAGCCATGTTCATACTTATTATGCATCCTACTAACTACCTAGCAACCATAACATGTATCTTGATATGATGAATCGAAATTTTGAATATGAAAAAAAATGGATAATTTAATAGTTTATTATTTCCCAATCGTGTAAAAAACGTTATAAGCATGTCGAACGGTAAGGGTTACCGAAGTCAGTCAATAATTGGAGTCGTCGCTTCGCTCCTCATCCAAACAATTGTCTTTCATCGATAAAAAGCCCTTACCGTTCTCCAAACTTAATATACTATTTTGGTCTTCTATATGGACGAAAAATTAACATTTTAAGAAATAAATTAGAAATTTCCTTGTACAAGTGGTATATTTTATACCCAAAAAACAAGTAAGGAATACTTCAAAAAATTATGTAACTCGTAAACTATATATCATTGATTCACACATTTATTTAACCGCCATAATTTTCTTTTTTAGACTTACTGGTTTTGGGGAATATTGATGTTTGCGTTTGGAATTTCAATAATGTCGATTTTAGTTTTAGAGATGCCAATAATTGCTCTAGAAAAATTAATCCTTTCTCCGTCACGTAAGTTTAGTAGCGTTATTATGCTGAAGATAAAATTTTCGCACAGGTCATTGACACGGGAACAAAAATACAAAACAATAAATGGTAACATTAGATCAAATTGTATAGCTTATAGTCTTTTATAAAGTTTATTACACCACTGAAAAGATTTGACGATCCAAGAATGTCCTTAAGATTTCCGGTAAAATTGTGTTTGCGGCGTGCATTCCCATAAGAGTAACATTCAACTAGGATGTGTTTGACAGTAAGATGTGTATTACAATGTTCACATACGGGAGGTGGTGTTGAAGCCATTACATGTTCGTGGGTCAAACGAGAGTGTCCAATTCGAAGCCTCCGTAAAACAGTTTTATCTTTTCGCACCATTGGGAGAATTCTGGGAGAGTGAATAGTGGCTTGTATCTGGCGTAGTTTTGTAGATGTTCCGTTCCATCAGTTTTGCCATGTACTATACATTCTTTCTTTGATGGTCAGCCTGAGATCAGTGTTAAGTTGGATATGTTGGATACGGGACAGGCTTCTTTTGCCGCTTTGTCTGCCTTCTCATTTCCCGGGATTCCTACATGGGATGAGGTCCAAATGATGTTTATCAAAATGTCTCTGTCAGCAAGGTGGCGACATACCTCACGTATTTTTTGCACTATTGGGTTTTGTGAGTAAAAGTTTTTTATTGAGTGGATAGTTGACTATGAATCTGTGTATGCTGATACTTTTTTACTATTGCACATAGGAGATTTCAGAGCATTCAGTATTCCAATTAGTTCAGCAGTATGTATGCTATAGTTGGTAGATAGACTGCTTGTTGTTATAATCGTGTTTTCAGAAACAACGGTACAATCAACTGTCTCCTCACCCTCCGAAGCATCTGTGAAGAGGACTTTGTCATAACTATTAGTAAGTATGAGTTCAGCGAAAGCTAGCCTTAGAAGAGAACTGGGCGAATCGTTTTTGTTGTCATTATAGAGACGTGTTGAAGTTAGGCAGTTTTTTTGTCCAAGGTGGGAGATTGGAGGTTGTGATAGGATTTGTGAGTGACAGATCAATGTTACCTAATAAGGGCAACATTGATTGAGCGGTAGAAAGTATTGTTCACGGTCTGATGTTAGCATGTGGTTGTGAGGAATGGATGAGAGTGTAAACAGGATTGGTTGGGTGAGCAGAAATTTTAGCGAAGTATGAGAGAAGAAGACGTTTACGCCTTATAAAGAGAGGTGGTTCAGATGATTCTATGTAAAGACTCTCAGAGGGACTCGACCTATAGGCCCCTAGACAGAATCGTAGAGCAATATTTTGGATGATGTAAAGTGACTTTAAGTTGGCCTTGCTGGCGTTCATGTAGAGTCTGCAGTTGAGCCTTCACAAATTTTACAAACAAGATTGCAAGGGAGGCCGTGCTTCCTGCAACTACAGGACAACAGATTACAATCTCCTGCGCATCCACAGAATATTAATTCCATAATATACTTGGACGCAGGTTTTTGTGTCATTTCTACAGGGACCAGTGTGTCGCCTTCCTTTCTTCACCCCCATTCTGTTAGGTCTGTTAGGTCAATCTTGCACTTGAAAATAGTCCCTCTTTAGATGTTGTCGGATGGCGTCTAGTGTGGGGACAATTTTTCCTAAATTTACTCTCCCCTTTAGAGGGTTTTTATGTACATTCTGTACCTGTATAAACGTAGTAACTGGTGCCATTTTGGCTTGTACTCGTCAGGAACATTCGGCTTCCTGAATGACAGTGGATCACTGTACATTGCCAGGATTAGCTTCGCTCCGTTTTCAAAAATTTCTTCGCTTGACAAGCTTCCTTGAACTTCGCAGCATGAGCTTCAAGGTCTGTCAATTTCTGGAACGTCTTGAAAAATTTAGTTGCTTTTCCCTGGTAGTACGTTGCTGAAACGGTATCGCATCCCGTTATTGCATGAAGCAACAAAATATTATTTGCAACTAGTGGCATATGAGACAAGCTAAGCGAAGAATATACTTCTTCGGGTTTATTGGGCCTTGCAGGTTTCTGTAGAAATATTTCATTATCAACCGGGCAGAGTGCGGTCAATATTACGGCAACGTTCCTGGATTATTTTAGAGCTGTCGTTACAATCGTACGATCGGCATCCGCTGCATATTGGTCTGAAACTATCCCGACTGTGGTCAGTTTGGCCCGGAGCATTTCAATAATCTTATTTTTATTTATCGTTTTCGACGTGAAATTCGGATTCAGTGCCCAAAAATAACCCCCGTAACGATTTTCGGGTTTGTCTTTTTCGATTGTGTGAGGAAAACCCACGGAGATGAGGACCGCGTCCAGGTTCCGGTGCACCAGGTGTTCAGGGCGTCGTTTTCCACGTGAGAGTAGGATTCAGCTCCCCAAAAAAACGCCCCCAGAATGATTTTCGGGTTGTTTTTGGCAATCTTGTCAAGAAAACTCTCGGAGATGAAGTCCACGTCCAGGTTCCGGTGCACCAAGTGTCCGTGGGGTGTTTCTCTCCTTTCCCGCGTGGATTTTGGGAGAAACCCTCGGAGATGACGTTCATCGGCGC
This sequence comes from Crepidodera aurea, assembly GCA_949320105.2. NCBI lineage: Eukaryota > Metazoa > Arthropoda > Insecta > Coleoptera > Chrysomelidae > Crepidodera > Crepidodera aurea. The sequence continues at coordinate 68,715,657 of OX439472.1, read as the reverse complement.
TCCTGAGCTCCAGGTCGGCTGGCTGTGGGTCATCATAATCATGATCAGCGACCTCGAAAACCTCCGGGAACCCGATTTGGTCCAGATCCAACTCTTATTTACAAAGTTATTATATCTTCCAAAACCCGTCTTAAAAAATGCTTTTTTTAATTCATTTTTTGGCTGTAGCAATGCAATTTCCGGTTTGTATAAGATACAAAGTAGGTACATTTTTTACAAAAAATTTTTGGAAGCGAATGCAAAAAACCGCATTCCGATCCGTCTTAGTCCGAAAGATTCCGAACTTTTGGCCTTTTTAGTGCTTGATTGCCTCGACTATGGCTTTGTTTCGCCTAATGTTAGAAATCTTTATCTAGCCAGGCGTTCACAGCACAGCGACACAAGTCATGAATTGATATTTCCTCGTTCTCCTCACAGCACCTGCACGATGTTGCCTATTAAGTTGGATTATTAACATTCATTCATTCATTTTACGGCCGCAATGTCCCGTACGAACACCTACTATTGTCCGCACGTTCTTTTTGTACATCTCCACCGAACTTTTTCATTTACCAAAACTTCGAAATTTAAAATTTTCAATTTGTTCGCTTTAGAACTAATGATGCTTTTAGCCATTTCAACACGAACACAACAATCTTATAGAATAACTAACATGTATGATGAACGATTTAATAATAATAAAATGGATTACAGTCCAAATATTTCTTAAACATTTATTAAGTGTTTATATATTTTTGGAAAAACCCATGAAATCTAATTATGTATCGTTTACAGATATATAAGTGTGTTATTACATTTCAATGTTTTTTTTAGCCAAAAAAGAAGAGATTACAGCAAACACTAGTTAGTTTATTAATTTACAAGAATTTGTACAATAATATACCAATAAACACACAGTATACATTTTTTTCTTTTCTTTTTGCCTATTCCTAATTTTTTGCACCATTTTGAGTCAATTTAAAACAATGCTCGGTGAAATTAACTTCTTGACTCAAAAAACTATGGGGATTCCTATCTAAAAATCTCTCAGCCAATTTTTTCCAGGGAGCATTCTTTCTATGATAAATTAATCAAATAAGGCTTTGACATAGAAGTAAAAACCATACATATTGGTTGAGGATGATATTGTTTTCGACTATCTAAATACAATGTATGAATCAAATTTTCATTCGTTAATAAACTACCCAACTAGACTGCAGAGTAATACATGCTTGGACCATATATTTTATAAAAACTCAAAAAACCAGATTGCTGTGTCATCTGCAGTGTTTGAAATAGATGTGACAGACCACTCTACTACACTGTAGGAGTTGCCACTCAAACATACGAATACTCCAACAAACTCAAAGACTATTATCCACTAAGACTATTATACATTAAGAAATAAATTAAGAAATAAATTGAAAAATCATGATTGGACTTTATTTTATTCATTACAGGATGTTGAGGCGTAGACACGTTACATGCATAATGAAATTAAAAGAAAAAACTGGATAACCAAATGTTTAATTAAGAGTATAAATGACAGAAACGAGCTTTTCAAACAGTACAAAATGAACAAAAATGATGACATCCTAAAAAACGAATATGTGAGATACTGAAATATATTTAATACATTAATAAAAAGCGCTAAAACCTCATATTATAAAAACAAAATCGAGCTTATTAAAGGTGATAGTAAAATAATTTGGAAAAAAGTAAATGAATTATTATCAACTGCCAAAAACAAAATACTGTAAATCAAATACAATATGAGAATAGAACAATTACTAATAGAGTTGAAATAGCAAAAACTTATTCAATGAACATTATGAACATATAGGAAAAAAACTCGCTGCTAAAATTATGGCACCTGCAATTCCACCACCACAAGGAGCTCGGACGCAGTTATCAATATTTCTTTCACCTGTAACAGAAAATGAATTAATTGCAACTATAAATAACACTGGTCAACATTTTATCTAGTCTTGTACACGGGCATCGGAAATGGTATCCTAGGGTTTTAGACGTCGCTGATTACGATGAGCGGGTCCCTTAGGCGCCATCAGGTCAGGTTCAAGGTCATTTGAAGGTTAACAAACTTCTTGGTATTTTTTAATATGAACATAAGTAATTGGAGCCACATACTTAAATCTGAATTCTATTCTCAATCAAATACTTTTTTAGGTTTTTCTTTTGTTATCTATCACATGACCTTCAAATGACTTTGAACCTGACCTGATGGAGCTCAACTGACCTCGAATTAAGATTCAGTGACCTGAAAAACGTACACATGAGATTTTTCAACATACCCTTGACTGTTTTATCTAAAATAACCTCAAGTGACCTCTAGGATTCTAGCAAGGGATAAACAAATAACGGATTCGAAATCAGCAACCAAAAAAACATATGTATGATTTTTTTCAGATTTTTTTGAGGTTATTCCTGCATTTGACCTTCAAATGACCTTGGACCTGACCTGATGGAGCCTAACCGACCCACTCATCGTAATCAGCGACCCCGAAAACTTGGGATAATAAATCCACTATTCAAAAGTGGCAAAAATGATGAAATCCTCAACTACCGACCCATTTCTCTAATCAGTAACATCGCAAAAGTATTTGAAAAACTTTTGAAGGTCAGAAAATAAACTTATCCGAAAAATAATTTGGATTCACCGAAGGAAAATTCACAAATGACGCAATTTGCTAACTTACATCAAAATCTATAATAGCCTCGACAGGAAGAAACATTCTCTAGCTGTTTTTTTTGGATCTCGCTCTCGCAAAAGCCTTCGAGACTGTTGACCATATACAACTTGTGAAGGATTTGCAAGATCTAGTATTCAGATGTAATGTACTTAAATTATTTAAAAACTACATGAGTAACAGAAAGCAACGTGTAGCAATAGAAAATGCACTTAATTAAGAAAGAACTGTACAATATGAGGTGCCGCAAGAGACAGTATTGGGACCGGTATTCTTTATCATATACATTAACCACTCACCTTACAATATCTGTGACAAATGGTTTATCCAATGCTATCCTTCTTCCTTTCACACACACACACACACACACACACACACACACACACACACACACACACACACACACACACACACACACACACACACACACACACACACACACACACACACACACACACACACACACACACACACACACACACACACACACACACACACACACACACACACACACACACACACACACACACACACACACACACACACACACACACACACACACACACACACACACACACACACACACACACACACACACACACACACACACACACACACACACACACACACACACACACACACACACACACACACACACACACACACACACACACACACACACACACACACACACACACACACACACACACACACACACACACACACACACACACACACACACACACACACACACACACACACACACACACACACACACACACACACACACACACACACACACACACACACACACACACACACACACACACACACACACACACACACACACACACACACACACACACACACACACACACACACACACACACACACACACACACACACACACACACACACACACACACACACACACACACACACACACACACACACACACACACACACACACACACACACACACACACACACACACACACACACACACACACACACACACACACACACACACACACACACACACACACACACACACACACACACACACACACACACACACACACACACACACACACACACACACACACACACACACACACACACACACACACACACACACACACACACACACACACACACACACACACACACACACACACACACACACACACACACACACACACACACACACACACACACACACACACACACACACACACACACACACACACACACACACACACACACACACACACACACACACACACACACACACACACACACACACACACACACACACACACACACACACACACACACACACACACACACACACACACACACACACACACACACACACACACACACACACACACACACACACACACACACACACACACACACACACACACACACACACACACACACACACACACACACACACACACACACACACACACACACACACACACACACACACACACACACACACACACACACACACACACACACACACACACACACACACACACACACACACACACACACACACACACACACACACACACACACACACACACACACACACACACACACACACACACACACACACACACACACACACACACACACACACACACACACACACACACACACACACACACACACACACACACACACACACACACACACACACACACACACACACACACACACACACACACACACACACACACACACACACACACACACACACACACACACACACACACACACACACACACACACACACACACACACACACACACACACACACACACACACACACACACACACACACACACACACACACACACACACACACACACACACACACACACACACACACACACACACACACACACACACACACACACACACACACACACACACACACACACACACACACACACACACACACACACACACACACACACACACACACACACACACACATACTCACCTCACAGACGAACGGAGAAATCATTAGTTTTGCAGATGACATGGCAATATTTTATGAAGATACATCCTGGGTAAACTTGAAAAACAAAATCAAAAGCGACAAGAGTAAAATTATAGATTGTTTCAATAAAAAAAATTAACACTCATCTTTTAAAAAACCTCGTTTCTACTTTTTGCTTGTTACTCATCTCATCTCCCCGATTTCAAGTACCTGGAAATAAAAAATGCTGATGATATTATTCCATGGAAGTCTTCAGAATTTGTTAAATATCTCGGTGTCTACATTGACAGACACATTAGATGGGATGTCCACATAAAAAAAACTGTAGCTACTTTGAGGAGCAGATGGGTGGTCTCCTACTGTCCCCCCTTAACATTAGGGGGTAGGTCTCACATTGCCTTTTAACAATGTTTAATGTTTTTTAAGTCCGTCTCTTTTCTACATAATTAAAAATGTTTTATGTCTCAAGTAAGTAACCATTTTGTCTTTTATTTTTTGACATACTTTCATCATAAATGAAAGATTGTATTTTTCAAATCATAACAATGTTTCTCTATTGTTATAGCATTTTTACTCCTGTGTTTATTAATCGTACTGATGATGAATACGTATTAAATTGGGAAATTGGAACCTTTGGTTTATCAACTAAGTTGAAAACTATCGTCGACCACTCAACCAAAACACAATTTTCACACACTCTACGCGCGTTTCGCCAACTATATTGGCATCATCAGGAGTTGATGATAGACTAAACAACTAAAAATTTTAATTTTAATTATAAATATGTTTATTTATGAGATATTTGTTTTTACATTTTTACAATTTTTGGGGTTTGTTATCCTAGAGCCCTACTATAGGAAATTGTCCTTTTCAGGGCCTGAAAGAGAAAAAATTAATGTTTTATAATAAATGTCCCTACTAGCTGTGTGATGTGGATTTTGGGAGAAGGCTGTGGCCCCCTGTTGTCCCGTTTAAGAGTTACCCATTTTGGTGTGCAATGGCCTAGGGAAACCACAGAAAACCTAGTGCCGAAACTCTTTACAATGTTACTTAATTATTGGTTTTACAGTTTGTTATTATTGTTATCTTAGGTCTAGGGGGGCGTTTTCTAGCAGATCTTCATAGTCTTCTGGGAGGTCCTGGGCTTCTCTGATGATCCGGAGGTTGGGTTGGGGTAGCTTCTTCTTGGGTGTCCTGTGTCCTTGTTTGTATGTTGTCTTGAGGGTGGTCTGGGCGGCGGTGTTCTCTCCTTGGATGGTTCTGTTGGCGTAGTTTGCTTGAAGTTTCTGAAAACGAGAAAGAATATTGGTTATCTGGGTGGTTTCGTAAATTTGGTGGCTGGGATGTCTGGGGTGTAGGTAGTGAGTTTTCCTCAGTACTCTTCTTTCCGTGGCCAGGATGGCGTGTTGGAGGTGGTTTGGGAGGACGGACAACTAACTATTTCTAACAGATATTTATACTAAATGACCAATCCCCCTCCCCGGCGGTACTAATCAAACAAGGATGAGTAACGACGGTGGAATTTTCCGAACAACAAAAATACCAAAAAAGAACAATAACCCGCCCTGTACCTAATGGATAAAACTAAAAAGCGGACTAAGAGGAATTGGTCCTTTGTCTCTATTTAAACTAGTTTTACATTTGCCTATTTCTAAACTTTCAAATGCGTCCAACAGTTTATTATTGGATACATTTTTAAGTAATTTTACATTGTCTATACTTATTCTATGATTTTGATTAAAAGCATGTTCGGCTATACTAGATTTTTCCGTACGCCCATATTTTAAGTGGGCCATGTGCTCTTTAAATCTAACCTGTACAGAGCGTCTGACATACTTTCTATCGCAATCCCCACAACTAATTTCGTAAATACCACTTTTTTCCAAATTACTGTTTTTATCCTTGGGATTACCTAATAACTGTTTTAAAGTGTTGTTCGATTGAAAAACTAAACTTAAACCCGCTTTTTTGAACACGCTGGTAAGTCCTTTGGTGTAAGTGGGATTATACGGTATTGAAACGAATTTTTCAGTCTGTATTTCGTGTTGGAAAAACGTGGTGTCACGTAGGTTTTTCTTAAATTTTTATTTGTTGATTAGTTTGTCAACCAAATCTTCGTCATAACCGTTTATTGCAGCTATATCCTTAATCAAATTCTTTTCCTTATCAAATCTTTCTTTACTTAGTGGGAAGTTTAATAAACGATGTAGATATATATTAAACGATGTACTAGGAAATGTAAGCTAGCCATCTTGTGTTGATTACAATGAAAAGAATCTGATGGGATATACCTACTTGTGGCGCTATCTTTCCTAAAAATGTCAATGGATATTTTCGTGACTGTTCAATAATAGTTTAATTAGAAAAAATTCGTGGGAATCAGTCAATATAAAATAAATTAGTTTGATTTCTTCGTTTTGGTCAAGCTTTCGAAAACGTTTATTTTCTTTTTCAAGACTAATAACATGAAATACGGAAAAAATTAAATACAAAAAGAAACATCGGTGTTAAAATATTTTAAAATGACAAAATGACAGTTTCCAAAAACTTCAGTATACAATTGTAACATACAGAGTGTGATTATAAAAAGTATAAGAATGTGTAAATATATATAAAAAAAAAAATAATAAATATCAATTCAAGGAGGACGAGTTGAGAAATTTTCTTTATGTTTTTTTAATAGAAATGTGTATATTGTACTCAGGTCATTGATGTCTGTTCTTTTATTCATTGAATTTTGATTGTTATTTATATGAACCATTTCAAGAAAGAGACGCTTATTGAGATTTCGTTCATTATCGAGAATTTTGACATTATTATAGTCAATCACATGATCTTTATCTATTACATGTTCAGCAAGGCGACAAGATCTCACATTCCTTCTGCAGTCACTTTTGTGAGAAGTTATTCTATCTTTAAGCATCCTACTTGTTTGACCAATGTATACTTCATCACAGCTGCTGCATGGTATTTCATAAATTATATTTGATTTATTTTTGACTGGTATGGGTGTTTTCAATTTAGAATGTATTTGTGAAATAGTTTTCAAATTGGTTTTAGCTATTTTAATATTGTCTTCATTTTTAAACAAATGTATGAGTTTTGATGTCAAACCATCTATATGTGGTAAAGATTTAAAAATAGAAATTTGGTCAGTTGTTGTTGGATGGTTTGAATTTGAAACAGAAATAGAGGTACTAAATAGAATTTTATTCACTAAAGATTTAGGATATGAGTTTTCTAAAAGAATGTTCTGAAGCTCTTTTAGACACTCATCTCTCAAAGATGGATGAGTGACTTTAACCACTCTGTTTTTGAGGTTATTAATTAAATTTATTTTGATTTTCATTAAAATATTTTAACACCGATGTTTCTTTTTGTATTTAATTTTTTCCGTATTTCATGTTATTAGTCTTGAAAAAGAAAATAAACGTTTTCGAAAGCTTGACCAAAACGAAGAAATCAAACTAATTTATTTTATATTGACTGATTCCCACGAATTTTTTCTAATTAAACTATATATATATATATATATATATATATATATATATATATATATATATATATATATATATATTTGTGAAATTTTCAGGAAATACTAATAATTCCAAAACTTAGGGTGGAGAAATCTTTATTTTTTTGTAAACCTTCGAAAAGTATTTATTTTGTTAATTTTAAATGGAAAATCACAAAAAGAAATATCCGCGCCATTCTGCATTAAATCTATGAAAATTTGCTCCTATTTGTTTTAAAAAATATCAAGTACTTTTTAAATACTTTTTATATAATATTCCATTGCCAAATGTTCCCAGTGGCGCGTATATAAATACAATTTTATATTAGAAAATCCTCATAAAGTAGAAGTGAAATTTGCTTCTCACAAGAACTCCGGTTGCCACTTAATAGAAACGATAATAATTGCGAAAATCTGAAAATTCTCAAGAGTCAACCCCCACTTCCGGTTGTCCGATTTTGCCCAAAATCTAATCAGCTCATTAGCATGTTGTAAAAATGCTAAATATAAAATTTGGTTCGGAAATTTCGATCGCACTCAAATTTTTCCGGACTACATACTCCATACTCCATACTCCATACTCCATACTCCATACTCCATACTCCATACTCCATACTCCATACTCCATACTCCATACTCCATACTCCATACTCCATACTCCATACTCCATACTCCATACTCCATACTCCATACTCCATACTCCATACTCCATACTCCATACTCCATACTCCATACTCCATACTCCATACTCCATACTCCATACTCCATACTCCATACTCCATACTCCATACTCCATACTCCATACTCCATACTCCATACATTTTCTGGAAATGGTCTTAAATGACTTAGGGGGTCTCAAAACATGTAAATCCACTGAAAGCTGAACTTTTTTTTTTACGATTACAATACTTTACCTAACTTTTTACCTCAAAAATGGTCCAAACATTTTTATTCGATAATTTTGATATTGCCAATCGTTTCTTATACAAAATTCATTCTGCATAAACCAAATTTTTGAATTAATGTAATTTTCACATTCTAATAAAATTAGTTATAGGTAGATTAGTTGTTACAATGTTTCTTGTTGTTTCATAAGTTTATTGGTTTTATTTTTTTAACCTGGTTTTATTTTTTATTAATTATAATTTTGATAAATAAAATTGTCACACATCAGTATCCTTATAATAAAATGTTAAATTTCGTTACTGAGTGTTCAATTTTTTAAAGGTGTTTCACCTGATAACATCCAATATCTGGTCACCGAGCTTCGCTCTTAATATTCAAATCTACATTTTTAAGCAGCCCAATGAGTATATAATTTAAGTATATTTATAACATGACAAATTATTAATTAATTCGCGAAAATCACGGAGTGGGCGACATCTACTTGAACTACTGAAAGGGAGATAAATAAAAAGTTGATTGGCGATTGGCTTGAAAGTAGGCGGGAAAATTAAAAAAGCTGTCAGTGTTAATTTTCAATTGGCTGCAGCTGTTGTTGACGTTTATCAACTGCTTGTCACAGAGGTTAGTTAAATGCATTAAAAGTTGCCTAGTTTCTGGGGATTTCACCCTTTTAGAGCAACATCTACTGACGCTTGATCTTCGCGAATAGTCACAGCGGACAGGCCCCGTTTCCGGGACGGGCAACAGCAGCGTGTAGGACACCGGTCCCGTCAACAGAAGATCGCTCAGCTCACTCTATTTATCACTAATATTTACCTAAACCCATGATTTCTGAAATTGAATTGGCAACGTTGTATTTTCAACTTTGAATTTATGAGATGGCTGTCATTTGACAAGCAAATTATTCATGTTCGTCAAATGAACCTTTCCTTTTTTATATAAAGCGGCAAATTTAAAATTGAATTCTTTCAGATTGAAACGCCAGAAATTAAATAAAGTCAAACCTTTTTACTACTATACTATACAGAAGAAAGGAGTGCAGTATTTAATTTGCAGAACGTAGTACAGGTTCAAGAGGTAGAAATTTTATTTTTATCTCATCCTTCAATGCTTATTTGTAGTTAAAATTTAAATTTTAATACATCTGATCGGCCTAATACAGTTTTTGTCTAGATTCTTGTTTCCATGTTTTTTACTGTAATAAATCTGTTCTTTTGACAGATAAGTCAGACTTTATTTATTCATAGCCGTATCGTATGTATTTTAATTGATTCAGAATTTTGTATTAATATATATTTCAAAATGGCTTCATTCTAAAAATATTATCAGTCCTCCTAAATCCTTGAAGGCAGAATTATTAGTAATAGCAAGGCAACATAAAAACAAATTCAAAAAATATATTATAGATGAGATGGCCAGAGAAAAAGGAATTAAAATTCTCAGATTGCCTCCGTACCACGCAGAGTTAAATCCCATTGAACTGATCTGGTCACAATTATTAAAAGGTTATGTTTCTCAAAACAATAAAACATTTAAATTTCCTGATGTGCGAAATTTGTTTTTGAAGGCAGTTTCAGATGTAAATAGAGAACATTGGGGAAAATGGATTGATCATGTTAAAAATGTGGAAAATTCATTTAGGAAAGTGGATATATCAATGGATAATTTAATAGAACCTATAATAATAAACCTCAGAAAAGACAATTATAGTGCTACCAGTAGTTTTAATGAAGACAGTGACTTTTAAAGATAGTTCTTGAACTAACTTTTTTTTAATCTTTGAGTTTAGGTAAGTACTGAAGCGTTACTTTTAATTCCAAGAGATTAAAAAAAGTTTAATCCCAACATATAATCCTCCTTGTTATTTATTGGTTAAATTTAATTCGTTCAATGTTAAAGTGTCAGATGCATAAGGTTTTTTATTTTTTGTAAAGCAGAGAGGAGTACAGTAAAAGTGGGGATATAACGTCACATTCCATAGGCTTACTTTGCGAAATAAGTTTCTATAATATAAATAAGGTCACAGCATATAAAATATATATACGCACTTCGTAGATTAAATTTTAAAGTTATATTATTTACAAAAAATAGTGTCCGGTATTTTTCGGATTTAGCTATATGAATTATATGAAAAAAAAGCCTAATTTTCAATCGAAAAAGTTCCCATACAAATTTTCAATTTTTTAACTTTATCAGTGCTCATTTTCTTCGACTTTAAGATGATAAGAAAAAATATATTGTTCCTTTGTAAAAATATCATTAAAAATGCATAAAACCAAAAAACGATTAAAAAAATTAATTTTCATTTAATATGTCATTTACATTCAATTATCTGTTAATGGTTTTTAAATGACCGAAAACATTGTTTAAAAAATATTCAAATACTTAAAAACTAAAAATCCAAGTCCGGCTTCAAAAAAAATTATCTAAATGAATTTGCTCTTAAACAACACCTTGCATATCAAAATATTAAAAATTGAGGTGCACATTCGAAAAGCACGGAAAACTTTAATGGGAATAATAAAGTTAAAAAATTGAAAATTTTTATGGAAACTTTTTCGATTGAAAATTAGGATTTTTTTTAATTCGTATAAAATGGAAAAATAAATATTTTCCTTTGAAAAAATTACGGCTTATTTAAAACAAAGAAGAACGTTTTTAACAAGTTTCATGAAAAATAAATTGTTTTTGCAGGACATAAAAATTAAAAACGAGAAATACGGTTTTTAACGATTTTCTCAATAATTCTGATGGTGTGTTGAAAAATTATTAATACAAAAGTTTTACTTATCTACAACTTTTACATTAAACTTTTTTCGATAGTCGGTATGCATATGTCAGCCAGAAATCGTAAAAAACCAATATCCAACCCTCAAATTGTATATTTAGCAACCCACCCCTTGCCGGAACCTTTAATTTGTCTAATTGATTTTTTTTAATTTACTTATAATTTACCCTAAATTTTCCGACCTTCTACATACTTCTAAGAATTATTTTTGTTTCAAAAATGATTGGCCCTGGTCTACATAGGGTTCAGTTTAAAAAATTAAAAATTAATGATAAGCACAAGATTCTTTATAGTGACCAACTAGAAAATTTTGAATTTTTTGATAAAATTTGGTTTACCCAGGAGAGAGGTATTATACGATTCAAAAAATCTAAAGATGCAATAAAATAGAGGGTATCTCAAGAAATGAAGTACCCTTTCATAAGTCCAGACTTTTTTCACACACTCTATATGGCCGTAGGTAAAGTATAGTACCTAATGCATGTTGTAAAGCAATTACGCACTCGCCGCTAAGCTGCTTCGGGCGTAATTTTTCCATTAGTCCGTAATATGATTTTTTACGACATTTGTTACATAGTATACTATTACCTACGGCCACTATACAAAACAAGCAAAAACACGCGACACAAGGTTAAGTCAATTTTCTCGTCTTTGTGTCGTCTGATGATACCGCTTTTTCGACTAGGACCGCAGTATTAATAAACTTAAAAAATAACTTTTTAATTGCATTTCATTTTACACTTTTAACGATGATGGTTCTTAGAATTAGTTCTATCATTATTTTGACTTTCTCGCTTTTTAGTGATATCGGTTGGTGTGATTTACAAGAACATCCTGTAGTACAAAATATAAAAAAAGTGTTTGATGGAAAATTGTTATCTGAACGGTGTGCTAAAGTTTTAATGATTTTTATTGAAAGATTGGACGATGCTGAAGACGATGATATTTGGGCTATAAAAAGTAAATATTTGATTTTTTTTATTTATAATACTTAGGCGCATTTTCTGAAGTGGTGAAAATTCTAAGATATAGATCTTAACGCCCGGAGGCGTATTGGCATTGTTTACTATAGTACAACGCATACATACCGTCACAATGCGCTGAACCGCGGAAAACAATGGCCAAACAAACGCTCACAGCATTCAGACATTTAAATCTAGGAAAAACAGTTTGTGTTCACTTTTTCTACGGTGACAGAAAATTTATGCATCCACCTTTTAATGTAATCTTTGATAAAAATAATAATCTAATAAACGCGGCAAAACAAACTAAATTTCTTGGTACACTGATTGATTCTAACTTAAATTTTAGAGATCATATAGATTTTATCTGCAAAAAACTTCACTTAAAAATGATATCCCAACAGAATAACTACTGTCAATCTACTATGCTCATGTATACTCAATCTTAAATCAAAACATAATCATTTGGGGCCAAGCAACCGACAGCTCCCGTGTATTCATATTACAAAAAAGAATAATTCGATTAATTTTTAATTTAGGCTATACAGATAGTTGCCGAGAAATTTTTAAAGGTAAAAATATTCTGACCCTTCCTTCCCTGTATCTATACAAGTTGTTATCTTTAACTTTCAATAAAATGAATGATCTAACAAAGCACAGAGATGTGCATGGATATAGCACTAGAAATGCTGAAAATATATGTCTAACGCAGCATAACCATGCTAACTTTAAGAAATCATCCTGTTATGCTGGCTCTTTATTTTATAACAAGTTACCGCAAAACCTAAAAAACGTTAAATTACTAAAAATATTTCAAAGAGATCTTAAAAAGATGTTGGTAAATAATGCTTTCTACTCTCTAGATGAGTATCACGCATAGATTTAGAGTTTGTTGACATTTCGGCTGGTGACAACAACACGTAACAGTATAAACGCTGTGTTATTGAATTTATATTATCAGTTTCAATGTTGTCAAAGTTATCATATTTTTTTCCGTCATTACCAAAATCCTAAATCTATTTAAAAATTATCTTGGAAAATGAGATATTTTGTTTCGCTAAAATAATTGTACATCTACGTTAACACTAATTTTCGAAACTAATAACACAACAAATTATATTGCTAGATAAATATTGACAAAGATACTTTACAATGATTTAAGTTTCAACCATTTCTGCGAAAATTTGATAGAAGCGGCAACGAAGCGCTATCAAACATTGTTATTTACGAATAAAGTGAAACCATTAGAATGGTACTAGTATATTTGTGTCGGCCATGTTCAGTACATTGGTGTATGTTTACTAATGTGTTTTATATCGTGCTAGATTAAAATTTTCTTTTTCATATTGATTTATTGGTTTAAATTGATTGAATAGACAAATATGGTTCAACAATGTGTGGTATGCCGCAAACTGGATTACTTAAATCCAGATTTACCATTTCATGGTAAGTTATATTTAAGGTTATAAACATAGTTCAGAGGCGTAGAATTTAGTATTTTATCGACTGTATAAATTCTTTAATAATTCATAAAGGATTGTTTTAACTTATTGCAACGACTTATGTAAGTTTCATATATTGTGTTAAAAATTAAATCACATTTTGTTTTTCTGTCAAACTACCTAAGTATTTAGGTAATATTTTTCATTTAAACAGTTAGGATTCCTGCAAATGTTGAAAGGAGAAGATTTGAGGCAGTGAAGTTCATACTTACAAATGATTATATTTGTTCTTCATTTCCGTGATAATGACTTTGAATATAAACCAAGTGGAAGGAAATATTTGAAAACAGATGCAAAACCAATATCGAGGTAATATACCAATGTTTATTTGTTTTTTAATAAATTTAGGCTATAAGATTTAAAAATACTTTTGCGAAGCTTTACTAGAATACAAACATTTTTCACTTAAAATATAAGGTACTTCCAGTAATATTGTTTAAACATTATGGCATAAATGTATGTAATGTAAAAGGTCAAACCAATCTTTTGAGAATATGTTGAATATTTTAAGCAATCAAAAACATTTCCATAATACCGACTGCTTAAACTCTAGTGATTTTCCATGAATCTTAACTTTTATTGAAAAGTTTTGTGTTCTGTAATTGTAGTTTTAACTAATTACTTATTTGATTCGATTTGTATGTCGTTTCACTGTGAATGCCTTCTCGCTTGCTTCGTGGATTATGAATGCATATAATTTTAATGTAGCGTAGTGGAGAAAAAATAAAATAAAACGAGGCTTGCCTCACAAAAAATAGTAGATGTAGAAATTTGTTACTCCTGCCAACGTTTTCGTTAGTTGATATTTACTAATTTTTTTCTGTTATAGGTTCGATAAGATTAAAACAGTTTATATATTTTTCAGGATTTATCTAAACGTAGAAGGTTCCTACTATACCAACATTATTTTTTTTTTATTTCAGGATGATACAACTAATAATTCATCAGTGTTTAATTTGTAGTTAGTTCCCTATTCCGATCACAATCCCGAATAGCCTGATAGTCGAACAGCCTGATAAAAACAACATCGACACGTTTGCAAGAAAATGGTGAATTTTCGCTTGCAGGATGCATTGACGAACACTAGGTGTTCAGAGCGGACTAGCGAAATAACTGATCCTAAATTTTTTTACAATTAATTTGATTAAATAAATATATTTTCATTAGTATTTTAAATTTCCTATGTAACCGGTAAAATTAAAATCGTTAAAAAAAAATAAATATATTGTGTCACATCCCATTTCCCTCTGTAACGGTACGCCCATGCATCGAAGCATAAATTCGTTGCCATGTTCTGGACTTTATATATCTATCTCACTTCATCCTTGGGCACGGAATATTTGAAACTTATGAATGACTTGTTGGGGATGTGGTATCACGCTTGTTAAGATAAATACGGATATATGAAATTTTTAATTTTTGTTCTGATTTGTAATTTGTCTTACTGAATTATCTATTTCTTATATCTTTTACTTTGATTTTTACTTTTGATTTTTAATTTTGTTAATTACTGCTTTTGCTTTGAGTCATCTTATACTGTGTTGCTAACTTTTGTATATTTTGTATATTTTAATATTTTATATTTTTTACTTTGACGTGCCTTATTCATTGTGTATGACAACAAAAGGTCAATAAAGATGATTATGATTATGATTATGATTACCTTACTACAGCTCAACGCTGACGCGCGTTGCAATGTAGTAAAGTTTGCCCCATGATTACGCTAAGATACTTCGGACGATCCTTACCGCGATGCAACTCATGAAAATAATATTTCTTTGCTACTCCAAGAACTCAGTGGTGAAAGCAGGTATAGTCAACGATTTCTCGATCGAAAACGACAGCAACTTCTCAGCGATTGTTAGAGCTAAAAGTAGCGATTCAGCCAATAAAAATGCTCAATTTTATAACGAATGGACCTCAGAATGGATGAAAAAATGAATGAATAAGCAAGAGAAGCATGTGCCTAAAAGGCAAAGATCACTCAATAAAAATATTTAGCTCAATAGTCCAAATGCGAAGTCACACTGACAATAACAGTTAGTGGTGCTTCAAACTTTTCTTTTACTTATAATGTTTCTTTTTTGTCAATATTGTACAAATTTTCTTTTGAAATTTTGTTATGAAAAATAAAAGAATGCCTAGTCACAGTTCATTTTGATTTTAGTTTTTCAGAACAAAGTGAACAGCGATCAGTATCTGAGAATATGTGAGATGTTAAATTTTGGGTTGTATCGCGGTAAGGATGTCCGAAGTATCTTCGCGTAATCATGTGGCAATCCTTACTACATACATTGCAACGCACATCAGCGTTGAGCTGTAGTAAAGTATGTCTGAATGTTGTGAGCGTTTATTTGGCCATTGTTTAGCGCGGTGCAACGCGTTGCGACGGTATGTATGCGTTGTACTGTAGTAAACAATGCCAATACGCCGCCCGGAGGGTACCATTCAGCCAGAGGGCAGAGCACAATTATCTCAGAAAATAATATTGATATTAATAAAACGGCCAGCACTCCCGTTTACTAATAATTTTAGTTCACAAATTATACATTTAATTAAGAAAATTAAGAAAATAACATTAATTTCTGTAGTTCATAGTGGTTTCCTTGTAATACAATTTATTCTAATCAAATACTATTAAACGAGCAAGGTTTGTATGTGTGTGTGTGTGTGTGTGTGTGTGTGTCCAGAGGATCTCGAAATCCACTCGTCAGAATTCAATGAAACTTTCAGGGTAGACTAATTCCTATCTAAATCGGCGAAAAATGTAGGTCTCATGTCTGTGAAAATTCGATCTTCCGAGATATTTACAAGAAAAGTTAAGCTTTTAGTTTTATTTCCTAGCAACGGCACATAATAATAACTTGTTTCTATAGTAATATATACTATAAAGGATAGATGAGTACAGTCAAAGTGGGGATATAACGTCACATTCCATAGGCGTACTTTGCAAAATAAGTTTCTATAATATAAATAAGGTCACAGCATATAAAATATATATACGCACTTCGTAGATTAAATTTTGAAGTTATATTATTTACAAAAAATAAAAATAAACTTTATGCATCCGACACTTTAACATTGAACGAATTAAATTTAACCAATAAATAACAAGGAGGATTATATGTTGGGATTAAATTAAATCTCTTGGCATTAAAAGTAACGCTTCAGTACTTACCTAAACTCAAAGATTAAAAAAAAAGTTAGTTCAAGAACTATCTTTAAAAGTCACTGTCTTCACTAAAACTACTGGTATCACTATAATTGTCTTTTCTGAGGTTTATTATTATCGGTTCTATTAAATTATCCATTGATATATCCACTTTCCTAAATGAATTTTCCACATTTTTAACATGATCAATGCATTTTCCCCAATGTTCTCTATTTACATCTGAAACTGCCTTCAAAAACAAATTTCGCACATCAGGAAATTTAAATGTTTTATTGTTTTGAGAAACATAACCTTTTAATAATTGAGACCAGATCAGTTCAATGGAATTTAACTCTGCGTGGTTCGGAGGAAATCTGAGAATTTTAATTCTTTTTCTCTGGCCATCTCATCCATAATATATTTTTTGAATTTGTTTTTATGTTGCCTTGCTATTACTAATAATTCTGCCTTCAAGGATTTAGGAGGACTGATAATATTTTTAGAATGAAGCCATTTTGAAATATATATTAATACAAAATTCTGAATCAATTAAAATACATACGATACGGCTATGAATAAATAAAGTCTGACTTATCTGTCAAAAGAACAAATTTATTACAGTAAAAACCATGGAAACAAGAATCTAGACAAAAACTATATTAGGCCGATCAGATGTATTAAAATTTAAATTTTAACTACAAATAAGCATTGAAGGATGAGGTAAAAATAAAATTTCTACTTCTTGAACCTGTACTACGTTCTGCAAATTAAATACTGCACTCCTTTCTTCTGTATAGTAGAGTAGTAAAAAGGTTTGACTTTATTTAATTTCTGGCGTTTTAATCAGAAAGAATTCAATTTTAAATTTGTCGCTTTATATAAAAAAGGAAAGGTTCATTTGACGGACATAAATAATTTGCTTGTCAAATGACAGCCATCTTATTAATTCAAAGTTGAAAATACAACGTTGCCAATTCAATTTTAGAAATCATGGGTTTAGGTAAATATTTATAGGAACGTTGAGTAACACTGTTAAAATGGACACTTGTCTTCCCTTCCCCGATAGTGTGAGACTACCCCTTACGGCTACTATTTTATTATGCGGACAGTTTTAATATTTAAGTTTTCATGATCAGAGAGAGAGAGAGAGAGAGAGAGAAAGAATTTTTGAAAAAATATGATATCAATATCTGCCACACGTCGAGAGTCTGGTCACAGGTTTTTGTGGAGGTTTTTACCCAAGTATGAATATCAGACCTATAATTTTCCTTCACTGCAGATCAAAAAATAATAAAATCAATTGAACATAGAGTTTTTCTTATATAGTGATAAATAGAGTGAGCTGAGCGATCTTCTGTTGACGGGACGTGTGCCCTACACGCTGCTGTTGCCCGTCCCGGAAACGGGGCCTGTCCACCCGCGACAATTCGCGAAGATCAAGCGTCAGTAGAAGTTGCCCTAAAAGGGTGAAATCCCCAGAAACTAGGCAACTTTAATGCATTTAACTAACCTCTGTGACAAGCAGTTGATAAACGTCAACAACAGCTGCAGCCAATTGAAAATTAACACTGACAGCTTTTTTAATTTTCCCGCCTACTTTCAAGCCAATCGCCAATCAACTTTTTATTTATCTCCCTATCAGTAGTTCAAGTAGATGTCGCCCACTCCGTGATTTTCGCGAATTAATTAATAATTTGTCATGTTATAAATATACTTAAATTATATACTCATTGGGCTGCTTAAAAATGTAGATTTGAATATTAAGAGCGAAGCTCGGTGACCAGATATTGTAAATAAAACCACTTATTTTAAAGAAAAACGGGGGCTTTAATTGACGTTTTGACTTGACTTCGCAAGTCGTCTTCAAAATGACATAACAAAATATATAATAAAAAATTTACTATAGAAACAGAACACTTGATAATCTTACAAAAATATGACAGCATCATAGGACACGGAGAAAAATTTAGAAATTGAAGTTGACAAAATTTGTTTCCATCATATATTTGTGACGTTTCTGGGAACGAATTTTTTCTTAATAATATTATCATAAGAAAAAACCAGATAAAAACTTATGATACTATCCCGATATAGAGGGTATCCTTTTTGCAATTAACTATTTTTGTAAAATAGGTATCCAAATTTTTGAAATATCAACCGAACAATTAGAAACATATTCGTTATTATTTAAGCATATCAATGCTGCTTCTTTAAGTTTGCGGTTGTAATTATTAGGTTCTTTTAATAATCTAGTTGAAGAATTCCATTGTATTTTATGACCAAAATCCCATGCATGTTCACATATTTTTGATTTTTCAAATTGTTTATTTTTAACCTCAAATTGGTGTTCATTAAGTCTAATATGAAAACGTCTAGATATTTCTCCTATATAAAATTTATTACATTCGCATGGAATTTTGCAAATACAATTTTTTGTCTTTTGAATTTCATTAAAAGGTTTTGTATTTACTATTAAAGATTTTAATGTATTATTAGTTTGAGAAACTGTTTTTAAATTAAATTTATTGCCAACCCTAATTTTTTCGGATAATTTGGGAATATAAGGGATTTTTACTATATTTGAATGAAGTATTGGATGATTTAAATTTTGTTCTTTATTTTTGATGTCTCGGTAAAGTTTATTTATAAAATTACTTTGGTAGTTGTTCTTAATCAAGACAGATTTAACAAGTGATAATTTATTATTTAAAATATTGTCATTTGAACAAATTGTTTTTGCTCTATCGGAAAGGGATTTGACAATACCTCGTTTAACACAAATTGAGTGGTTTGAATTCAAATTTAGATATCTATTTGTATGTGTTTCTTTTCAAAAAAAATGTTTTAATACAATTGTTGTTATTGTGTATTAGTACAACAAGAAACGGTAATTTTTTATTATTTTCAATTTCAATTGTAAATCTAAAAGTAGATATCATCCACATATCTAAATTTTGTTTATTTACAATTTTCATTTCGAAATCCTCCATGAAAATATCACACAATTTTGGAGATTGGAAAAATCACTATTTAATTGAAAATATATAGTTTTAATAATAATAATAATAATAATACCCTTGTCGTTGGTGGAGGGGCTCAGTATCTACGATTCCTTGAGCGACGCCGACGGGAGTTTAATCTCCTGGTAGGGCCACCCATGTTGGTAAAAATTCGGTCGTACTTCGATGCGTTGCGACAAACCACAAACTTGTGTATGTGGTAAACTACTGCATGAGGGACGCCCCTGCGATGTACCAGTTACATGCGTAAATTGTAATGGAACTCACTCCGCAAGATCTCGTCAATGCCCAATCTACAAACAAGAAATGGCAATTCAGGAAGTAAAAACCAAAGAAAATATTACTACGTGGAAGCAAGAACGAAAGTTATAATCCCTACCCCAAAACAGAACACATCGTACGCGCAACCATCTACCAGTTTAGCTCAACCTCCTGACCAACTAATTAAAAACCTAATCACTGCCATAATCCATGCTCTAATGAGCAGAGACTGAATCAGTAACAAGCGATGACCCCTCCTTCTCAGAACAAAGAGTAAAAAAAAAGAAGAAAGGATGGCCCAAAGGCTTAAAGAGGAAACCACCACCTCCATCTACTACAAATAACCCCCCCTCTCAAAAAATGGACACTGATCCATCCATCCCTTCCTTACCTCCTTACAATTACATTGTTTATGCAAATTTATTTTATTTATATACCACACTTTATTTATACATTTAATTTTATATATACACGTTATTTAATTACCTATTTATAATCTTACATACACAATAACAACAACAACAACAATAACAACAAAAATGGCTAAATTAGAGAAAATCATACAATGGAACTGTAATGGATTAAAATTAGATTACCCGGAACTCAAAGAGCTACGTATTAAAGAATACCCTTTTTGTGTATGTATCCAGGAAACTCATCTGAAAACAAACGAAAACTTCACCCGTAGGCAATACAACTCATTTAGATTAGACAACAATAATGGGCAACGAGCCCACGGGGAAGTTGCAATTTTCATTAAAAATAATATCAATGTCAAACAAGTACATTTAAACACAAATATTCAGGCAGTTGCAATAGCGATTAACTATCCATATAATTTAACATTATGCAACATATATCTACCAGACAACAACTGGACATCAGAAAACCTCCAAAATCTGATAGATCAACTCCCTCCTCCTCTCATTCTTCTTGGTGATTTCAACTCACATAACACTCTATGGGGTTCCGCAACAACAGATCGCAGAGGTAGAGTCTTAGAACAAACTTTAGACCAATTTAACCTCAACATTCTTAATACTGGAGAAGGAACTTACATCAATAATTCCAGATCAAATACTCGTTCTAGATTAGATCTCTCAATATGCTCCCCAGTACTGCATCCTAAACTACAATGGAATGTCCTTGATGAATAGAACACCGATCACATCCCTATATCAATAGAATTTGCTGATAGAACTGTCAACAATAACGTACTTCCCAAGTATATTTTCCATAAAGCAAACTGGACCCTTTATGAAAACACCTTAGACACTCAGGATATTACTGGCGAATTAATTGAGGAGCTGGTAGATACATTAACCAAAGCCATTCAAAATGCTGCCAATCTATCAATCCCTAAAACAAGTGGTTTGATAAAGGGTACCCTGGTGGAACACAGAATTGGCAGAGGCAATCAAAAGTAAGAAACGAGCCTATAACCTATTCAAGAGAGCCCCGACTTTCAAAAGACTAAGAGCCAAAGCCCGCCTCCTTTTGGTGAAAAGTAAAAGAGAATCTTGGCAACATTATGTAAACTCCATTGACCGAAATACACCAACAAAAGAAATATGGGAAAAGATTAGAAAAATCAAAGGAAATAAGTTTATCTCACCCTCCCCCATATTAATTATAAACGGCAGAGAAATAACAGTTAATATAGCAGAACAACTTGCTGAAACAGTAAGTGCCACTAAAAACTACAACCCCAATTTTATAGAGCTTAAAACTGTCCAAGAAAGCATTCCTATAGACTTTAAAACAAGTGAAATCATACCATATAATGAACCGTTCAGCTTAGAGGAACTTGAAAATAGTATATCCTCCACCAATAATTCAGCACCAGGCAGTGACGAGATTCCTTTTGAACTCCTTCGACGGTTAACTGAAAATAAAAAATGTTCCTATTATACTTATTTAACAAAATATATACCAGCGGTACTTACCCCACACAATGGAAGAACGCCATCATAATTCCAGTCCTGAAACCTAAAAAAGATGCAAAAAACCCATTTAGCTACAGACCCATCTCACTCACACGTTGTTTAGGTAAATTATTGGAAAAAATGGCCTGTGAGAGACTACCTAGAAAAAGAAAAACTTTTATCAAACTATCAAATGGGCTTTCGCAAAGGTAGATCCACTGTTGATCAACTCGTGTTAATGGAGAACTATATAAAAAAGAGCATTGAAGACAGATCACATACGGTAGCAATCTTCTTCGACCTTCAAAAAGCCTATGATACAACATGGAAATATGGGATATAAAAACATTATATACATGGGGTCTCCGAGGCAACTTACCGGAATTTAGGGATTTAGGGATATATTACTCATCACCACAAATGGAAGATATAGTTAACACGTTATAAAATAGTGTAGACTCCATTGCAGAATATTCAGAAAACCACGGCTTTAAACTATCGGTAAATAAAACAGATTGCATACACTTTTGCAAACAAACAAAAAACCACCCTGAACCTATACTATCATTGTATGGAAACAATATCCAAATCAAAACATCTACCAAATTTCTAGGCCTTACTTTTGACAAGAAAATTCTATGGCAAGACCACATAAAAGAACTTACATTGAACTGTAAGAAAAGGCTAAATATTCTAAAAACCCTAGCAAACATTAATTGGGGATCTGACACTGCTGTTCTTATCAACTTTTACAAGACATATATCCTATCAAAGATAGACTACGGTTCCATTATTTACGGATCAGCAAGTGAATCGAACTTAAAACAATTAGAATATTTTCAAAGTTCCGCATTAAGATTATCTCTAGGTGCGTTCAGAACCAACCCTTACCTCTCACTATGCTGTGAAGCTAGTGTACCACCACTACGCTACAGAAGGCAAAATTTGATGACAAATCACTACTGTAAAATCCTTAACAACCCCACACACCCTGTTTATGAACTACTAAATGCACCTGAAACAGTTTTCCAGACCAGGCGAGTTAGCAGCCTCCCGTTCCGAACAAGAGTATCACATTTACTTTCGTCTTTAGATATCACCCTGAGAGAAAATCAACTAGAGGAAGGCCCCAAACAACAAATTAAACACATAAAAGAAAAAATTATTGAGAAATGGCAATAAGAATGAAATTTAAATAACAATTTCTTAAAACAAATACAACCCAACATACAGCTAAAACCAACTTCATATAAGCTTCGAAAACGTAGGGACAAAGTAGTAATAACCCGGATAAAAATTGGACATACTAACCTGACAAACTCCCACCTTCTAGTCGGTAGAAACCCACCTGTCTGTGAATGCGGAGTGCAGATTACCATAAAACACCTGATCATTGAATGCCCGATTCTCACCCGAAGCCGTCTAGATATGAATAAAGAGAAAAATATAAAGGTATGTACATCAACTGCAAGTCAACAGGTTATACTTCTGAACTTCCTAAAAACAAACAATCTTTACCTTAAAATATAAATAATGTTTAATTGAATTCTTAACTGTTTCTAATGTAAGAGGAGGTTTTTGGTTGGTAGGCCTTTAAGGAGTCCAACATTATCCAATCGTAGATTGGGTGAACATGAGTTTTTCCGTCCTCAGAATTACAGAGTTAATGGCCAAAGCAGTCGATAATCTGTAATGACAAAAATAATAATAATAATAATAATAATAATAATAATAATAATAATAATAATAATAATAATAATAATAATAATAATAATAATAATAATAATAATAATAATAATAATAATAATAATAATAATAATAATAATAATAATAATAATAATAATAATAATAATAATAATAATAATAATAATAATAATAATAATAATAATAATAATAATAATAATAATAATAATAATAACTTTATTGTCCATATACATGAAATGGGACAAGTCAAAGGACAGTTTATAGGTTGTGGAACATAAAACATGAAAATACAAAAAATATAGGAAGGAGAAAAAAATAAACGTGTAGCTAAAATTTACCAGTTAAAATGTATACGCCAAATATTCTTCAACAGAATAAAAACAATTATCCATCAATAACTTTTCTACTTTTTTCTTAAATAGTCTCAAAGTTTCTATTGATTTCATAATATTAGGAAGTTTATTATAAACTAAAATATCCATGTATTGCGGGCTTTTTTCAAAAAAGGCAGAGTTATGTGTTGCTATCATCAAATCATTGCGAATTCGAGTTAAATAATTATGGTAGAAGTTATTAGTACGAAAATGTTCTAGGTTTGATTTGACATAAATTAAAAGTTCTAGAATAGAACAAGGAAGTGTTAATATATGAAGTTCCTTAAACTTTTCTCTGGATGACTGCCTATACCTCAGTGACGCTCCAACAATTCTAGAAATGCTGATACGCTTAATTTAGTTCTATTTATTAATGTATTATCACTTGTCAATTTTTTTCTCACAAGATTAAAAGTTTTATCGATAGGGACATTTGGAAATAAACTAACTACATCAAAACTAACCATTATATCTGAATTTGTAATTTTGAAGTGTTCTGTTTCTATAGTAAATGATATTTTGTCGAAACGTCAATTAAAGTCCCCTTTTTCTTTAAAATAAGTGGTTTTATTTCCATTAGAAGAGAAATTGTAACATAAAAAAATTTTTTTGACAGTTCAATTTAACCTAAAATGTTCTTTCGAATGAAATTGTTTACGCTTGAAAAAAAAGTAGATACACGGCCGAGAAATCATATTAGTTGCTTCACCCAGTTTCTGCAGTCTCGGCAATTCGCCTCGGCTGTGAACTCTAGGCCCAGCTATATTAAGAGATTTCTCAGCCTGTTATACTATTAAATGTCATTGAATTTAAAGTAGACACACCGTGAATGACGATTTTGGTAAAAGTGAGTAGGTGGTGGCTGTATTGATTAGAAGAACTGTCAATCTAAAATTGTATTAGTATCACAGAACAGATAGCAAAAGTATATAAGTAGGTTATAGATTAATTTCTAAAGTTTATTTAGTATTATAAAACCGAATTTATTTTGACAGGGTAAAAAGTTTTTGTTAATGTTTGTGGATATACTTAATAATTTTAATTTTACATTTTATTGAAATTTTAATGTTTGTTCTTCCATTACCATTTGTTCGGTCAATCGCAATGCTAGAAGAGCATTCTTAACTGGTTTATACTTGATTTTGTTTTATTTTCTATTCTCTAGTGCTAGACGCCACATCCAAAGTACCAGTAGGACCGCTATCTTATAGTTATGGAGATTTGGGACATTTTAAAGAGTGTTTGGAAATAGAATCTAAACGAGATAAAGTTACAGGGAAATACTGTTTAGGCCAAATAGGTATTAATGCTTCAGTAGCTGAATTGTATTCAAAACAGAATTATAACAAGGTATGTTACATATGTGTATATGCAAAAGGACCGATTTCCCCTAATCGTTTTCAAATCAAACCATTGTAGAGTTCCTGATGAAGAGCCAATAAAGTCTCGAAAGCTTGAACAGAAAAAAGAGTTTCACTTTCTTCAACCCCACGATTGCTTACACAAAAGTTGACTTTGTTCCTTAAATTAGGCAGTCGTCTCGCCTCAACCATTATATACAGAGTAGCGCAAATTTAATTGAACACTATTGGGATTTCGTAAACCGTTATAGATACAATGTTGATTAAGTCGAATTAAATAAAAGATGTATATTTTCAAATAAATAAATAAAATATCAGGTCCGGTTTCTATGATTTTTGAGAAAAACCAAAATTGACGTACATATCCGTATTTAAAAAAAATAGTTGAGGGTCCGTAGCCCTTCAACGACGATAAGTTCTGTTAAAAAATTGGATACTCTATGATAAATTGTATTTGTCCTTCAAGAAAAAAGCTTTATAACTTTATTTCTCTCGGTGAGATCTTTTCGATTCTTGAACAAAATATAGTGTTTCATATTAAAAAATGTAAGTTTGCTGCCACGATTTTTTGGAACACCCTGTATAATCGAAAGTATTTTCAAACTGTGTACTCAGTAACTGTACTAGCTCACTCAAAATTTGAAAGTTTTATCTCTTACCACAACGATGTAATCCTCCGAAGTCAGAAGGCCCCACCCTGTATATACAATATCTCTTATGATATGTAATACCAAAATTAGGTTAAAATCAGATTTCAAGACAATGATCATGTACTCTAAATAACCACATTCTGTTTTATACTTATTGATAGTTAAATTATCAGTAATGATTTTTGCATAAATGATGGTAGAGTAAATAAAAATACACTTTACAGATTAGGTCATATTTTAGGATGTGAAAGAGATAGTGTCATTAATAAACCATGACATACCGTTACCTTTGATAAGATGGGCCATGTGTCTTCCTAGCAGTTGTACCAGAGAAGATGTTATACTTCTGATAAATAAACAACAACTAACTGGTTTTGATGTAACTAACGTTAGTTGTCAGACTATTGAAGATGTTTATCCTGTATTAAGTAGGGATGCTTTAATTGGAATGTGAGTATAATATTGACATCTTTATTATATCTAAATTGCTTATAGTTCGGATTCATAACAGCTGAAGCCACAAACATTATACGTTTGTACGGCCTTTGGAGAGAGAAGAGTGGCCTATGTATTACAAACATTCTCTACCACGAGGACACGGATGCAATACTAATAAATGGTATGACAACAATAGCAGTCGGACACCTCAACGCAAAATCCGCGAACGGGAACAGCCGAACAACAAACACAAAAGGAAGAAGGCTAGTGGAGTACCTAGATAATAATCTAAACTGCTTAGCAACAGGACCCTATGAGCCAACTCACTGTACGACCCGACTTCATAGATACAGCTTTGATCAAAGATGTTAACGTCTACTTTAATATCATCTCCACCCATGAAGGGGGAGGAGCCATAATCTAGTACTACTTGACTAAGGGGAAGAAGAATAATTGGAAACGCTCTCGAAAAATTCGAGAAAACTATTCAAAAATCCCTAAAGTACAGTTCGAGAGCAAAAAGAATCGAAAGACCAAGTAGATTCAGAAACATAAATGAAAACCTAAAAAGTTGATCAAGATAATTAACAGGACGAGCAACTAAGATGACTGAATCAACAAGTCACCTGGGTCCACAAGAATCTGAAATATGGTAAATCATGAAAATACTTAGAGAAATACCAACGCTAGAAGAAGCTTGCAGCCTAGAATTATAACCTATTATCTCCAAGAGGCATTGTGTGAGCTGGCAGAATGGTACGTGGAAAATTGCGATAAATACTGATAAAAACTAGGTTGTGCTATTCAGAAAACGTAAACAGAAAGAAATTCAAAGTTGCAAGGGCGGTTTTAAAGGTTCTGGCTACTGTTTTTTAGGATTCCGATAATATTATTCTTATTAAGCATCTGACTAAAAATAGTACAGAAAACAACAGAAACTTACTATGCTGATAGAAGAAGAGTGGCGAGAGGTATTCTGTTTCTTTAAAGCAACGTTACGAATCAAGCTTGCCATGCTGAGAAGCTATCCTTACAATAAACGAGTTTTAACAGAATTGTCCCTACACCTACAGTCCTAGCGACAACTTCTTCTTTTCAAATTTGAAAAAGGTGTTTGAGGATAGACGAAGAAATAAAAACAGCTGTTTTCAAGAAATTTTATAGATTGAATGAGAATATACACAATGAGATAGAAAGATAAATAAAGTATAATTTACAATATTTTTTATTTCTATTTTAGATTTATATTGAGCTTACTAGCATTAACAGTTTTAATTTCTACATCTTATGATGTTAACTGCCAGAAGCATGAAATAGGTAAGATCTTAGAATAGTATTTTAAAGAGAAATCGTCTTGTTCTTTTTACTATATTTATTTTACTTAAACATAATTTGCATCAGGTATTTCAAAAATAAAAACAAACTAATGAAGATAATTTTTATAATTACTAATTAGGTGTTTTTTATATTGTGAAAATGATTAGTTATCTTGACGTTGAGAGTTATTATGATAAAGTCAAAATTAAAAAAAAAACTAATTAGTGAAAATATGTAAATACCCAGGGTTCTTATTACTAGAGGAGGTTGTGAAATAAGTGAGCATTTGGACAAGGGGGTGACTGAAGAAAGGGAGAGGTTACGTCATTGGAGGGACATTAGGTTGTCTATACTGAATTTGGTAATTTTGGTTATATTTGCTAATAACAATCCTTCAGTGACTATTTCACATACTTTTCAAATGAACTAATCAGGAACTCCGGTCAAGTTTGGATTATCGATAACACCAAACTTTACTCTAGACTCTGATTGGCCTATCAAGTTCGGTGTTTTCAGATACGAGCTTCTCGAGACTGTATGAATGTTGCTAGCTGCAGAATTGAAATAAAGGCTCATCCATACGCAATTTTTAAAATCGGAAAAAAACCGTCACATCGTTACAACTGAAAAAATGCATGTTAACATTGATAAGATGAAGTTCAAGGAAAAAAATGATTTTTCTGTTATCATGTATTCTATGGATAAGCTGCAACATATAACGATGTGGCGGTTTTCTTTCTATTTGAAAATTTGTGTTTATTCGGATGAGTATGGACGAGCCTTAAGACATTAACAAAAACACAAAATTACAGTAAACTAGAATAGTCATCAATTCCTAATGTCAGTCACTACTGTTAAAATAAAAAAAATTATGGATACCAGAGGCATCCAAAAAATAATTCTTAATCTGGGAAAAAAATTAAACCGTTACAATATTGACGTAAAGGTGGCATCCCCGAGGGTCTGCATGTAGGATTCGAGTCGTTTAGTTTTATAATAAAACCTTGTAAACCATATATATCGTGTTTCTTTGGGTATATGTAATTTCTTAATTGCGAAAACCGCTTTGATACACTATACATGTAGCAACAAATTTTGTGGTTGAACCACTTTATCGCATTTTATTTTATGCTAATTATAAATTAAATTTTGCAGCTCATCCCAGTTTTGTAGCATTTTCTCTCTATACAAACAGCAAGAAACTATTCCACCACTCAAAACGTGTATCAAGTTTAAGCTGTTTGGATGGAATAAGGGTTATAAGTATGTTTTGGATTATAATCTTACATATGTGGGTGATGACAACATTAGGAACAATTTTTGATACTAAAAATATTGTTAATGTAAGTCAATCAAATTTTTTACTAAAAACAGAAGGATAAGAATGACAAAATGGTTTCGAATGTGAACTTAAAATGGTTATTTCTGTCTAAAATTTTCTTCTACCGTCATCATTGTTGCCTCTCTACGAGCAGCTTTCAATAGCGAACAAGAAGCTTGTCTGAGTTAGAAGTGAAGGGCCCTTAACTTATAAAATGCGATTTGGCCGGGCCAAAAGGCAAACCCTATCCGCATGCCATTGCTCACCCATTTACAGTCTAACCGTGGCAAGAAGTGTTTAACTATTAGAAATATACCAATATATGTGGAAACAGTTAAATTCTAGTAGTAGTAAAATTTTATTAATACTTTCATTACAATTTGTTCGGTCTATGGCAATGCTAAAAGAGCATTCCCAACTGGTTTTACAAATATAATCAGCATGACTATTTAGGTTTATATTTTTATCAATTACCTATAAAAGCCAAATATTTTATTTTCAATGTTAATATTATTAATTTTTATAATGGCATTTGCCCAAACAATTTGATCAAATTTATAAGATGATGTCAAAATCATAGTTTTTGTTTTTTTTTATTATCAAGATATCTGTTAAAATTAATGAATGTTCATGTTTTTTTTAGATATCAAATTCGATTATGGGCATGGTTATTATTAGTGGACATTTTGCGTGCGATACATTTTTACTAGTATGTGGAACGCTAGTGACATATAACTATTTTAAAAGGAACAATGGCCAGAGTTTAACAGTTTCATTTATTCTCCAACATTATATTCACCGGATTATTCGGTAATCTTTTTTTATTTAATTTGTTTCTAATTATGCAAATATATTTAGTGTTATTTATATCAGGCTATCCCTTTCTTTTGGAACCAAAAGACGAAAGAAGAGAGACAAAATATTACACGAATATTGTAAAATACGTAGAGATATACAGGGTTTAGCACATTCTTGGTCATAGTCTTATTGTCACTAGGTGCAAAATTGAGTACTCATTATCCTCCCTTAAAATTCATCCAATCTTTTTGATAACCTGTAATTAATTACCTTTTGGTTGAAAACAGTCAGTTGAACCCAATTCCCGTGGTATAAATAGTTATTGCATAATTAAGCAACAAAAAAAAGCGATGCCGATAACCGGATTGAGAGTACCTCTCCCCCCGCTTTCGAGGATGCTGAAGACGATGGCGGTATCAGAATTACTCGTTTCGCTTGCTGAACCCCATAAAACGGCCAAAAACTACACTCAAAGGGGTTAAACGAGCAGCGCATCATTTCCCTGTAAA
This sequence comes from Crepidodera aurea, assembly GCA_949320105.2. Taxonomy (NCBI): domain Eukaryota; kingdom Metazoa; phylum Arthropoda; class Insecta; order Coleoptera; family Chrysomelidae; genus Crepidodera; species Crepidodera aurea. Next base: position 68,684,449 of record OX439472.1, on the reverse strand, counting down.
AGAACGTTATTCCCCCCGTTTTCGAGGATTCTGAGCACGATGGCGGTATCTACCCCCTAAAGGGCTTAAACGGCAGCCCATCATTTCACTGTAAAAAGATATCTTTCCCCCGTTTTCGAGGATGCTGACCACGGTGGCGTTATCAGAATTTCTCTTTTCTCCAGCCGAACCCCCTAAAAGGGCCAAAAACTACCCCATGAAGGGGTTAAGAGGGAAGCGCATCATTTCCATATAAAAAAACGTCTATCGGGGGTGAATTTTGGCCGGTGAAGGGGTTGGTGAGGTTCGGGCGTAATTTTTAAAACCTCCTCCCTTTTAGGGGGTAGTTTTTGGCCGTTTTAGGGGGTTCGGCTGCGAAAAGAGAAATTCTGATACCGCCATCGTGTTCAGCAACCTCGAAAACGGGGGCACAAATGTCTTGTCGCTGTTAAAAAGAAGGAAAAAAAACACCTCTATCGGGGGTGAATTTTGGCCGGTGTAGGGGTTGGTGATGTTCGGAAGTAATCTTTAACACCACCACCGTGCTCGAGATCCTCGATAACGGAGGGAAAGACGTTTTTTTTACAGCGAAATAATGCGCTGACCTTTTAACCCCTTTAGGGGTAGTTTTTTTTAGAAATCTATTTTCAAGATGCACAATTTAAAAAAAACCGTCGAAATAGATCCTGAGATAAAGGCGTTTAACTTTAGAGCTCGTTTTTGAGACAACTATAAATGTTTTGCGAAACGCCGATCGGTTCGCTGAACCATTTACTATCCACGTGCAATTTGTCGAAAATATTATAAGACGAATTCGCATTTAGAATAATTAGAATGCAGGAGCGGTGGTTGCGGGAGAGCGAAACCGTCTGTGCAAAATAGATTTTCCCGGAAGCAGCTATCTTCCACCCACGCATCGTTGATAACACCCGCTTTATATTTTCTTTTGAATTTTAAATTTTAGACTAACGCCAGTACTGGCTGGTGTAGTACTCATTTCAGGAACTCTGTTGAGATATACGGGATCAGGACCGTTATGGCCAGAAGTTATTTCGGTTTTAGAAGAACCTTGTAAAAAAAATTGGTGGTTAAATCTTCTCTATATTCAAAACCAATTTGAGGACAACCACAAGGTTAGTATCTTATCGACTAAATACTAAATAATTTTATAATTTGACTTGGGGGTTTTGTTGATAAAACAGAAAAGAATCGACTGGGGGTAGAAGAAATGATCAGATGTAAAATGCTTCTTGTTTCCTGAAAAATTAAATTTAGCTGATTTAAATACCTGAAAATTAGCAAATAAAAGTTGGAATTAGTAGTTAAGTATCTCAAGTGAATAGCATAGTAGTTATACGTAGTGAAATATAACTTACCAGTTAATTTAAAAAGTGTCCACGACCTTCCAAAGCTTACAGCGTGTTATTTTTAAAAAAGCAATAAAAATCTGACCCTGAAATTAAAATTCTTTAAAATCCTAATTTATTGAGCTCAGGGAGTGCCAAATTTTATATGTCACATATTTTCAAATATCACACTGTATATCCATCAAAAACGCAAAAAGACATTTTTTAATACCACAGGTAAGTAAATTGTATATATTAATAATTATTATCGGTTTCTGTCTGTCTGTAAGTAATACCCTCCGCCGTGCGCGCTTTTTGGAATTAAACGAGAAGGCGCGCCGCGGTATTCCACCGCATTTGGTTAAGGAAGAAAATTTATTTTACTAAGTAGAACAAGACAAATATGACATTCTTAATCATTTTATTATTGTAATATATATATATATATATATATATATATATATATATATATATATATATGTTCTGCTTTAGGTTTCCACGGGCATTATATGAATAGCTGGGCTTCCGGGATCTGCTCCGTGTTGTCACTGGTTGATTCACAATAGAATCGTTCAACTGACGACGTTTCGGCACAATCTCATGTGCCATCTTCAGGTCTTAGTTTTGCTGCTTTGCTTCTAGTTAGTCGCATTAAACTGACTTCTCTTAGCGTTGTCGAAGGTTTATGTACCCTCTTCGTTTTCCGGTCTACTCTATCTATTTCATAAGATATTTTAATCCGAACCTGGGAATCTTTTAACTGACACTACCTAAGGTTGTGAAATAAATCACACTTGTTCCCAAGAACAAAGACATTAAATTTTCTACACTGTACCAGCGTCTGGACTTCCAACAACTACTCCTTGGGCTATATGCCCCCCCAGGTATTGAATTACGAAAGTCCAGACGTGGTTTGGCGCCTGACAAAGTCGGGGCTTTAAACCAAAAACTTTGATTTTATTATTAAAGGAGCTTGCCATCCTTATACCTGTTTCGGTATTATTGTGCCTCGTCAGTAAGGAGTAGGCTAGCTCGAATTTCTATCTCTAAAGAAATTCTGAAGATCGCTTTGAACCCACTAACTCTTAGTCCAAACGGTTAAGTCAAGAAAGAGGAGGTGAGTGCAACGCCATCTTCACTTTTATAATAAAATCAAAGCCTACAAAACTATAGAAAACTGTAACGACGGTGGAATTTTTTGAGAACATAAAAATACCAAAAAAGGACCATGGGCGTACCAAAACTACCTAAGGTTGTGAAATAAATCACACTTGTTCCCAAGAACAAAGACATTAAATGTCCTACACTGTACCAGCGTCTGGACTTCAACAACTACTCCTTGGACTATATGCCCCCCCAGATATTGAATTACGAAAGTCCAGACGTGGTTTGGTGCCTGACAAAGTCGGGGCTTTAAACCAAAAACTTTGATTTTATTATTAAAGGAGCTTGCCATCCTTATACCGGTTTCGGCATTATTGTGCCTCGTCAGTAAGGAGTAGGCTAGCTCGAATTTCTATCTCTAAAGAAATTCTGAAGATCGCTTTGAACGCACCAACTCTTAGTCCAAACGGTTAAGTCGAGAAAGAGGAGGTGAGTGCAACGCCATCTTCACTTTTATAATAAAATCAAAGCCTACAAAACTATAGAAAACTGTAACGACGGTGGAATTTTTTGAGACCATAAAAATACCATAAAAGGACCATGCGCGTACCAAAACTGCCTAAGGTTGTGAAATAAATCACACTTGTTCCCAAGAACAAATACATTAAAGGTCCTACACTGTACCAGCGTCTGGACTTCAACAACTACTCTTTGGGCTATATGCCCCCCCAGGTATTGAATTACGAAAGTCCAGACGTGGTTTGGCGCCTTTATTATAAAAGTGAAGATGGCGTTGCACTCACCTCCTCTTTCTCGACTTAACCGTTTGGACTAAGAGTTGGTGGGTTCAAAGCGATCTTCAGAATTTCTTTAGAGGTAGAAATTCGAGCTAGCCTACTCCTTACTGACGAGGCACAATAATGCCGAAACCGGTATAAGGATGGCAAGCTCCTTTAATAATAAAATCAAAGTTTTTGGTTTAAAGCCCCGACTTTGTCAGGCGCCAAACCACGTCTGGACTTTCGTAATTCAATACCTGGGGGGGCATATAGCCCAAGGAGTAGTTGTTGAAGTCCAGACGCTGGTACAGTGTAGGACTTTTAATGTCTTTGTTCTTGGGAACACATGTGATTTATTTCACAACCTTAGGTAGTTTTGGTACGCCCATGGTCCTTTTTTGGTATTTTTATGGTCTCAAAAAATTCCACCGTCATTTCAGTTTTAACTGATACCCAATTTTATTGCATTATTACATCTCGAACAATACGTAATAATGAGGGTCGTCGGTTAATATTGATTTATGACATTCTTAGACTTCTGGTCGGACTTTACATACTATGTTTATTGAAACTTTTTTTGTAATTTTAAGTGTACAATGATTTTTAGTGTGTTGAACAATCCTGGTATCTGGACGTCGATATGCAACTGTATATATTTTCGCCTCTTATATTTTGGATTTTGTCGAAATGTTCAAAGGCTGGAATAACACTTTTAATTCTTGCGACATTCTCATCGATATTAATAGGTTTCATTAGAGCATCTAAAGATAATATGCGTTTTGAATATATGACAGACTATTATTTTAAAACAGAAACAAGAGCCGCTCCATGGATAATCGGTACAATCCTAGGTTACTGTTTGACAAGAAAAGGATGTACTCAAATTTGTATACCAAAGGTAAGAATATGAAATAAAATAATTAAGTAGATAAGCTGCTAAAAGAAAGAGTTATAACTTAGAGAGAACTAGTAGCGTTTTTATTCATTTCCAATAACGCGCCTATGAATAATTATTTTAAGATAGTAATAACAATTAATTCTTAAATTAAATAAAAACTACTGTTTTTTTGGAGATCACAAAACACAGTAGTTTCATTTCAGACAATAGTTTATTATTCGGCGATTGTAAATTGCAGCGGAAATCTTTTGGGTCTATTATAAATTTCAGCGAAGGATAATGTATTATATATTTTATCCTTATTCGTTGATAAAATAGGTAAACACTTTTAGTTATACTGTTATAAATAAAACACCAATTATACTTATATTTATAATGAATTATATAATTATTTTTGTTGACTTTGCTTATTATAAACATCAAACATATTGTTCCTATGACAAACTTTTCAAGATGGAAGGATGCGAATTACAACAGTACATTAAACGACGAGTGACATAACAGCCATATGAAATAAGTTGCTTATAATACTTTTTATATTTTGCCATTTTATTAATTTTTTAATAAATTTATACTTTGCATATTATAGAGAAGTTTGCTTTAAAAAAATGAGTTGGTAGCACTGTTGTAGAATTTTTAAAATTTGACAGATTTGAAATTTAATTTCAATAGACAAATGTCAATTCATGTCATTTGTCGATTCATATTACCATCCGTATAACACAAAAAGTTACGTCCTCTAATGAAACATTAGAGTTCTCAAATGCGTATCATAATGTAAAATATTATAGACGCAAAATATAAAAAAACGGTTATACCACGTCGTCAAGGGTATAATCGCTTATCAATACAAGATAACTAAGTAAAAATTGCAATTGCTATTGGCTAAATTTATGACGAGTTCTATAATCATTATTATAGCCTAGTTTTAAACCAATTAATGTTCAAATTATTTACTTATCGATTACTACTTTGATAACCAAAATAAAACACCAAGTCGCCGCCACACATATAATTAGAAAAATATTTAAACCCTCAATTATATGTGTGCAGACGACTTGGTGTTTCATTTTGGTTATCTAACTGAAACTCCACTTTGAGGGTGGACTATTTCCTCCAGATGATTAGTACTGTGATCACCCCTTTTTTCATTGTAAATCCATTTATTTTTTTAGTGTGAAATTATATTGCAGATTTGATTATTTCTTCATAAAAAATATATAGTTTAAATTCAATTTAATTCACAATTTCACTACCTGGAAACATTTCTGACTCCCGCTGCAATTTACAAGGTACCAAATTTGCTGACATGTCGGTAAACGGATTCCTGGCATTAGTCCGCTCCAGTTTACTTATGCCCTTATTACTGAGTGCAAACGTTTTCTTTATTCAAAATGCCTTACCGATTATTTTGTCAAGAGCATGCAGAAATGCATTTTATGTATGGCAATTGTAATGGCAGTTATTGTATACCGACATCGGTTTCCAAATAGGTGCATTCCTCATTACATTACGTTTCTGGAAGTACACAGACACAATTTCGGGAATTCAGATTTGGATCAATAAGTATTAGATACTGTTGCAAGGGATCCAACTGTCAATGTACGTCGAATCTCTAGACAACTTGGAGTGACGCGAATGACTGGCGACTTTTGAAACTGGAAGGCTTATATCCGTATCATTTTCGTAAGGGGCAATATTTGTTAGAAGAGGACCACATGCTCGTCTAGTTTTTTCTACCTGGATATTAAGATTATGTTATTTTAGTTTTTGAAATGTCAGCAGTATGAATTAATTATAAAGTGGGGCCAAGGGTAAGCCAGACAGTATAGGATTTAATTTAGAAAAACAGTTGTTATTTTTATGAAAAAATTTGGTGGGGAAATCATACCTGATCACCAATTCGGATTTAGAAGCTATCATGGAACTATAGAACATGTTCACACAGCAGTAAGTCAAGTCATCCAAGATCTGGGAGGGAATAGGTTATGATGTGCTGCCTTTTTGGATGTTACACAGGCATTTGACAAATTTTGATACAGGGGACAATGTTATAAATTAAAAAAGTTAATAAAACATATTGGCAATCTAAATCCGCCTACAAAGACATAATCAGATAATCAAATAGAAGAGAGTTTACAAATAAAATAGAATCTTGTCATTCTTAGACCGGTTTCGGTATTATTGTGTCTCATCAGTAGAATCGAGAGAGCTTACTTATGGTTTTATAAGAAACATTATTTTTACAACTAATTCTTGTATATCTATCTCTATCTCTATCGCGTTAAAACGTGCGTCGACGTCGTGCGATTCCCAATCTCCATTCCTCTCTGTTCATCCACATGTCCTCTTCAAGACCTCTCTCATCCATCTCTTTTTGTATACCTTCTCTCCAACTCTTTCGTGGCCTTCCTCTTCTTTTTCTTCCTATGGGGTTCCACCGTAGTATTTTATTTGGAATTCTGTCCATTGGCATTCTTTGAACATGCCCGTACCATATCAGCTGTTTAGTTCTTATTTCATCTGTGATATCGTGTTTTACTCCCATTATTTGTTTAATTCTCTCATTTGTAACTCTTTCTAGCCTTGATTTCCCCGCTGCTCTTCTCCAGTAATCCATTTGTACTCCTGTTGTACTCCCCCAATACACTCTACGTTAACCTCTAGTCCCCAAATTTTATATTCCTCTATAAGTTTTCGTGTCATATACTCCGTGTCGTCTATATCCTGTGCGACAATAATTTGATCATCTGCGAATGAAAGTGTATATAATGTTGTATCCTCATCTAAAGGTATGCCCATGTTTTGGCATTTCCGTTTCCACTTCGCTAGTGCCCGTTCCAAATATATTTTAAATAATGTTGGTGACAAGCAACACCCTTGTTTTAGTCCTTTTGTGATGTTAAATCCTGTTGTCAAGTTTCGTCCAACTTTAATTCTTGATTTAGTGTTATTTTATAATGACTTTACTCCTTTTATCAATTCAATATTAATGTTGAAAGTTTCCAAAGTTTTCCATAGTTTAATTAAGGGTACGCTATTATATGCTTTCTTTAGGTCAACGTAAAGTATATGGATCTCTTGATTATATGCTAGTTTTTTTTCTATAATTTGTGTTAATGAGAACAGATGGTCAATCGTTGATCTACTCTTGTATATAATGTGTCATATTATAATATAGTTGTAGATTTTATTTTTCAAACGAATCCTGCATATTTACTACATAATTAGGAAAACATTTCAATTATTTTTATTTTGTAGAAAATTGCAATTCCTATATGGACTTTAAGTTTTGCTATTATTCTAGTAAGTATCGGTAGCAGCTTTGAGAACTTAACAATTCCCGAAAAAATTAAAAATCCATTTTATGTTACGTTTAGGCCTTCCTTTGCTTTGGCAGTCGGATGGATAATTTGGGCATGTGCAACAAATCATGGAGGTAAACAACCTAGAATTATTTTTACTATTTTACAAAAAATAATATAAAATATAAGACACTCAATTTATGTCAAACAACATTTAGTTTAGAGACTCGATTGTCAGAACAAGTGACTTTAAATGGCCACCAAGAAGTCTTGAGTACAACTCACTGGATTTCTATTTTGAGGGACATTTGAATTCCTTAGTAGATTCCAATGAAATTCCAATGAAACGAAATTCAAAATGCTGCTACTTTTTTTATACACCAAAGTAATATTTTTTTAATTCAGAAATATAATAAATATCTAGGTCAGTTAGATGCTTTGAAAACAAAACAAAAAAACTTTGTACAAGACTCATGTAATCTAATTAAAATTACCAAAAAGTTGTGTCAGAAACACTTCATCAGCAGAAGTCATTCAAGTAACGCCTTCTGCAATAAAATAATGGATAAAATATTATTCATTGCCTAAAGTTATACCTTTGTCTCAATTATGATAACGATTTATATCCAAGTTGAGAAATAATTACCATAAGACAAAAAAATATTTAGACGTTAACACTCTATATCTTTTTCCACAGCATCATTTTATTGAGGCATATTTGGTCATATCCTCATATTGTAAATAACCTGCTCTTACTCTATGTTCCAACAGTTATGAGTTAGTAAATAATTTTTTTTTCAGGAATTATAAATGATATATTATCCATATCCATCTTTCAATTTTTGAATAAATTTATATACAGTATTTACCTGATCCATCAGACAATGTTATATCTAATAGTTTATTCAAGTCAGACATCGATCTACCCCAGTGTTTTGAATCGGGTAAGTATAAATTGTGCAATATAAAGTTTAAAATGATGTACAAAATATATAGATCGAATCAAATAAAATTCTTCTATAGGAACATGTGTAATATAATGTTTAACTAGTCCAAAGTATGTTTAGGATTATCAGCTCAAATTTTTTTTATTAACAATCTCATCGCTCGTTACTAACCTATTTTAATATAAAATAAAGACAGCCAACTAGACATCTCTATCTCCTTCCTACATCCTTTTATGTTTTTAGGCGTCGGATTCGGTCGCTATTTCCCACCAGTATCCTTATTTAATTTGGTGTCTTTTCTCTTAACGTTTTGAATTGTTTAATGTTATGTCATTTATCAGCTTTGCTGTATGTTTTTTATCAGCTTTAATACTAGTTTTTGCACGGTTGGTCATTTTTAACTGTTTACCATATCTATTTTGATGACAGTAAGGAGCGTTTAAGAAAAACTGAACGGAAAGTAATTCACTTACCGTTCAGAATTTTCACTTACTGTTCAGAATTTTATAGGTACTCTCATACCGAAATTTTGATTTTTCAGGAATTATTGCGGCACATCCTTATTCCCCTACCCGTTCTATTTCTTCAAATTCACTTTCGTCGCTCATATTTTAAAAATTATAATAATAATCAATAAGAAACACTCAAAAACCAAACTTATTGACATAACAATATTTTAAATGACAGCAGAAAAAGCCATGTTCATACTTATTATGCATCCTACTAACTACTTAGCAACCATAACATGTATCTTGATATGATGAATCGAGATTTAGAATATGAAAAAAAATGGATAATTTAATAACTTATTATTGTCCAATCGTGTAAAAAATATAAGCATGTCGAACGGTAAGGGTTACCGATGCCGGGTTACAATTGTCTTTTATCGGTAAAAAGCCCTTACCGTTCTCCAAACTTAATATACTATTTTGGTCTTCTATATGGACGAAAAATTAACAATTTAAGAAATAAATTAGAAATTTCCTTATATAAGTGGTATATTTTATACCAAAAAACAAGAAAGGAATAGTCCAAAAAATTATGTAACTCGTATATCATCTATCATTGATTCATTCACATATTTATTTAACAACCATAATTTTCTTTTTTAGACTTACTGGTTTTGGGGAATATTGATGTTTGCTTTTGGAATTTCAATAATCTCGATTTTAGTTTTAGAGATGCCAATAATTGCAATAGAAAAATTAATCCTTTCTCCGTCACGTAAGTTTAGTAGCGTTATTATGCTTAAGATAAAATTTTCGCACAAAAATACAAAACAATAAATGGTAACATTAGATCAAATTGTACAGTGCTACAGTGCTACAGTCTTTTATAAAGTTTATTACACCACTGAAAAGATTTGGCGATCCAAGAATGTCCTTAAGATTTCCGGTAAAATTGTGTTTGCGGCGTGCTTTCCCACAGTAACATTCAATTAGGATGTGTTTGACAGTAAGACGTGTATTACAATATTCACAAATAGGAGGGAGTGTTGAAGCCATTAGATGTTCGTGGGTCAAATGAGAGTGTCCAATTCGAAGCCTCCGTATAACAGTTTTATCTTTTCGCACCATTGGGGGAATTCTGGGAGAGTGAATAGTGGCTTGTATCTGGCGTAGTTTTGTAGATGTTCGGTATGTTGGTTGGATATGTTCGGTATTTTGGTTGGATATGTTGGATATGGGACATTCTTCTTTTTCCGCTTTGTCTGCCTTCCCATTTCCCGGGATTCCTACATGGGATGTGGTCCAAATGATGCTTATCAAAATGTCTGTCAGCAAGGTGGTGACATACCTCATGTATTTTTTGCACTGTTGGGTTTTGTGAGTAAAAGTTTTTTATTGAGTGGATAGATGACAACGAATCTGTGTATACTGCTACTTTTTGACTATTGAACATTTTGAAGATTTTAGAGCATTCAGTATTCCAATTAGTTAAGCAGTAAGTATGCTACAGTTGGTAGATAGACGGCTTGTTGTTATAATCGTGTTTTCAGAAACAACGGCACCCTCCGAAGCATCTGTGAACAGGACTTTGTCATAACTATTAGTAAGTATGAGTTCAGCGAAAGGTAGCCTTAGAAGAGAACTGGGCGTATCGTTTTTGTTGCCATTATAGAGACGTGTTGAAGTTAGGCAGTTTTTTGTCCAAGGTGGGAGATTGGAGGTTGTGATAGGAGTTGTGAGTGACAGATCAATGTTACCTAATAAGGGCAACATTGATTGAGCGGAAGAAAGTATTGTTCTCGGTCTGATGTTAGCATGTGGTTGTGAGGAATACTGCCGTCCTAAGGAAAAACATCCTATCTGCAAAATACTGCTTTTAAGATATTTGAACTTTTATATATTTGTTATCGCCTTCGCCTGTTTCTACTACATCCGCTTGAAATAAATTTAAGACAGAATTGTATAATATCTGTGTCTACTATTGGGCATATGCTAAATTTCTAATCTTTGTTGTATTTTGATTTTGAACTTTGAAGCATATCGGACTTTTATCCTTAGTAAAATCAGTTATTTTGAATAAGTAACTGTACTAAAGATAAAAGTCCGTTCTGCTTCCAAATCAAAATACAGTAAAGATTAGTGTATGACTTGCTAACGGACAAAATAAAAAAGTTTGAAATAGTAAATTTTATATTTATCAGATAAAATACATTATTTTTACAGACGTTTAGGTTGTGTATATAATTCTAGATAGAACATTTTTGTTTAATATGCATGCGTAAAGTAATAATGTGGAAATACTAAGTAAGAAAGTCGGAAGTGACTATAATTAGGTAGATAGGACATTTTTGCTTAGTATAAGGTAGATAGAATACTTTTACCTAGTACTTCACAGTGTTTGTCTGGAACGGATAAATTTGTTAGTCAGATACTAGGCTTATAGGCTGCAGATAGCATATTCTTGCTTAGTAGATAGATAAAACACGTTGCATAAACATACATAGCATTATAATCTCAAAATTGCAAAATTTGCAGATAGGATGTTTTTCCTTAGGACGGCAGAATGGATGAGAGTGTAAACAGGAGTGGTTGGGTGAGCATAAATTTTAGCGAAGTATGAGAGAAGAAGACGTTCACGCCATATAAAGAGATGTGGTTCAGATGATTCTATGTAAAGACTCTCAGAGGGACTCGACCTATAGGCCCCTAGACAGAATCGTAGAGCAATATTTTGGATGATGTAAAGTGACTTTAAGTTGGCCTTGCTGGCGTTCATGTAGAGTCTGCAGTTGAGCCTTCACAAATTTTACAAGCAAGATTGCAAGGAAGGCCGTGCTTCCTGCAACTACAGGACAACAGATTACAATCTCCTGCGCATCCACAGAATATTAGTTCCATAATATACTTGGGCGCAGGTTTTTGTCATTTCTACTGGGACCAGTGTGTGTCGCCTTCCTTTCTCCACCCCCATTCTGTTAGGTCAATCTTGCTTTTGAAAATAGACCATCTTTAGATGTTGTCGAATAGCGTATGGTGTGGGGAGAATTTTTCCTAAATTTACTCTCCTCTTTAGAGCGGTTTTATGTACATTCTGTACCTGTATAAACTTAGTAACTGGTGCCATTTTGGCTTGTACTTGTCAGGAACATTCGGCTTACTGAATGACAGTGGAGAGCACTGTACATTGCCAGGATTAGCTGCGCTCCGTTCTCAAAAATTTCTTTGCTTGACAAACCAGCTTCCTTGAACTTCACAGCTTCAAGGTCTGGGAATTTCTGGAACGTCTTGAAAAATTTAGTTGCTTTTCCCTGGTAGTACGTTGCTGAAACGGTATCGCATCCCGTTATTGCAAAAAGCAACAATTATTATTTGCAACTAGTGGCATATGAGACAAGCTAAGCGAAGAATATACTTCTTCGGGTTTATCGGGCCTTGCAGGTTTCTGTAGAAATATTTCATTATCAACCGGGCAGAGTGCGGTCAATATTATGGCAACGTTCCTGGATTATTTTAGAAATATCGTTACAATCTTACGATCGGCATCCGCTGCACATTGATCTGAAACTATCCCGACTGCGGTCAGTTTGGCCCGGAACATTTCAATAATCTTATTTTTATTTTTTTTATTTATCGTTTTTGACGTGAAATTCAGCGCCTCAAAAAATCCCCATAACGATTTTCGGTTCGTCTTTTTCGATTGTGTGAGGAAAACTCTCGGAGATGACGTCCAGGTTTCGGCGCACCAGGTGTCCGGGGGGTGTTCGCCGATGCCATATTTGAACACAGCCATCCAAAAAACCCCCGGGCGCCGAGTTTCTCTCCTTTCCCACGTCAATTTTGGGAGAGTCCCACGGAGATGATGATCATCAGTGATCCTGAGCTCCAGTTCGGCTGTGGGTCATCATAATCGTGATCTCAAAAACCTCCGGGAACCCGATTTGGTATAGATCCGACTCTTATTTACAAAGTTATTACATCTTCCAAAAGCCGTCTCAAAAATGCATTTTTTGGCTGCAGCACTGCAATTTCCGGTTTGTATAAGATACAAAGTAGGTACATTTTTTACAAAAAATTTTTAGAAGCGAATGCAAAAAACCGCATTCCGATCCGTCTTAGTCCTAAAGATTCCGAACTTTTGGCCTTTTTAGAGCTTCATTGCCTCGACTATGGCTTTGTTTCGCCTAATGTTAGAAATCTTTATATAGCCAGGCCTTCACAGTGGCACAAGTCATGAATTGTATTTCCTCTTTCTCCTCACAGCACCTGCACGATGTTGCCTATTAAGTTGGATTAATAACATTCATGTGACTTTTAAGGCCGCAATGTCCGGTACGAACACCTACTATTATCCGCACGTTCTTTTTGTATATCTCCACCGAACTTTTTCATTTACCAAAACTTTCTGAAATTTAAAATTTCCAATTTTCTTGCTTTAGAATTAATAATGCTTTTAGCCATTTCAACACGAACACAACAAACTTATAGAATAACTAACATGTATTATGAACGATTTAATAATAATAAAATGGATTACAGTCCAAATATTTCTTAAACATTTATTAAGCAACAAAAACATTAGGTTGGTGATGTCCCAGAAAAAGATCAGGATCAGCATCATTTTAAAAAAAAATCCTTTAGTACTTTTTCATAATATTAAACAATATGCATGAAAATGGAAAATTGACATTTTTTTATTTTCCCTATATGCTCGAGAGGTGTAAGAAAATTTTTAAGTTTTAATTTTAAACTGTCGTTTACGGTTTCCAAGATATTAAATAACGATTATGTATCTTTTACAGATATATAGTGTATTATTACATTTCCATGTTTTTTTTTTAGCCAAAAAAGAAGAGATTACAGCAAACACTAGTTAGCTTATTAATTTACAAGAATTTGTTAAAAAAATATGATATAATAAATTACCAATAAACACACAGTATATATTATTTTCTTTCCTTTTGCCTCTTCCTGATTCTTTGCACCATTTTGCGTGAATTTGAAACAATGTGCGGTGAAATTAACTTCTCTTAGCCAATTTTTTCCAGGAATCATCCTTTCTATAATAAATTAATTACATATGGTTTTGACATAGAAGTAAAAACCATTTATGTTTATACAGGTTATTACAATGAAATATCCAAAATGGTTCCAATATTATCGGAAAAACAATCAATCTAGCAAGAGTGGAATAAAATTCAGTGTCTCCACAGTTCTTCCAATTTGTATACTCTTATCAAACCGTTTCATCTTAAATACCAAAGGAAAAATTTGGGGGAGTTGATAGCTCAGTGGTAGAGCATCGGAATTACGACTAGAAAATCATTAGGAATTCAGCAATATCTATCGGGTGTTATTCTCCAATATACCATTCTGTTGGGTTCTAGTTAACAGTTCTATTCCTAAAGGGGCACTGAGAAGCAGACTCAGAACACAAGAAAGAAAAAAACAAAAATTAGAAAATAGTAAGATTTGGCCATCTAAGCCAGACAGGGTGTCGAAAAAATAGATTTCATAGCGATAAATCGGTATATAGGGGATTACGGGTACGAACCTCACAATGCATTGAGGTTTGAAACTATAGAAAAACACAATGAACATATTTCACATAATAAACACAATTTCAGAATCTTACATCAGAACATACGAAGTTTATCAAAAAATTTAGATACTCTCAAGGCATATTTATCAGATACTAATAATGATTTTTCAATATTGATTTTGACAAAGATACGGCAAATTCCCAATGTTCATTTATTTCATAGAGACGGATACAACATAACTTACAATGATGGAGATGTAAACAAATGTGATGGAGTATTGATGTACACATCAACTAGCCTACGATGCAAAGCAATAGAGGTAAAATTTGAAATAGATAATGATTATCTTTGTATAACTCTAAGATTAAAGAGACTAGAGATGTAACAAGCACGGTTGTTCTAGCTGCGCGAATGTTGCCAGTTTTTTAAACTGGGTGAATTGAGCGCGGGAACCGAGACGATACGAGCTCTGAGGATACGAGAACTTGGTCAAAGGCGGACTTGGGTCAATTTTAATTCGTTTGAAATTGTTCGTTGAAATTGTTCGAATCACAATTATCCACTAACTGAAACCAATGAAAATTGGATGGGGTTCGCAAGAGGAGAAACTTTTTTATTTTTAGTTTTAACGAAAAATGTCATTCTTGATTGTTCTAAAATCCCAATAAAACTAAATAAAATTCAGGTTTTTTTTATTTTTTTGTATATTTTTGTTATTGATTATAATTAAAAGTTACTGTTGCATTAGTAAAACATGAATTTTATTTAGTTTTTTGGGATTTTAGAACAAGCAAAACTTTTTATCAAGAATTACATTTTTCGTTAAAACTAAAAGTAGGCAAAAAACCCTCGATTCTTCCATTTTGGGGGTGGTTCTTGGCCGTTTGGGGGATGTGGCCAAGTCGGTGTATAGATGTAACATCACCATTGTGCTCAGGACATTCTCAAAAACGGGAGATTACGCGGTGTTTCTTTTACAGCAAAAAAAAAATTCACACTGAGTGGGTGATTTTTGGCCATTTGGGGGGTGGGACTAAGTCAAAAATAATTTCAAATACCGCCATCGTGTTCAGCATCCTCAAAAACGGGGGGAAGATATATTTTGCCGGTAGAAGACGCGGAATCAGTGATTCACCTATTTGGGGGTGGTTTTTGGCCGTTTAAGAGGTGGAGTCAAATCGAAGCTAATTTTGGATACCGCTATCGCGTTCAGCATCCTCGAAATCGAGGGGGAAGATAAATTTTGCCGGTGTCCACGATTCCCCAATTTTGTGGGTGGTTTTTGGCCGTTTGAGGGGTTGGGTTAGGTCAAAAATAATTTTATATAACGCCATCGTATTCAGAATCTTCGAAAACGGGGGTTATGGAATATTTTACCGATAGAATATGCGGAATACGCGATTCCCACCATTTTGAGGGTGATTTTTGGCCGTTTGGCGGGTTGGGCAGCCTCCAAAAGAATTTTAACCACCGTCATCGTGTTCAGCATCCTCGAAAACGGGTGGGAGAGATGGTTTGGTTGCTGCTTAAAATATTTGTGTTTTTCGAGGTTTTTTCCGACTCACAGAATGCAGTAGAAGACGATCCTGGAAATGAAAATGGTACGTGGCTTGGTGCTGTTCGGGTCTAGTCGGACACACTTTGATTCTCTATTGGTGGGTGAATTCATGCCGAAACAGACAACATGCGCAAAGGACAATATTACATCTCTGGTCTCTTTAATCTAAGGTATAACTGGTATAGGTCTCCTAACTCCGATTCGAAGCAATTTATTATAGGTCTGAAGGAATATTTGAAACCAGCCCAAAAATATAATGCAAACCATAACATTATTGCAGGTGATTAAAATTTAGACATGATATTGTTTTCGAGTATTTGAATACAATGTATGAATCAAATTTTTATTCGTTAATAAACTACCCAACTAGACTGCATAGTAATACATGCTTGGACCATATATTTTATAAAAACTCAAAAAACCAGATTGCTGTGTCATCTGCAGTGTTAGAAATAGATATGACACATCCTGGGAAAACCCGAAATAGAAAGTCGAAAGCGATAAGAGTAAAATTATAGACACTCATCTTTGAAAAAACCTCGTTTCGACTTTTAAATATCTCGGTGTCTACATTGACAGACACATTAGATGGGATATCCACATAAAAAAAACTATAGCTACTTTGAGGAGTATCATCTTTAAATTTTTATATTTAAAAAATATATTGAATACTCACCAAATGAAAATACTGTACCATGCATTAATCAAGACTAGATTGTCGTATGGAATCCTAGATTGGGGAGGTGCTGCCAGCAGTTACAACTTATCTAGATATTATACAGAAAAAATTCCTAAAGATTTGTTTCAATAAATGTCGAATGTATTCATCGACCTCGCTCTATTCTGAAAGTAAAATACTAGACCTCAAACAAATCTACTTCCTACGTGTAGCGGTAGATCAATACAAGAACAAAAGTAGCTTGAGAAATATTGACCACAACTATAATACTAGGGCAAAAAAAGAAAACATGATGCGCACTCAGTGGCGGATCTAGAGGGGGTATGTCAAACAATGCCACCCCAGAGACGAGCCCTCCCCTTAAATAAGCTGTAATTTTTTCAAAGCTAAATATTTATTTTTCGGATTTAAATTTCAATCGAAAAAGTTCCCATACAAATTTTCAATTTTTTAACTTTATCAGTACTCCTTTTCTTCGTTGAAACCTCGACTGTAAGATGAAAAAATATATTGCTCGTATAGAAAAATATCGTTAAAAATGCAGAAAATCAAAAAATGACTAAAAAAGATTTTAATTTAATATGTTATTTACATTCAATTACCTGTTAATGGTTTTGAAATGACCGAAAACATTGATTAAACAATATTAGAGTACTCAAAAACTTGTTGTTCTACTCCATTAAAACAATCAAATGACATAGTGACAAAATTAAAATCCAGGTCCGGCTTCAAAAAAAATTATCTAAATGAATTTGCTCTTAAACAACACCCTTAAAATTTTAAAAATTGATGTGCACATTCGAAAAGCACGGAAAAAATTTAATTGGAATAATAAAGTTAATCCAGTTGAGAATGCTTTTCTAGCATTGCCATAGGCCGAACAAATTGTAATGAAAGTATTAATAAAATTTTAGATTGACAGTTCTTATTCTAATCAATACACCCACAGTCCACTCACTTTTACCAAAATCGTCATTCACTATGTGTCTACTTTAAATTCAATGTCATTTTAAAGGTGTTCCCGAAGATGTACTGAGGGGCACATCAAACCCTATCAAATTCAAACACAAAGAATTAACACATACACAGATCGAATTCAGATACCAAACAAATTTGTTCGGTGAAAATTAAGAATTTGTAAGGGAACTTTTTCGATTGAAAATTAGGATTTCTTTTAAATTCGTATAAACTCGAAAAATAAATATTTTGCGAGAAATATCCAACCCTCAAATTGTGTATTTAGCAACCCATACCTTGCCCGAACTTTTAATTTGTCTAATTAATTTTTTAATTTACTTATAATTTACCCAAAAAATTTCTCATAACCGATTTGGATTCAAATTCATCTGGCGTTTTTGACAATACTCCTCCAAAATCCTAAATAGTGCTTAAAGGGCCACTGCAAGTTTATTATCAGAAAAATCTGTACATATTTACGAGCACAAATACAATATATTTATAGAATGGTGTAGGAAGAATAAAGTAACAATATACTCGGAAAAGGTCATTTTGGCATATTTCTCTCAGGAATTAAAGTCTTGCAAACCTTCTACACTATGGTCAATATATACTATTTTTTGAAAAGCACCTTAAAATTTAAAAACAACGTTGATATTTCGAACTTCAACAATTAATAGTATTTCTAGAAACTACAGTTTTACTGTTGACAATTCTAATAGAGAATTTGTGGACACTACTCGATACTCAAACTAGATTTATAGAAATAATATCACAAAATTTTGTTTCGTAAGAATTAAATAAGCTGTAAACAACAAATACACGTTTGTTCATAAATTGTACATTTATTACTTTACACACCAGTGCGTAATGGTATATTACTAACAAGTGTTATAAAAAGCATATTACGTAATTGCTTTACAACACGAATTAGGTACTATACACTTTTCAAATTTATGTGACTCACCCTGTATATACTGAGGCCGTGTGTCATGTGTTTTTGCCTGATTTCTATAGTTTCCGTAGGTAAAGTAAAGATTTTTATATCATAATGGCATCTAAATGCTTCAAAGTAGATGTCTACTAATTTACGAAGTCGTAAAGTACTTAGAAATAGTATAAAGAGCATTCCTTTAATTCAATTAAGTCAATTTTCTCGTCTTTGTGTGGTCTGATTATACCGCTTTTTCGACTAGGACCGCTGTATCGATAAACTTAAAATATAACTTTTTAATTGCATTTTATTTTACACTCTTAACGATGATGGTTCTTAGAATTACTTTTATCATTATTTTGACTTTCTCGCTTTTTAGTGATATCGGTTGGTGCGATTTACAAGAACATCCTGTAGTACAAAATATAAAAAAAGTGTTGGATGGAAAAGTGGTATCTGAACGGTGTGCTAAAGTTTTAATGATTTTTATTGAAAGATTGGCCGATGCTGAAGACCAGGATATTTGGGCTATAAAAAGTAAATATTTGATTCGAAAGTGAATCCTTTTTTTTATTTATAATACTCAGGCGCATTTTCTGAAGTGTAACTGTAAACAAATTATACGTTTAATTAAGAAAATAACATAAAAATTCATTTCTGTAGTTCATAGTGGTTTCCTTGTAATACAATTTCTCTTCTAATGGAAATAAAACCACTTATTTTAAAGAAAAATGGGGGCATTAATTGACGTTTCGACTTGACTTCGAAAGTCGTTTTCAAAACATAGATAAAATAACAAGTAAACGAGATATGGCCATATGCATACATCTAGAGCCTATAAACAAGAAAAGAGAGTTATTTAAATATATGGAGCTATTAGTAGAGATAAATAATATATATTTTTTTATTTATATGACCTTTCATAAATCTTTTGGAATGTTTTTAAAAAACATTTATAGCAAAACTTAAATAATCAAAGGTTCAGTAGAATTAAACTACACAATTAAAAGAAAATAAAATTGCTAATTTTAGCCAATCAGGTTCGGGTATAAAAACTACACTGTTTGTCCACAGTTAGTAGTAACTTTAAGAGGCACTGCATTTCTAACTAATCGTTTTACTAAATGAATCTAATGAAAAATGATCTTCGCAAATAACACAAATTTTGAAACCAGATTTGGAAAATTAAAAAAATGTTTGTTCTTATAAGAATTATCATATATGGGATTGTAAAAACAGTTATAAGTCTGGACTACACATTTATATCTAAATCTTCCTGGCCTAGACATATTTTGTTAAAATATTACTTAGCAACGTGTTTTTTCGAGTTTACTAGAAAAAATTAGATGCCATTATGATATTACTTACGAAAATATGTAGTTTTAATACATAATTTCAACAATTCTAGAATTGCTGAGACACTTAATTTAGTTCTATTTATTAATGTATTATCACTTGTCAACTTTTTTCTCACAAGATTAAGAGTTTTATTGAAATACACTAACTACATCAAAACTAACCATTATATCTGAATTTGTAATTTTGAAGTATTCTGTTTCTATAGTAAATTATATTTTGTTATCATTTTTTGAAAACGACTTACGAAGTCAAGTCGGAACGTCAATTTAAGCACCCCTTTTTCTTTAAAATAAAGGGTTTTATTTCCATTGTGAGAGAAATTGTAACATAAAAATTGTTTTGACAGTTCAAGTTAACCTAAAATGCTCTTTCTAATGATATTGTTTTCGCTTGAAAAAAAAGTAAATACAGCACGACCGAGAAATCATATTAATTGCTACGCCCAGTTTCTGCAGCCTCGGCAATTCGCCTCGGCTGCAAACTCAATGCTCAGCTATAATAAGAGATTTCCCAGCCTGTTTATATTCTATTAAATGTCATTGAATTTAAAGTAGACACACCGTGAATGACGATTTTGGTAAAAGTGGCTGTGTTGATTAGAAGAACTGTCAATCTAAAATTGTATTAGTATCACAGAACAGATTTAAAAGTATATAAGTAGGTTATAGATTAATTTCTAAAGTTTATTTAGTACTATAAAACGGAATTTATTTTGACAAGGTAAAAAGTTTTTGTTAATGTTTGTCGATATACTTAAAATTTTAATGTTTGTTCTTCCATTAATATTTGTTCGGTCTATCGCAATGCTAGAGGAGCATTCTCAACTGGTTTGTACTTGGTATTGTTTTATTTTCTATTCTCTAGTGCTAGATGCCACATCAAGAGTACCAGTAGGACCGCTATCTTATAGCTATGGAGATTTGGGACATTTTAAAGAGTGTTTGGAAATAAAATCTAAACGAGATAATGTTACAGGGCAATATTGTTTAGGCCAAATAGGAATTAATGCTTCAGTAGCTGAATTGTATTCAAAACAGGATTATAACAAGGTATGTTCCATATGTGTATATGCAAAAGGACTGATTTGCCCTAATCGTTTTCAATTTAAGCCATTGTAGAGTTCCTGATGAAGAGCCACTAAAGTCTCTAAAGCTTAAACAGAAAAAAGAGTTTCACTTTCTTCAACTTCACGATTGCTTACACAAAAGTTGACTTTGTTCCTTAACTTAGACAGCCGTCTCGCATCAACTACTGTATACAGAAGGTCTGTTCCCACATAACTCAAAACCAGTTTGTGTACTGTCGGGATTCTGCGCAGACTAGATTTGGTGTCACTAAACCGAGACTGCGCAGAATCCCGACAGTACGCAAACTGGTTTTGTGTTATGTTGGAACAAACCTAGAGTAGTGCAGATTTAATTAAACACTATTGGGATTTCGTAAATTATGTTGAATAAATAGGAAAAAAGATGTGTATTTTCAACATGAATTTACTGGTTTTTTCAAAATTAAAATAACAGGTCCATTTTCTGAGATATTTGAGAAAAACTGAAATTGATGTACACATCCGTATTTAAAAAAAATAGTTGATGCCAGATATTTTAATTATGAAAAAATTAATTGATTTTTCTCCAAATACCTACGCATCTTTTTTCTCATTTAACCAACTTTGTATCTATAACAGTTTCCAAAATCCCAATAGTGTTGCTGCCTTATTTTTTTAACGCTCTCGGTGAGATCTTTTCGATTCTTGAACAAAAAATGTAAGTTTGTGCTCCCACGAGTTTTTGGAACACTCTGTATAATCGAAAGTATATTCAAAATGTGCACTCATAACTGTACTGGCTCACACAAAACTTTAAAGTTTTATCTCTTACCACAACGATGTACGATCAGAATTTTTTTCCCACCCTGTATATACAATATCTCTTATGATATGTAATGCCAAAATTACGTTAAAATCAGATTTCAAGACAATGATCATGATATGTACTCTAAATAACCACATTCCGGTTTATACTTGTTGATAGTTAAATTATCAGTAAAGATTTTTGCATAAATTATGGTTAGGTAGAGTAAATAAAAATACACTTTACAGATTACGTCGTATTTTAGGATGTGAAAGAGGTGGTGTCAATAATAAACCATGACATTAAACCGTTACCTCTGATAAGATGGGCCATGTGTCTTCCTAGCAGTTGTACCAGGGAAGATGTTATACTTCTGATAAATAAGCAACAACCATTTGGTTTTGATGTAACTAAGGTTAGTTGCCAGACTACTGAAGATGCTTATCCAGTGTTAAGTAGGGATGCTTTAATTGGAATGTGAGTATAATATTGATATCTTTATTATAACTAAATTACTTATAGTTCGACATTCATAAAACATTTTTTTCGGTAATTTAGAATAACGATTACAATAAAGGACTCTACACGGAATACATTGCAGTTTGGTTGATTGCGGAATTTAATCAAAATCTCGAGTATGTTGGAGATCATGACCTGTCGGTAACATTTTATATGGACCATAATTAAATCATATGATTAGTTTCTGAGAAAGAGGGTGATTTTAAAAGTAGTTACAAAAACAGAAAATAAAGGTAATTTATTGCAAAATGAGACTATTTTTGGTTTATTCTCGTGATTTGTGTAAAATATGTCATGGCTTTGGTAACGCAATACTATTATGATCCAAATCAGTATTTAATGTACAGGGGTCATCATAAACATACTAAAAAAATTCCGAGAAAACTGGAGTACAGTTCGAGGGCAAAAAGAATCGAAAGACCAAGTAGATTCAGAAACATAAAAAGTTGATCAAAATAATTATTAACAGGACGAGCAACTAAAGTGACTGAATCAATAAGTCAAAGAAGAATTAAGTTCACGCAGGAGTTAACAGTGGGACGACTTCGTCCAAAACCTGGATCCACAGAAATCTGGAATATGGAAAATCCAGAAAATATTAAGAGAAGACAAAAGAGAAATACCAGCGCTAGAAGAAGCTTGCCGCCTAGAATGATAGCCTATTATCTCCAAGAGGCATTATGTGAGCTGGAAGAATAGTGCGTGGAAAATTGCGATAAACATTGATAAAAACCAGGTTGTGCTATTCAGAAAACGTAGACATACACCAAATGGATATAACATTAAATGGAGCTCGAAATATGTAGGGGTGACGTCAGACCAAGCAAGGTACAGGTCCAACACAATATCTGTTTGAGGCAGAATACCAAGTAGAGACCGAGAAGGCAACTCCTCTACGAAACCTAAGATTGACTACCAAAATCACCTCTACCAGTTTTTAATTTTTACAAAACAAGTAAGAGACAAGGGAGTCCCGAAGATACGAATTAACGTGTCCGGACTCCCTGGCTAACTGCGACTGCTGAAGTAGCAGCAGCATAGGAGTAGTAGTAAGAAAAAACATAAAAACGGCCCCGGTCACCAAAAAAAGGGGTCGAGGACGGGGAGGGGTGTTAGAGCAGTGCCAGAGGAGAAGGCAAAGGGGGAAACAGGGAAGGAATTAGTAATGGGGGAAAAGAAGGGGGAAACAAAACTCTACCACGGGACGAGACACACACAACAGAGCACACTCCACACACAGGACAAAAACAAAGAGAGCACGAAAAGACCCCATGCCCTTAAGAGGACGGAAGTGCTCCTGACGCCACGGAACGGAGGTGTTCCGGGGGAAGGTGGAGTGTTAGGGCGGCTGTTTTCCCTACTGGGGAGATCCTGATCTAGTCGGGCTCATAGAAGGTGTGCCTGTGAAGAAATTTAAAGTTGCAAGGTCGGTTTCAAAGGCTCTGGCCACTGTTTTTTGGGATTCCGATGATATTATTTTTATTAAGTATCTGAGTAAAAATATTACAACAATAGAAACGTATTATGCTGATAGAAAAAGAGTTGCGAGAGGTAGTCTGTTTCTTTAAAGCAACGTTACGGTTCAAGCTTCCCTCGCTGAGAAGCTAGCCTTACAATAAACGAGTTTTAACAGAATTGTCCCTACGACAACTTCTTCTTTTCAAATTTGAGGCGTTTGAGGATAGACAAAGAAATGAAAACAGCTGTTTTCAAGCAATTTTATAGATTGAATGTGAATATACACAAAGACATAGAAAGCTAGAGAAAGACTAAATAAACTGTCTCTTTTTTTTAATCTAATTTAAAATATTTTTTATTTTTATTTTAGATCTATATTGAGCTTACTAGCATTAATAGTTTTAATTTCTACATCTTATGATATTTACTGTCAGAACCATGAAATAGGTAAGATATTACAATAGTATTTTAAAGAGAAATCGCCTTATTCTTTTATCTTTACTATATTTATTTTACTTAAACATACTTTGCATCAGGTATTTCAAAAATAAAAACAAACTAATGAAGATAATTTTTATAATTACTAATTAGGTGTTTTTTTTATATGGTAAAAATGATTAGTTGTCTTGAGGTTGACAGTGATTATGATAAAATCAAAAGTAAAAAAAAAACTTATTAGTGAAAATATCTAAATAACCAGGGTTCTTATTATTAGAGGGGGTTGTGAAATAAGTGAGCATTTGGACAAGGGGGTGACTGAAGAAAGGGAGAGGCTACGTCATTGGAGGTAAATTAAGTTGTCTATACTGAATTTGGTGATTTTGGTTATATTTGCTAATAACTAACCTTCAGTGATAATAACGCGTCAATGAGATTGTTCATTATTTATCGTTCTTATTTCGAGTGATTATTGTTTGCTTCTCCTATGTTTAATGTATACAATATATAACGTCCGCTTATTATGCACTAGAGCATTATGAGTGTATTTATAGCAACCATATACAAGGTAAAATAACAAATAATATACAAGTGGAAAATAAATAACTATTATTATTTATATTATTTATAATAAAACCTTGTAAAACATTTAAATCACGTTTCTTTGGGTATATGTAGTTTTTTAATTGCGAAAGCCGCTTTGATACACTATTTATGTAGCAAACAATTTTGTGGTTGAACCACTTTATCGCATTTGATTTTATGCTAAATATAATTTAAATTTTGCAGCTCATCCCAGTTTTGTAGCATTTTCTCTCTACACAAACAGCAAGAAACTATTCCACCACTCAAAACGTGTGTCAAGTTTAAGCTGTTTGGATGGAATAAGGGTTATTAGTATGTTATGGATTATAATGTTACATATGTGGACAACGACAGCATTAGGAACAATTTTTGATACTAAAAATACTGTTAATGTAAGTAAATAAAATCTTTTATTAAAAACAGAAGGGTAAGCATGACAAAATGGGTTCCAATGTAAACTTAAAATGGTTATTTCTGTCTAAAATTATCTTTTACCGTCATAATACGAGCAGCCCTCAATATCCAGCAAGAAGCTTGTTCGAGTTAGAAATGAAGGGTCCTTAACTTTTAAAATGCGATTTCCCAGCACGGCCAAAAGGAAAACCCTATCCGCATGCCGTTGTCCATCCATTTACAGTCTAATCGTGGCAAGAGGTGTTTAACTATTAGAAATATACCAATATTTGTGGAAACAGTTAAATTGTATGGATATTATGCACTTATAATGACAAAACACAGTTGTCTCTTGTTCGTTTATTATTTATTTATGTAGGCAAGCCTAATATATAAAAAAATTACAAATGCATAAATATCTTACAACATTAAATGTAAAGCAAAGTATACATACATATCACTAGATTGATAGGTTTGATCACATTAATCAAACCAAAAAAAAAGAAAGAAAGAATACTATCACAATCAACTGTCAGTTGTCACTAATATACTTCTTAGTACGGCATACCGTAACCAAAATGGCCTGTTATCGCCACATGCTTTATTCAAGCATAAGTTGATAGATTTACACAAATACAATAAGATTTTCCCCTGGCAAAAAGTTCTAAAGTTACACGGTGCTCTTGTAGTAGTATATTGTGTCAAAAGTGCAGAAAATGAGCTTTAGCAGCCCGAGGCTATTAGCTGCCCAACTGTTTTTCGCCTACAAAAAAAACAAAAAATAGGAAAATATAACAAAAATCTTTAATTTTATACATACCTACAGATAAAATTTAATGAGAGACTTAAGTAATACGAATGTACCAATTTATTTATTATATATTATTTCCAGTTGTTAAACAATTTATAGTATTTTTCTTACCGTTGCGCCTTGTCTAGACTTTGTAGTTAACAAATTTAGAGAAACATTGCTCTATCTTCTTCTTGTAAATTTTGTAACATTTTAAAAATCAAATTTTTAAAATTGTTATTTTTAATTTTGGGCTACTTAGTATACCTATCATAAAATTTCAGTTTAATTTTTATCGTATGTGTTGACTAGTGGGGATCTCATCTAGCGACCGTGGCTTTCATTATTATTTTGGTAGAATATTTTATTCATTTTCGATCGAGCTGTTAAACTGAAAAGTCCATTTGCAATTAGTGATTCTGTGTTATAACCGATAAGGCGAATTTCCCACAGTTTTTTGTTTATCACAAATTGTCCTTCCTAAATTTAGTAAATGAACGATTACTAAATCTGGCAGTCTGGAACTTGAATTGTTCCTTTTGCAAACCTGGAGTTTCCTGGGTAGCTGCCGATTTGGGAAAAAGCCAAGTTGAAAAAGCCGATGAAGACTTCTCTTCAGCGCTGACCACAATTGTAAACAAAGTCGTTAAATCTTAAGTTGTTTTGTATTTGGTAGATCCCATTGATTTAGTTTTAATAATTGTTAAGGTCACTAGTATATTTTTATTTTTTATAACGGTGTAGCTACACGCTACCAAAATTTTCTGGTAAGATTGTAAAACTTATTGTAATATCAATTTCAACATTTATTTTTTAATAAATTGTAATATATTTTCAATTTCTAATTTTTTCATTAACATTTCCTTGGTATGTGACAGAATTAATGAATATCATATTTTTTTAATATAATTTTTCATTTTCCTTATTAAAATCACAATTTCGAGAATATTCTTTTAAATAAGTAATTAATTTGATTTCATTTTAACCATTCTTTTGTATTAATATATTATTTTTTTGATCATAGCTAGAATATTTATAATTCTAAACTAGCTTGTTAAATATAAAAAATAGAATTGTCTATTAGAAAAGCTAGAATTCACACCTGAAAATAAAAGTTTCAAATGCTCATCTTTTTCATTTATTATTATATCATTTTCAAAAAAGTAAGTATTCTGAGCTAGTTAAATTAAATATTATTAAGCTGGGTTTATGCGTGATTAGTAAAAACAATGTTTATAGTTACAATTTTTCATCACTGTCTGAAATACTATTTATTCATTTTCACTAATTCCCACAATCACAATTATTCAGAATCAGAACGTATTATTATTATTTTATAGTTTAGTTGATTCCAGACTTTGATTTATGATTACACTGACGAAAATTTATTTGAAACGTCAAAGTCAAAGGTGCGTAGATAGTGAAAAACTACAAAATCGTGTTCTTTATGATTTTTGCGGCCCAAGGGCAGAAAATATTAGATTCGGACTGAAATATAAGTCGCATCTTTGCAGTCAATTTAGCTGCATTTTGTGACTCGGACGACCATACAAATAATGTTTGATGCCCCCAAAGTACGCCCCCCCCCCCACCGTTTTCGAGGATGCTGGCCATTTGGGGGATGGAGTCGACTCGGGAAGGAGCTCCAGAATCACCATCGCGTTTAGCGTCCTCAAAAATGGGAGATGTCGCGGGTTTTCTCGTTTATAGCGAAAAACAAATTTTTCACGTTTTCGGGGGTGATTTTTGGCCGTTTGAGGGATGGGGTCAACTCTAAGAAATGTAACCACCGCCAACTTGTTCAGCGTCCTCGAAAACGGAAGGTTGCATTAGTTTTGCCAGTGAAAAACGCGATTCGCCATTTTAGGGGTGGTTTTTGGCCGTTTGGGGGGTAGGGCAAACTCAAAAGGAATTTTAACTGACCTGACCCGCCATAGTGTTCAGCATCCTCGAGAATGTACTTTGGGTATGTTAAATAGTACATTGTGTACCTAGTAGTAAAAGCGACACATTCCTGGAAGATAATGCAAATTGTTGGCCGAGGCGTCAAGCCGAGGCCAACAAGCATTCGAGTATCAATTACCTATAAAACCCAAATGTTTTATTTCAGTTACATTTTCAATGTTAATATCATTAATTTTTATAACGGCATTTGCCCAGACAATTTGATCATATTTATAAGATGATGTCAAAATGATAGTTTTTGTTTTTTTTATTATCAAGATATCTGTTAAAATTTTAATACGGATAATTTTTTTTCAGATATCAAATTCGATTATGGGTATGGTTATTCTTAGTGGACATTTTGCGTGCGATACGTTTTTACTAGTAGGTGGAACGCTAGTGACATATAACTATTTTAAAAAGAATAATGGCCAGAGTTTAACATTTTTATTTATTCTCCAACATTATATTCACCGGATTATTAGGTAATTTCTTTTTATTTAATTTGTTTCTAATTGTGCAAATATATTTAGTGACCACAAGACGAAAGGAGAGAGACAAAATAGTATACGAATATTCAGCAATCTTCTTCGGTAAATTGCCAAATGTGTTAATGCCCACCACATTTTCCATTACAATATTTTACAAAAAAACGGTTATGTTTTACATTCGACGGTCTTAAATTTAAATAGTTTCTAATAATGTCCACAAAATTGACATTTTCAATGTCCTCTTCAGATATTACAAATTCACGTCTAATTTTACTCTTATTTTCTGGAATTTTAACTCTCTAATAGGTTTCTTCAAGAAAAAACATCTTCTATTCGTAAAAAAGTTAACTCGGATTTTCGCAATCCACCAGCTATTCCCATAATCATTGCTACCTTAAAAGAAAAATATCAAAAGGACTATATACTCAATACTAATTTCTAAAATACTTACTTTTGCCATCAGCTTCTTTAAGCATTTTTTGAAAAGATATTTGATTTTTTACCCAAGTAGCATTTTGGCGACGATAACAACATAATACACCAAAATTAACGTTGTACTTGGTGAAGAAATTAGTCATTTATGAAACGACGCTTTCCAAACCACGGAACAACGTCGTCTTTATGTTAACCATTACTTTAGTTAAACTACTACGTTGCCGGCGATATTTAGATAATTATATACTTAATTTGTATTTTTTTTTATTTTTGTGAGAAGGACATACTGTTGGCTAAATTGCTTCATATATCTAATAAAATAAGAAGAACTGAAAAACTAAAATGATCCTAATCTAACCTCAACATTTTATTTATTTTGATTGTGGCTGTCGGACTTTTGTAGGCGGCCAGTATACCGTACCATTCTCTTCCCATCGGTGAGGTGTCGGTTCTTCCTCTAGTGTACTTTTTATATAAACCACTTTAAAATAATTAGCAATTTTGGGAAAAAAATATCCGATAATTCGATGATAAATAAAAAAATACCATAAAATGATACAACTGACACTACTGACAGCCTAACAGCTGAATGACACGGAGAGGCGCGTTCCAAAATGTGGAGCGGGGTGTGTTCGTTAGTTGGACTGCGTTTAGTTTTTGGTCGGATAAGCAACTCCAATCGCGCTTCGGTTATAAAAATAGTTGTGTGGAAGACTAACGTTGAAAGTTAGTATATTTTTTAGTTATCTGTCAACCTATTATACTCGTGCGCCATGTTTAAAGTGTAATTCTCTTTGGAAACATGGTCGGCCATCGGCCATTAAAATTTGGGACGTAAACAAACAAACAAATTATTATAAAGCCTTATTTTAGTTTTCTAGAAACAATTCATATACATCCCGTTTAGTTCGCGTTTGAATCAATATCAAATTTAAGTAATGTTTTTTTAAAACCGGCCAGAAATTAGTACTTTCCGGTTTATTTTTAGGTCAGAAAATCTCATTTTGTCGGACCGAGCCAGAAAATTATTGTGATAGTCCGGTAAAAGCTTTTTTTTAAAACCGGCCAGAAATTAGTACTTTCCGGTTTATTTTTAGGTCAGAAAATCTCATTTTGTCGGACCGAGCCAGAAAATTATTGTGATAGTCGGGTAAAAGCTTTTACCGGACTCATTTTTATTTACTTTCCGGCCTATCTTTAATGAAAAACATAATAATATAGTTAGTCTAAGATAGCGGTCAATTGGTTTCTACAGTAACCGAGTTTTGTATTATTTAAAACTATAAAATAACTTGACATATTTTGACGTTTAGTTGAAAACGTGACATTTTCTATAAAATGGATATTCAAAATGATGCATTTGATTGTGAATTAATGGAAGATGAAATTATACCAGATGAAATTGTTAAGGCGGCGACCCAAGCAATTGTTAAAATTAGTTAATAAAGAGTTCTTGTTATAAAAATGTAAACTGAATAATATGATGTTTATAGTACAACACTACACGTTTTAAAAAAAATATTGTACGTAATACGTCCCAAAAGTGCTTTTACTGGACTCGCAGGCTTGCAGGACTCGCCTGCGGCTCGCCCTGCAATTCGCCCACTCATCCAGTAAAATACCACTTTCGGGACTTGTTACGTAAACTACTATTACCGGACTCATTTTTATTTACTTTCCGGCCTATCTTTAATGAAAAATATAGTTAGTCTAAGATAGCAGTCAATTGGTTTCTATAGTAACAGAGTTTTGTATTATTTAAAACTATAAAATAACTTGACATAATTTGACGTTTAGTTGAAAACGTGACATTTATTATAAAATGGATATTCAAAATGATGCATTTGATTGTGAATTAATGGAAGATGAAATTATACCAGATGAAATTGTTAAGGCGGCCACCCAAGCTATTGTTAAAATTAGTTAATAAAGAGTTCTTGTTATAAAAATGTAAACTGAATAATTGACGTTTATAGTACAACACTGCACGTTTTAAAAAAAATATTGTACGTAATACGTCCCAAAAGTGCTTTTACTGGACTCGCAGGCTTGCAGGACTCGCCTGCGGCTCGCCTTGCAATTTGCCCACTCGTCCAGTAAAATACCACTTTCGGGACTTGTTACGTAAACTACTATTATCTAAATTTAATTTTTTTTGTTTTTTTTTTATTTTCGATTTTTGTGAAATTCGCAACGGATTAAAGGCCCGCTTGTTTTTTGGCATAAAGTAATAGTATATCTGACAGTAAAATGGAATGCGTTGTTAATTTCTTTTTCGAAATCGTTATATTTTGGCAATATAAATAGGCTATCTTGAGCATAAGGATAAAACATTTTGATATAACATGGCGATAGTGGTTGTCAGAAAGTTTTCTCTAAGTGTCCATTTTGGCCATCAGTAATTATGTAGTAATTATGTGGTTAAAAAATTTACTATTTTCTAAACAATATGGAAAGTAAACTGTCATTGCCGCGCGAGGTGTATAGTTGTTGTTAAGTCATTTCAACAAACGTTTTAAAAACCCAAAAATGATTGACCAAATTGGTGCAAATCGGGATTGTAACATCGTCGTGTTAAGGTTGACCACGCAACTTATGTTTAGTTGCGAAACTTTTTAAACATGTCGCCGCAACGTTAAATTGCTACTTGGGTAGCCTTGTATGAATCTGATTGAAGCTTTAAAAAGGGTACTAAACTGTGTAGGTCTTAATGTCGACATTATGTTTTAAGGATATTACACATCGTAACATGGAGTACGTAGTCCATAATGTGTAGGCCTTTATTGATTTTTTGCCTTCAAAATAGGCCAGCATTACTTTTTCGTTGATGAATTTTACATTTTTTTGTACTCGCTATTGTTCAAATTTTGCATAACAAATATTATATCCAACTTTAGATTTTGTTGGAATAACTGTTGATAACGTTCTTTGAGTAGCTTCTTATACGTCCCTTGGTGCATTTGACTCGCTTGAGAACATATTTACTAATATTTTTATTGTTGTGGTTGTTGGTTTCTAGTATTTATTATTGACTGATAACTTGTCAAAATCATTTGCCTATAAATGTTAGCGCGATTTGCAAAACACCGATCGGTTCATTGAACCATCTACTATCCACGTGCAAGTTGTTGAAAATATTATAAAACGAATTCGCATTTAGAATAATTAGAATGCAGGAGAGAGCAAACGCCATCGCGCGAAATTGCAGCGTGCGCTCCTCTCGTAACGGTGGTTGGGGGAGAGCGAAGCCGTCTGCGCAAAATAGATTTTCTCGGAAGCAGCTATCTCCCACGCTCCCACGCATCGTTGATACACCCGCTATATTTTTTTATTTTGTATTTTAAATTTTAGACTAACGCCAGTACTGGCTGGTGTAGTACTCATTTCAGGAACTCTGTTGAGATATATGGGATCAGGACCGCAATGGCCAGATGTTATTTCGGGTTTAGAAGAACCTTGTAAAAATAAATGGTGGTTAAATCTTCTCTATATTCAAAACCAATTTGAGGACAACTACTATGTTAGTATCTTATCGACTAAATACTAAATAATTTTAAAGTGAAAAATATCGATTTAATTTAATCCAATTTATAGAAAAACTTAAGCAGTAGGCGTACATCTGTTCAAAATAGAAAAAAAACTGTATGTTAAAGTTAAAAAAAAAAAAATAATAACCTTTGGATCACATGAAAGTGGACAATATGAATAATTTCTTTGGAGCAAAACTATTTTATGTGTATATAATAAAAAAAGGAAGAGAAAAATTTCCGGAATTTTTTTTAGTTGCTATGGTAACGATACAAAATATAGGCTTTTAATTGGTCGAAAATGTTAGGTGTGGAATTTTCATTGTAATTAACGTCGTGCGCATATTTTTACATAATTATCAACTTTGTATTTTGTTATCAAAGGGTTTCAATTTCTCTTTCCAACCATGTATATTTTCGGTCTACAGGATGGCGAAAATATTAAACTAATATTTAATTAAATAGATATTGAATTAATGAAGTCTCTTCGAGAAACAAAAACGTTGCACCGAGTCTGAAAGTGAAACAACTAAGACAAAAGACCACCATTCCTATGTTAAAGTTATTATTAATTGCAGGGATTGATATATTAAAAATCTCTAACATGGTTTGGAACGCCTTCTTTCAAATAACACCTTCATATATTTTTAAGTTTTTTTTATATTTACATAACAATTTATTTTTGGTCCAAAGAAATTAATAAATTGTTCACCTATGTTATTATTTTAATAATCCAGGTGCAGATGGTACAGAGCACGCCTATACACTTTAAGTAAAGTAAAACCAGAAATCTAAGAAATACATAAATAACCATAAACCATAAACTACTTGATTTATCAGCATGCGGTTTACGCAGAGACGTACCTACTCTAGCTTTTAAATAATGCTAAATTGGGTTAAAATAAGTATTAAAAATTGATTGAATATAATTTAGAATTATTTATTTAGATATAATATATATATATATATATATATATATATATATACATATAGTGTCACACTTAAAGTCCGCATCATAAGGATTTTTTTTTTCAAATTGCTGTAGATAATTTTTTTTTCTCATGAGGGTGTAAAACTTGTCGACTACTGGTACTACCATCACCATTTGAAGTACCGGCTGCAGGTTGAACACATTGACGCTACATTTTTTACAATACAAAAATTGAACACTTTGGAATAGACACAACGGAATATTCGGTGATGACATAATTTTGGTAAATTATCCCCCTTTCGTTTCTAATATCGGTAAAACCGTTAATTCTCAAAACAGGTACCTAGATACCCTTAATTCCCGATTATACAGGGTGTTTCACGATGAATTGTACATAGTTCAACCATAATTACTATGGGCCGAGGCCGTTTCATATCGGGTATTAAAAAATGCCTTGTTACGTTTTTAATGGATATACAGGGTGATTTTTGAAAATATGTGAATTACGTTAAGTATATCTAAAAGTAAAAATATCAGACCAATCAAATTTGGCACACTGCTCCCTGAGCTCAATAAAATAGGTTTTTAAAATATTTTAATTTTAGGTCCGGACTTAATTTTTATTGGTTTTTTAAAAACAACACCCTGTAAGGCAGATCAGATAATTATTACTTTTCTCGCATTAAAGCTTAAGGACGATACTAAGAAACAGTTAAAAAACTTGAACGTGGAAATTTTTGTTTTCTACAGAAAAAAATAAAATTTTTAAAAATAGTACAAGTTTAATGGATTCAGATTCTGCTTATGATTGATGCGGCACTACATCAATTTCAACATCATTTTTCAACAAAAAATATTAGGAAAGTTCATACTACTCCATATAAAGTATTATTTAATCAACCGTTGAAATTCCAGGGCCGTATTTTTTTATAGAAAAAAACTATTACTTTGTTTTTACTTTTGTTGATGCAGTCGTCTGATCTCTTCTGGTTATAGTTTCCAGTAGTGTCTTGGCCTGCCTCATTCCTTGTAATCCTATCCAGTATTGGGACCTTTTGTTATTTACTTCTTTTCCAAGTTCATCAAGTATTGTACTGGTGCTATTCCGCAGAAGGGTTCAGGTCCCAGAAATGGTGTTTCAGCCCCTTTTTTGGCGAGTATGTCTGCTATTTCATTATCTTTCACTCCACTGTGTCCCAGAACCCATAGGAGGGTAACAGTGTTGTTCTCGTCTAGTTAGTTTAGAGCATCTAGGCACTCCCAAACCATCTTGGAGTTGATTACGTGGGAGTTCAAAACATTAATGACTGCTTAGCTGTCTGACTTGATGATAATCTCTTGTCTTGTTGAACTGGGCACATTTTCTGATGGCGTAGATTTTAGCTTGGAAAATGCTCGTAGATTTGCCTAGACTTTCGGAATATTTGGTTCCAGGCCCATAT
The DNA here is from genome assembly GCA_949320105.2 of Crepidodera aurea. Lineage (NCBI taxonomy): Eukaryota > Metazoa > Arthropoda > Insecta > Coleoptera > Chrysomelidae > Crepidodera > Crepidodera aurea. Next base: position 68,649,812 of record OX439472.1, on the reverse strand, counting down.
ACTCCTATTCCTGTTCCTTCTGTTGTTCTAGAACCATCTGTGTACCATTTAATGGCACTTCCCTTAAGTTTTGGGATGGTGTCTTTGTCCCATTCGGTTTTGTTACTTAGCTTTGTGTTGAATTCTTTCACAAAGCTAAACTTCTTTGTCATCTCATCTTGGAGCATATCCCAGGTTTGGTGATTTCCAGAAAGGAGTCAAAAGTTGCATTTGGTGGATCGTTCTCTGGTCATTCTGTAAGTTGTACCACTACTATATGGAGGGTGTAGGATTACCTCCATGGCGGCCGTTGGGCACGTTCTCATTGCACCTGTTATGCATACGCAGGCTAGTCTTTGGATTTCGCTAGATTTGCCTTTGTACTGGCCAGCTTAGTTCTGCTGCCCCAGACTACTGATGGCAGTTTTCACTATTGACGTGTACATCCACTACAGGGTCTTTGGGATACACCCCCAGTTTTTTCCCGCAAAATTTCTGCACAACATTTCGTGGCTTTGTTGATTACTTCGTTTTCCTGCTTATTCCAGATGAGTTTGTTATCTAGTATAAGTCCCAGATATTTGACTTCTGGCTTCCATTCAATAAATTTCCCGTCCAGTTCGATGGTTTTTCGTGTAAAGGCAACTAAGGTAGTCTTGATGGGGTTGACATCATTCTTTAGTGTAGTCAAGCCCTCTGAACTATATCGCTTGAATTTGCCTCTCGCGATTATGACTACGTCATCTGCATAGCCTTGACGCGATATACCAATCTAGGTCAAACCGCAGAGAAGTCGATCAAGTGTTAGGCTCCACAGACCGCCGCCATAAGAAATACATTAAAAAGTTTTACAGGCAATATCCAAAACTGTTTTCAAAAGTAATAGTTTTCTTCTATGCCAAACAGCATTTTTTTTATTTGGGTTACTACCATCCGCTTGGATGTGACAGAAATAAAATTTGTTCAACTAGCTTTATAGGATGTTGTTTTTACAGGATCAATAAAAATGTAAAAAAGATAAATATGACCCTGGACTGTCAACGGTTCATTGAATAATACTTCATATCGTCTGCTGTATGCAATAGTGGCACAACTCAAAAATTGGTTATTTTCAGAAATCCTGATAAAGGTATAAGTGACATTAATTTTTACGTATTTTTCTTTACTACAACTTTAGGTAATTAATAGTACTGTTATTGTGCCACTAATGCATACAATAAATAGTGGTTATTCAAGCACTTTGATGATGTTAAATTAATTTTGTCTATTTTTGAGTTATGCCACTATTGCATACAGCCGACATATTATATACAGGGTGGTCCTTAATTAAGTGTACATAGAAGTATGGTAGATTCCTCATTTTAAAATATTACGATTTGAACCGACTTGCTCTAATAAAATGTTGCTAATAAGGAATATACAGGGTGTGCGCTAGTTAGGTCACATTTGTGGCATAAATGTGCGATAAACTTTTTTGCTCTTTTTGTAAAAGAATATTAAAACCACGTAATTGTAGTGGAAAAAAAAGCATACTTGTTATTAACCTTAAAGCTTAACGGTTTACGAGAAAATTTGCATTTTAGGGATCAGCTGCATGATTACACTGGTCGGCAAAAAAGTTTGTTTTTTCTGACCCTGACCCCATTCTTGCTGATTCTTGTGTAAAATGACCTGAATCTGAATATGACCTCAGGTTTTCCCCATCACCCACCGTTTTCGGGGGGTGGATCCCCACCTATTTTTATCACTTTTTCATAATTTTGAGGGATAAAAAAAACGGTGAATAATGGGGGAAAACTGAGGTCATATTATAATTCAGGAAGTCATTTTACATAAGAATCAGCGAGAATGGTGCCAGGGCCAGAAAAAAAATTTTTTGCCGACCAGTGTAATCACGCAGCTGATCTCTAAAATGCAATTATCTCGTAAACTGTTAAGTTTTAAAGTTAATAACAAGTATGCTTCTTTCTGCTAAAATAACGTGGCTTACAAGAATAGCGCTAACTTAAAGAGCAAAAAAGCTTATCTCACATGTATGCCACTGTGGCATGTAAAGGCACATCGCCCAGTATATTCATCCATGTAGTTATTAGTATTAGCATAAAGTCATGTCATTGTATATGTTTTCATTACGTGTAAATACGGAGGTTGATGTCCACACGTATATTATTTTGTTTAACTAATTATTGTATATATAAACCGGTCAATGTCAATCTTCCTATTATTATTCTATAATCCATATTGTTGTCTTATCGTTTATTCAGTAAATCATATTAGTAGCATGTTTGTACTTATTTATCACTGCTATTAGACGTCCGTTAGTTAAGGGATGAGTTGCCTAACTAGCTCTCTACAAATTACATCGAAGTATGTACCAGATTATGATTTCTCGCGTCCAAAAACCCTCAGTTCCAAATTTTTATGTATACATATCCAAAAACGCTAAAGTTATTGCAAAAAATAAATCTTAAAAGTGAACCTTTAACACCCTGTATATTCCTTATTAGAAACATTTTATTAGAACAACTTGGTTCAAATCGTAATATTTTAAAGTGAGGATGCTACCATGCTTCTATGTACAATTACTTAAGGGCCACCCTGTGGATATTTGTAAAAGTTTTATTTTTTTCTGCAGAAAACAAAAACGTCCGCGTTCAAATTTTTTTAACTGTTGCTTAGTATCGCCCTTAAGCTTTAAAGTGAGAAAAATAAAAATTATCTGATCTAGCTTACAGAGCGTTGTTTTAAGAAAACCAATAAAAATCCGGCACTGATAGTAAAATTCTTTAAAAACCTATTTTATTGAGCTCAGAGAACTTACTCAGTATGCCAAATTTTATATGTCTGAGATTTTAGACTTCTTAACCCTAAAGTTGATAAAAGTTCGCTTGTCTGTCCGTTTGTCCGTTTGTCCGTTTGTCCGTTTGTCCGTTTGTCGGTATGCATTTATAACTCAGCTTCCAGAACCGATAGAGACTAACGGACAACGGATATGAACTCGATACCTTGAATTCAGCTTTCTACGACTTCCAATTTCAAAACTGGTTTTAAAATCTTTAACCGGAAGTGATATTTCCGGTTTTGTAAAAATGGATTCCTATGTAAAATTGGACGCTGAATCCGTATGTGCAATCAGATTTGTTTAGAAGTCTATTATTATCGCTCTCTAGCGGGTGTCGTTTACTTTTAGATATACTTAACGTAAAATAATTCACATATTTTCAAATATCACCGTGTATGTCCGTCAAAAACGCAACAAGATATTTTTTAATACCACAGGTAAGTAATCTTTATATATTAATAATTATTCTCGGTTTCTGACTGTAAAGTAATAGTTTTAAATTAAATTAAAATGCCTATCTATTTCATAAGATATTTTAATCCGAACCTGGAAATCTTTTAACCGACACCCAATTTTATTGCATTATTACATCTCGAACAATAGGTAATAATGAGGGTAGTCGGCTAATATTGATTTATGCCATTCTTAGACTTCTGGTCGGACTTGAATACTATGTTTCTTGAAACTTTTTTTTGTAATTTTAAGTGTATAATGATTTTTAGTGTGTTGAACATTCTTGGTATTTGGACGTCGATATGCAATTGTATATATTTTCGCCTCTAATATTTTGGATTTTGTCGAAATCCTCAAAGGCTGGAATAACACTTTTAATGCTTGCGACATTCTCATCGATATTAATAGGTTTCATTAGAGCATCTAAAGATAAAATGCATTTTGAATATTTTGAATACATAACACAGTATTATTTTAAAACAGAAACAAGAGCCGCTCCATGGATAATGGGTACAATCCTAGGTTACTGTTTGACAAGAAAAGGATTTACTCAAATTTGTGTACCAAAGGTAAGAATATGAAATAAAATAATTAAGTAGACAAGCTGCTAAAAGAAAGAGTTATAACTTAAAGATTCAACTTAGAGAGAAGTATGGCTTTTATTTATTTCAAATAACGCGCCTATGAATAATTATTTTAAGATAATAATAATAAAAATTAATTCGTAAATTAAATAAAAACTACTGTTTTTTTGGAGATCATAAAACACAGTGGTTTCAGTTCAGAGAATAGTTTATTATTCGGCGATTATAAATTGCAGCGGAAATCTTTTGGGTCTATTATAAACTGCAGCGTATTATATATTTTATCCTTATTAATTAATAAAATAGGTAACCACTTTTAGTTATACTGTTATAAATAAAATACCAGTGATCTTTATATAATTTTTAAAAACAAAGATATTTGTATACACATACAGGGTGGTCCTTAAGTAATCGTACATAGAAGTATGGTAGATTCCTCACTTTAAAATATTACGATTTGAACCAACTTGCTCTAATAAAATGTTGCTAATAAGGAATATACAGGGTGTTAAAGGTTAACTTTTAAGGTTTTTTTTTTTGCAATAACTTTAGCGTTTTTGGATTTGTATACATAAAAATTTGGAACCGGGTGTTTTTGGACGCGAGAAATCATAATCTGGTACTTACTTCGATGTAATTTGTAGAGGGCGCAAGTTAGGCCACATTTGTGGCATAAATGAGCGATAAACTTTTTTGCTCTTTAAGTTACCGCTATTTTTTTAAAAGAATATTAAATCCACGGTACTTTACTAAAAAAAAAGTTTACTTGTTATCAACCTTACAACTTAACGGTTTACGAGATAATCACATTTTAGGGATCAGCTTAATGATTACGCTGGTCGGCAAAAAAAAAAAATTTCTGGACCTTACACCATTCTTGCTGATTCTTATGTGAAATGACCTCCTGAATCCGAATATGACCTTAGTTTTCCCCCATCACCCACCGTTTTCGATGCGTGGCCCCGCACCAATTTCTATCACTTATTTTCCATAATATGGAGGAATAGAAAAAAACGGTGGGTGATAGGGGAAAACTGATATTCGGATTCATGAGGTCATTTTACATAAGAATCAGCAAGAATAGTCTCAGAGCCAGAAAAAATTTTTTTTTTGCCGACCAGTGTAATCATGCAGCTGATCACTAAAATGCGATTATCTCGTAAACCGTCAAGTTTTAAGATTAAAAGCAAGTATGCTTTTTTTCTACTAAAATAACGTGGATTTAATATTCTTTTACAAAAACTGCGCAAAGAGCAAAAAAGAGCAAAAGAGCAAAAAAGTTTATCGCATATTTATGCCACAAATGTGGCGAAACTAGCGCCCTCTACAAATTACGTCGAAGTAGGTACCAGATTATGATTTCTCGTTCCCAAAAACTCCCAGTTCCAAATTTTTATGTGTACATATCCAAAAACGCTAAAGTTATTGCAAAAAATAAATCTTAAAATTTAACTTTTATCATCCTGTATATTCCTCATTAGCAACATTTTATTAGAGCAAGTTGGTTTAAATCGTAATAGTTTAAAGTGAGGAATCTACCATACTTCTATGTAGAATTACTTAAGGACCACCCTGTATATGAATAAAATCAAACAAAAACTATCTTTGAAGAGAAATATATCAAAAGTAGGAATGAATCCTTCGACAGGATTCACGCTAAGAATATATATTGTAAAGATATTAAAAATAAACAATAATAATAATAATAATAATAAATAATCACCCTGTATATTAAAAAGGGGAGCTAAAATATAAAAAGAACTACTTATGTCAAAAAACAGGCCTACCAACATATTTTTTTAAGTAAGTTCACTCGTAAAAATAGATAACAGGAAAAATATAATTAAAGATAAACTCGCCTAAAATAGGAATTTCTAATCGGTTAAACATCTTCGGATAACACCGTAGGTCAATTTTCATTGTTTAGGATTTCGGCAGGGAATCTGCGATTTTGAAAAATTTAAAAAAAAAAAAGTTCGTTGAAAAAAAATTTAAAAGAAAGAGACATATAAAATTGAAGAATGAAATTAAAATTAAAAATGCAATCAAATTAAACAATTAAACCATAGTGGCGTCTGTGAGCCGGAAGGACATGGACCAAAATTTACCCGGATCGAGAGCACGCCCCTCCCCTATTTTCGAGGATGCTGAACACGATGGCGAGAATTTCTCTTCCCGCCAGCCGAATCCCCTAAAACGGCCAAAAACTACCCCCAAAAGGGTTAAACGGGCAGCACATCATTTCCATGTAAAAAAACGTCTTTCCCCCCGTTTTCGAGGATGCTGAGCACAGTAGTAATGCTGAAGATCCGACCCCCACCAACCCCTACTCAGGCCAAAACTCACCCCGACAAGGGTTTTTTTTATTATTTTTTATATCAGCGGCAAAACGTTTGTGTTCGAGGATGCTGAATACGATGGTGGTGTTCAATATCACTTCCGACCCCCACCAACACCTCCACAGGTCAAAACTCACCCCCGTTTTGCCGCTGATATAAAAAAAATCAATCGTTTCGGGGGTGAATTTTGCCCTGTGGAGGGGTTGGTGGGGGGTGAGAGGTACTCTCGATCCGGGTTAATTTTGGTCCATTTGTCATGGTTTGTTCCGACTCATAGACGCCATTATAACGAAATGAAATGTAACCGTGTTATATTTCAGTTTGAAATATTTTTTGCAACAACTTTCAAAGTTGGCAGATGCACTCGTGACAACACCATTTCTTTAAGCCTTGTCTGAATTTCTAAATGGACTGTATATTGTTTAGTTTAGTTTTCTTCTTTCCCAAAATCCCATAGTGATGCACACATATTCTTTATTAATATCTTTATTAAAACGCTTTAAAAAACGAAAAAGAAAACTAACTTGATTTACATATATGTTTGGAACCAATCTCTCAGAACTTGTATTTAAAAATATTTGGTTAATTAGATGTTAACCATAAACTCATTTATAAAAATGAAAGAAAGATACGATGTATTGAACAACGAAGATGTGTCTCGATTGAGATTCACAACACAAACTGATTAAATATTCGCTAATTTTTCGTCTCGTTAGCAACAAGTGTTGGAGGGAGGGTAACTAGTTTCGTTACGTTAGAAAATATTTTCATATTTTTCCGACTTACAGAAGCCACTATTCAAGGGGTATTTAAATTCCAATGGCCTAGTTGCAAATTTATTTATTAAATATGAATGAATTGTGTTTAATTTGTGAATGGAAATTAAACAATCCATAAATATAAGTAGTGAATCTAATAAAAGTAATACACCGAAAGTTAAAACTTAAAATTAACAAAGTGAAGATACTTAATCATAGACAGTCTATCATCAACTTCTGATGAGGCCAACATAACTGTAGCGCGTAAAATTTGTTTTTTGGTTGAGTGGTCGACGATAGTTTTCAACTTAGTTGATAAACCAAAGGTTCCAATTTCTCAATTTAAAAGATATAATCAGATAATAAAATCGAAGAATGTTTATAAATAACATACTTGATTCGGTTATTAAAGGAGCTTGTCATTCTTTGACCAGTTTCGGTATTATTGTGCCTCATCAGTAGAATTTAGACAGCTTACTTATGGTTTTATAAGAAACATAATTTTTACAACTAACTCTTGTATACAGTGTGCCCGACGACGTACTGTACACAGTCCAACCATAAGTACTATGGACCGAGGCCATTTTATATCTGGTATTAAAAAATGTCTTTTTGCTTTTTTGACGGATATACAGGGTGATATTTGAAAATATGTGAATTATTCTACCTTAAATATATCTAAAAGTAAAAATCTCTCTTAGATTTTTATTGGTTTTTTGAAAACAACACCCTGTAAGCCAGATCAGACAATTTTTATTTTTCTCACATTAAAGCTTAAGGATGATACTAAGCAGCAGTTAAAAAAAATTGAACGCGCAACTTTTTGTTTTCTGCAGAAAAATATAAAACTTTGAAAAATAGTATAATTTTAATGGATTCACATTCTTCTTATGACTGATGCGGCACTACATTGATAGCACTTCATCATTTTTCAACAAAAATCATAAGGAAAGTTCGATATAAAGTATTATTCAATCAACTGTTGAAATTCCAGGGCCGTATTTATTTTTTGCAGTCTCTGTACCAGTTGGGGTGATGGAGGAGATCTTTCTTTAACGTCCTGAAAACTGTGGGCTCATTTTGATTTACCATTTCCAAAATACCCTCGTTTTGGTCTTCTGTCAGTCGCTCACCACGTTCTGTCACAAACTGTCAAAATGGACGTCAAAGCGAATTCAAAGCCTACTTGCATTTGCACAATTATCAAAAGTAATAGTTTTTTCTTTGACGTTACAGAAAAAAAAATTGTACAACTGGCTTTACAGGGTGTTTTTACAGGATCAATAAAAACTTAAAGAAAATAAATACGGCCCTGGAATTTCAACGGTTGATTGAATAATACTTTATATCGAGCAATATGAACTGTCCTTATGATTTTTTCTTGAAAAATGATGATGTGCTATCAATGTAGTGCCGCATCAGTCATAAGAAGAATGTGAATCCATTAAATTTATACTATTTTTCAAAGTTTTATTTTTTTCTGCAGAAAAATTTGCGCGTTCAATTTTTTTTAACTGTTGCTTAGTATCATCCTTAAGCTTTAAAGTGAGAAAAATAAACATTGTCTGATCTGGCTTACAGGGTGTTGTTTTCAAAAAAACCAATAAAAATCTAAGAAAAACTAAGTCCGGACCTGAAATTAAATTTTTTTTCAAACCTATTTTATTGAGCTCAGGTAGCACACTCAGTGTACCAAATTAGATTGGTCTGAGATTTTTACTTTTAGATATACTTAACGTAGAATAATTAACATATTTTCAAATATCACCCTGTATATCCGTCAAAAACGCAACAAGGCATTTTTTAATACCAGATATGAAATGGCATCGGTCCATAGTACTTATGGTTGTGTACAGTACGTCGTGGGACACCCTGTATAATGTGTCATACTACTTGTTGATTTTGTTTTTGAAACGAATCCTGCATAATTAGGAAAACAACATTTAAATTGTTTTTATTTTGTAGAAAATTGCAATTCCTGTATGGACTTTAAGTTTTGCTATTATTTTAATAAGTATTTGTAGCAGCTTTGGGAGCTTTACAATTCCTGACAAAATTAAAAATCCATTTTATGTTACGTTTATTAGGCCTTCCTTTGCCTTGGCAGTCGGATGGATAATTTGGGCATGTGCAACAAATCATGGAGGTAAACAACCTAGAATTATTTTTACTATTTTACAAAAATAATATAAAATATAATGTCAAACAACATTTAGTTTAGGGACTGGATTGTCAGAACAAGTGACTTTAAATGGCCACCAAGAAGTCCTGAGTACAACTCGCTGGATTTCTAGTTAGAGGGACATTTGAATTTCTTAGTAGAAACGAATACAATGCTGCTACTTTTGTTACACACCAAAATAATATTTTTTTTTAATTCAGAATATAATATTATTATTTTTTTGTACTTCAAAATGATTTTTTTCGTCGACCTCTACAAAAAATGACATTTTACGTACTAATTTCCGAATGAAAAGTCAACTATTTTTGAAGGCAAGTACTTTTCGTCCTCAAATGACTCGCACCGTGCCCTATTCTAGTGACCACAGCGGACGAAAAAGTGTTTGCGGACGAAAAGTGATGGCGGACGAAAAGTGTTTTCAAAAATGGTCGATTTTTCTTTCGGAAATTAGTACGTTTTTGTAGAGGTCGACGAAAAAAAAAGTAATATGCGCCCCCGCGAAAAACTGTCTATTGTCTCGCCTGCTTGCTAGCCTCGGCTGTGCGTCGGCTATCAATTTGCAGACTCGACTATAATAGACAGTTTTTCATCCTTGGCGCATAAATAACTATTTTATTACTTTTTCAAATATCTAGGTCAGTTAGTTGCTTTGAGAACAAAACAAAAAAACTTGTTACAAGACTCATGTAATCTAATTAAAATTACCAAAAAGTTGTGTCAAAAACAGTTATGACTTAATTTCATCAGCAGAAATCATTCATGGAACGCCCACTACAATAAAATAATGGATAAAATATTATTCATTGTCCATTAGAGATTGGACTCCTTAGACTGTTCACTCAAATTGCCTCAATTAGAAAGTCTTAACTTATGTTCTAAATTTACTTTCTATAACCGTAAGGGGTTAAAGGAACACTGGCTAAAAACAATGTCTCAGACAAAAAAAAAGGAAAAGGATTTATACCTTTGTCTCAATTATGATAACGAGTTCTAAATAAGTTGTGGAATTATTACCATAAAACAAAAAAAATAGTTAGACTTTAACACTCTATATCTTTTTCAACATCAACATTTTATTAGAGCATATTTGGTTCTATCCTCATATTGTAAATAACCTGATCTTACTCTATGTTCCAATAGTTATGCGTTAGTAAATAATTTTTTTTTTCAGGAATTATAAATAATATATTATCCATATCAATCTTTCAATTTTTGAATAAATTTATATACAGTATTTACCTGATCCATCCGATAATGTTATTTCTAATAGTTTATTCAAGTCAGACATCGGCCTACCTCAGTCTTTTGAATTTGGTAAGTATAAATTGTGCAATATAAAGTTTAAAATAATGTATAAAATATACAGATCGATCCAAATAATAGCTATTTATATTACAAGTACATAAACAAGGGCTTTATTGAACGAATAATTTTATGGCCGAGCGATCTTGCGAGAGAGGCTATAAAATGATGAGTCCATAAAGCCTGTTTATGTACGCGTTATATACATGATTTTATGTTCGATTGCAATTAAAAAATAAGAATAAATTGAAAAAATAAAAATTTGATACGATTTTGGCTGACTGCAGTTGCGATGACAAGTAGATGTTTATTTTTTAAACATGTCAAATTAGTTGTCTTGCAACTTGTCAGTGACGTTGAGAATTACTTTATTTTACAGTAAAATAAAGTGCTACTTTATTGATGCAAAATTGTTCTATAATATTGGTCAATCGTACATAAAATTCTTTTATCTACACCCGTACTATAATAATACACTTATATGCTCATAATCCATTTCATAATGAGATCCATTATGATACAGATTTTTCATTACGATACAGATTTTTATTTTGCAATAAATCTCTAGTTTTACAAAATAAACCCCACAAACCCTATATCAGCAAAAAGCTCTTAAAAAATATAGGGTGATGTATTTAAAAAAGTAGAGTTATTGCTATTTGTAATTTGTCATTTTCAAAAAATCGTAGTAGGCGATAGAACTTCGACTCCGAATTCGGCTATATCTCGAAAGATGCGCTAAAGTATAAAGAATCGACTGAAAAAAAGTTTATGGACTGGAGAAATACAAATTACACTTTTGTCGAATTTTTTATAGAAATACGAGTAATTACTGTTATTGTGTTCAATACAAATATAAATATAATATTTATAGTTCTTCATTTATCGGGTGTAGATAAAATATCGTATGCAACTCTCATGTAATGGTTATTAATACACGAGCAGTAACCGGGGTACGAAACGAGCCGAAGGCGAGTTTCGTATGGTTTATGCATAATATACTATTAGAGGAACATGTGCAATATAATGTTTAACTAGTCCAAAGTATGTTCTGGATTATCAGCCCAGTTTTGCTGTCTGTTCTTTATCATCTTTAATACTAGTTTCCTTATATAAATGGTATATTTTATACCCAAAAACAAGTAAAGAATAGTCCAAAAATTGTATAACTCGTATCAGTAATTCAAAAATTTATTTAACCGCCATAATTTTCTTTTTTAGACTTACTGGTTTTGGGGAATATTGATGTTTGCGTTTGGAATTTCAATAATCTCGATTTTAGTTTTAGAGATGCCAATAATTGCGATAGAAAAATTAATTCTTTCTCCGTCAAGTAAGTTTAGTAACGTTATGATGCTTAAGATAAAAGATAAATTTAAATTGTGATGTTTAATAGATTTACTTTGAATATCCTAGGGAAGAACACTATTGCATATTGATATAGATTCTATGTCTATTGCCTGATTGTTTAAGCTTTGTTTAAATCAGTAATATACAAGTAATGTAATACTCAATAAGTTTGTAGGATGACTATTAAAACAACTTTTAGGAAAAATTTGAATTTATTTATCGAAATAATCTCCTTCAATAGTAGTTCATTCCAACGATTCTATAACATTCAGTAGAACAATTTATCTTTGGCTATTATAGCGATAGAATAGTTATGCAATGCATTGTCTGGGTGAAAGCTTTTTTTTTCACAAAATCTTTCATCAAACGCATTAATGAACCCATTTAGTATTTTCTATTGATGGTTCTTCCTGTTTCAAGGAATAAAATACCGCATTCTAAAATACGGAATCAAAAACCTTTAGGAGGATTTCACCGGGTACTGTGCACTCAGCTGACTGCCGATTTGATTGTGGGATACAGAGATGTATTCGTTTCATCCATTGCCAGATACAGGCATTTAAAAATTATTTTTATTGCATTGAAACAGCTTCAAGCAGAGCTCTGAATCGTCGACGCGTTTTGTATTTGATCGACTCTGAGTAAACGCAGTATCCCTTTTGAACAAAAAAATTTAAACATTTTAAATTTTACGGTTTCCAAGATATTAAATAACGATTATGTATCGTTTACAGATATGTAAGTGTATTATTACATTTTAGTGTTTTTTTTAGCCAAAAAAGAAGAGATTTCAGCAAACCCAAGTTAGTTTATTAATTTACAAGAATTTGTTAAAAAAATATCATATTATAATAATTAACCAATAAACACACAGTATATATTCTTTTCTTTTCTTTTTGCCTATTCCTGATTTTTTGCGCCATTTTGAGTCAATTTGAAACAATGTGCGGTGAAATTAACTTCTTGACTCAAAAAACTATGGGGATTCCTGTCTAAAAATCTCTTAGTCAATTTTTTCCAGGGAACATCCTTTCTATGATAAATTAATTAAATAAGCCTTGGACATAAAGTATAAAAAAATTTCTGTTTATGCTGGTTACTACAATGAAATAACCAAAATGGTTCCAATATTATCGGAAAAACAATCAATTTAGAAAATAGAAATCCATAAACACCCACATCTCAAATTTTCTACATTTTTGAGAAAATGCGGTGTCTCCACACTTCTTCCAATTTGTATACTCTCATCAAACCGCTTTATCTTGAATACCAAAAGACAAATTTGGTTTGAGTTGATAGATCATTGGTAGAGCACTGTTAATTTAGAAAATAGAGATCGATGTCCATAAACACCCAGTCGTTAATTCTTGTCTATCAGAAACACGTTTAGTTAATTGTGGCGTACCTCAGGGCTCTGTCCTTGGGCGTCTTTTATTTTTAATCTTTATCTGGTAATAATGATATTTCCCAATTAACTGTTGAATTTCAAATTAGAATAAATAAGCTAGTACAATGGTTTGACGAAAATAAACTTATTGTTAATAAAGAAAAAACTGTGTTTACTCATTTTACTCCTAGGGTGAATGATATAAGTACTTGGAAAAAAGTACAGTCTACAAAATTCTTAGGTGTTCACATAAATAACTCTTTAAGCTGGGAATTTCATATTATTTTTTTGCACTTTTTAGGCTTAGAAGTAGGTATAACTAATAAATCTGTTCAGTTAGCATATTATTACGCACATTACCACTCTCTCATTAGATATGGTTTAATTTTTTGGGGCTCATCAGCTTGAGTGCTTTTAAACTTAAAAAAAAAACTTTAAGAAATGTAGCGTCACTGAGGTATAGGCAGGCACTGAGGTACTTCTATAGAACTAATAATATTGAATTTTGGCACATATTTTGGAGTTACTGAACTGTTTAAACCTTTAGCTAATAATACATGTTGTGTGTGGTTAAGATCCCGACTTAAAATATTGAAGTAAATTAAAAAAATTAATCGCACAAATTAAAAGGGTTGGGATATTGGTTTTTTTTCAATTTGTGACTGAAATCGACATACTATCGAAAAAAGTTAAATATAAAAGTTGTAGATAATTAAAAAATGTAAAACATTTGTATTATATATTTTTCAATATAACCCCAAAATTATTGAGAAAGTCTTTAAACACCGAATTTTTAGAAAACGTTCTTCTGTGTTTTAAATAAGCTGTAATTTTCTCAAAGCACAATATTTATTTTTCGGATTTATACGAATTTTAATTTAATAAATGTCTAATTTTCAATCGAAAAAGTTTCCATACATTTTCAATTTTTTAACTTTATCAGTGCGTATTTTCATTGTTGAAACCTCGACTTTAAGATGGTATGAAAAAATATATTGTTCCTATGGAAAACTATCATTAAAAATGCATAAAACAAAAAAATGACTAAAAAAAATTAATTTTCATTTAATATATTATTTACATTCAATTATCTGTTAATGGTTTTGAAATGACTGATAACATTGTTTAAAAATATTCGAATACTTAAAAACTTGTTGTTCTACTCCATTAAAATAATCAAGAGACATAGTGACCACAATTAAAATCCAGGTCCGGCTTCAAAAAAATTATCTAAATGAATTTGCTCTTAAACATCACCCTATCAAAATTTTGAGGTGCACATTCGAAAAGAACGGAAAAAATTTAATGGGAATACAAAGTTTTTGAGATTGCACATTTCATTCTACTAAAAGCAAACTTAAGAATTACGAATTTTCGTGGAATTCGAATTTCAAAACCATTAACAGTTAATTGAATGTAAGTGACATTATATTACATGAAAATTAATCGTTTTCATCAATTTCAATGCAACTCAAAAATCGTAAGAGTATGAAAAAGTCATTTTTTTGATTTTCTGCATTTTTAACGATATTTTTCGATACGAATTTTTTTCTCATACCATCTTAAAGTCGAGGTTTCAACGAAGAAAATGAGCACTGATAAAGTTAAAAAATTGAGAATTTGTATTCGATTGAAAATTAGACTTTTTTAAAATTCGTATAAAATCGAAAAATAAATATTTTGCTTTGAAAAAAATATAGCTTATTTAAAACCCAAAGAAGAACGTGTTCACCAAGTTTCATGAAAAAAAATTATTTGTGCGGATAAAAATTAAAAACGAGAAATACGATTTTTAACGATTTTCTCAATAATTTGAAAAATGATTAATACAAAAGTTTTACATATTTTACTTATCTACGACTTTTATATTAAACTTTTTTCGATAGTATACATATTTCAGCCACAAATCGTAAAAAACCAATATCCAACCCTCAAATTGTATATATATATATATATATATATATATATATATATATCAACACACCCCTCGAAACTTTTAATTTGTCTAATTGATTTTTTTTATCAGAATAGTGAATTTTAGACATTAGCAAAAGAGTGTATTCTCAAATAAATTATCTTTTGATAGATGTTTTAACAATAACGATACCGTTTTACCGCAATCCTTACGGGGATTTGTTTACCGTGAGTAATTAGCTATATATACTGAGGCTGTGTGTCGTGTGTTTTTGCCTGTTTTTTATAATTGCCGTACTATACATATATTATTTCTTAAATAACTATTTTGCGATTTTTATATCATAATGACATCTAAATGCTTCAAAGTAGATGTCTACTAATTTACCATGTCTTAAAGTACTTAGAAATAGTATAAACAGCATTCCTTTAATTCAATTTAGTCAATTTTCTCGTCTTTGTGTCGTCTATTTATACCGCTTTTTCGACTAGTAGTATTGATAAACTTAAAAAATAACTTTTTAATTGCATTTTATTTTACACTGTTAACGATGATGGTTCTTAGAATTACTTTTATCATTATTTTGACTTTCTCGCTTTTTAGTGATATCGGTTGGTGTGATTTACAAGAACATCCTGTAGTACAAAATATAAAAAAAGTGTTGGATGGAAAATTGTTATCTGAACGGTGTGCTAAAGTTTTAATGATTTTTATTGAAAGATTGGACGATACTGAAGACGAGGATATTTGGGCTATAAAAAGTAAATATTTGATTCGAAACTGAATCCTTTTTTTTTCATTTATGATATTTAGGCCAGTAGATATAGACAATCAATTAACATTAATTCCAAAAGTTTTGAAACTTCTAGGGTATATTACTGCATTAATGAAAACAAACTATAAAATTTTGCAGAAATCTGCGATGAACGAAACATTGTTTAAATTATAAAAAACGCTTTATTTTTTTATTTTTACGCCGAAAATTGCAAAAGTTCTGCAAACTAGGAATATCGCTAGTAATAATGTTTTACAACATGCATTAAGTTTGCAACCTTTCAACAGCTACGGAACCTTGTTTTTTTCTCATTTGTATAAGTTTTTTATTGTAATTTGTTTAAAAAAATTACAAAAGTTATGCAAATTGGGTAAGTAAACGGAAAAAAAATTTAACATATACTGGTACATTTTCAACCATTTCTGAAAAACGAATCATTTATTTATCAAACCTTGTTTCTCGGCGCGGCGATTTTCAATACACACAAGCCTCGAACTAATTACAAAAGTTTTTTATCATTGTTGCAAATAAAGAGAATATCGATCTCAGTGGATATGTAACTTTGCAACCCCATACGAAAAACGGAACCTTAATTTTTTTACTAATATTAGTTCTGCCAATTGCAGTTATAGTCCAGTCAATGAATGGGTTGTAGAGTGCGTGAGCGAACATGCAAAAACGGACTTACTTCAGGGCTGTATTTGTAGTAGTTAGGAGGTATAGTTGCCTTCAAAATGAGTGATCGTTTTAACTTATAATTTTTATTTCTAAAGAAATGCTATTCATTCATTTTTTATACATTACTTTTCTACAGATAAGAAACGACTTATAAAAACACTTTCTTTTTCAAGGAATAGGCCAGTAAGTTAAAACTGTCAATAACATAAAATTTACTAGATTGTTTTATATTCATTTTTTCCTATCTCTTCTGGTTCTACAGATATTTGCTAGAAAAAAATGCATATTTTTGATAAAAAATTTTTTAACTTATGTTTTTTTTAATTATTTAGCTGCTAAACTTTTAGTTTTACAGCAAACTTTTTCTAAAAGAAGTTGTAGAGGATTTAACGATCTTTTAATTGATATATTTATTTATTATTTTAACCTCAACTAATCAAAAGCTACAGCAAATTTCTACATTCGCAAAAAAAACTGTACATTCTAATTTTTGTTATTTATTTAAGAGCTATAAACCTTCTATAACTAAAAAAATATTACTTAAGAAATTAATGTTGAGTTATCTTGAGTCTCTTGGGGCGAGAGGTAAAAAAACTTTTATCAAAACTTTGCATTTTTTGCTAGCAAATATCTTTAGAACCAAAAGAGATAGGAAAAATGAATTTAAACAATCTTGTAGTAAATTTTATGATATTTGATGACTTTTTTGCTATGGTGCATATTTTTCGAGATATAAGCGAAAAGCCGAAAACAGTGACCTTCTCCGTGCCCCTCTGCAGCCCTCGCACCTCCTACGCTCCGGGACCTTTCTTAACGTTCGCTCACGTACTCTACACCCCCCTTTTAATCGTTCATTGACTGGACTATTATAACAACAACTAATATTTTGAGAGAAATTTGAAACCGTCTTTTTTCAACGGATCATTTTTTTACTCAATTGTTTTGTTTTTTGTTCGCCATATTACCATAAATTGGAAACTATTTGCAAATAGTTTTAAGATTACTTATTGATTTGGGAATATAGCTGAATAAATTAGTGCAACATAAAAAAGGCGACAGTGGTCCAGTTAAATACTTGATTATCCATAAAGTACATTTCTTATACGCTGTATTGGTTGATTGTATTTTCACACACGCCTGCTTAGTTGCTGCCATGTTGCCAAGTTGCTTTTTTAGTAGAGTGCAAATACGAAAATATGTTTTTTTTAGTTTTACCTCCATTTCCGTATTACGGGCGAGGTTGCAAATTAATGAAAACATTGTACGTTAGGATATCTTCATTTGCAACCATTATTCAAAACTTTTGTAAAAACTTCGATGTTTATTTTAATAGAAAAAAACAATTTCATGAAAAAATATGTTTTCCGTTTGTCGCAAGAGGTTGCAAATTACAGCACAGAAAAAAAGGTCTTCCGTTCAGAAAAAAAGGTTGCAAAATCAGACACAATATCATTTGAACTTACTCTTCATTCAACTGAAGTTTTAAAACTTTTGTAATTATTGTTAAATTTTGTAAAAATCATGTCTATCTTTACTGGCCTAATTTAGGCGCATTTTGTGAAGTGGTGAAAAGTAAAAAAAATCAATAAACATGTACTTAAGTTAAAATGGATTTGTTACATTCAGAAAATTATATATTGGTAATTAAGAAATAAATTTTCTCACGACATTTTGCCTGTGATCCGACATCATAATAGTTATTTAAGCACCAAGTGCGTTATACAGATCCTAACGCCCGGAGGGTATCATTCAGCCAGAGGGCCGAACACAATAACCTCAAAAAATACTAATAATTATAGTTAACAAATTCTGCGCGTGTAAATGGGGCGCCAAACTGACCCATGTAACTGATCCTCTAAAAGAGTTCGACAATCTTGTATACATACATTTCGGGCACCAGCGTTAAAGGTATAGGGATTAA
Source organism: Crepidodera aurea (assembly GCA_949320105.2). Taxonomy (NCBI): domain Eukaryota; kingdom Metazoa; phylum Arthropoda; class Insecta; order Coleoptera; family Chrysomelidae; genus Crepidodera; species Crepidodera aurea. Next base: position 68,631,347 of record OX439472.1, on the reverse strand, counting down.
GTTTAATACACTAGGTAGATAATTTATTCCGCGGACAGGGTAATCTGATCCTATAATCCGACACCCGAACTGCGGACAACAAAATATTTGGAAAGGAAAAAATCATGACCAGATGAAATTCAAAATTTAATTTTATGTAATAATGATTACAATGAAACAATACTATTAAATGTGTAGGACACGCACGTGACTAAGACATACTAATTCCTGATGAATTAATTTAGAATGTCTTTCTGACAACTCATCTACTGCCGTGTTATTCCTTTTTTGTCTTTGCAAAATATCTTCACTTAAAACATGATTATGAGCACCACTTTGTCTTGAAAAGACCAGGTTTTCACCTATTGTATTTACTTTTTCAACGCATTTTTTATTTGTATAACACCACAGCCATTCACCAGTAGTTTTAAGTTCGCGAAATTTACGAAACTGGAGTTTTTCGTAAATAATAAAAGGGTTGCCGCTTTCACTTAACATTTGCGTAAATGGCAATTTTTATTTTACACATATAATATGAATAACAAGAATTGATAGTCGAACCGCTTTGGATAAAGGCATGAATTAAACTGAAACTTTGCTAATATTTGAACTTTAACAATATTCTTTAACTAATGTTAGGAAATTAGGAATTTTTGCAATTTAAGAATAACGTTAGATACTTAGGAAGTAACAATTTTTAAATTAATTTTATATTAGTTTAAAGACTGTCACAAAACACTTTTGGTTTTTTCCAAAATATTTTTATTTTTATAATAAATTGCTCAAATCAATAAATACAACATTTCCGCAGTTCGATTATATCCCTTTTTTATTACCCTTATACCTGTCACATGCGTGTCCGCAGTTCGAGTTACAATTCATAAAAACTTATATGACTTGTCATTTACAAATCGAAAATACAGAATTAAACCGCATACTACTTATTAAAAATAAGGAATTAATAAAAAAAAGTAAAGAACCTTTATTTTTGACAATATCGAAAATTGTTATAAAGAAAATGTGTTTAGATTAAAAAATAACTTTCTAATATGTAACAATGTTTATTTACATTTATAATTCCCTTGGTACATAAATTACTAAGTCAAATTGGTTAAAATGGATATTTCACTAATAGAATTTTACATCAAATCGATAAAAATATTGCTAATAATCTAACAAGATATGTTAGTTCTAGTAATTTCATATCAAAATATGAATTTTGTTGTTGCAGATACAACAATTATCTAAAAACCAAACTTTAAATTTAATACAACTAAGTATTTATATTCGTTATACTTAGTTTTGTTTTATTTTCTATTCTCTAGTGCTAGATGCCACATCTAAAGTACCAGTAGGACCGCTATCTTATAGTTATGGAGATTTGGGACATTTTAAAGAGTGTTTGGAAATAGAATCTAAACGAGATAATGTTACAGGGAGTTATTGTTTAGGCCACATAGGAATTAATGCTTCAGTAGCTGAATTCTATTCAAAACAGGATTATAACAAGGTATGTTACATATGTGTATATGCAAAAGGACCGATTTCCCCTAATCGTTTTCAATTCAAACCATTGTAGAGTTCCTGATAAAGAGTCTCGAAAGCTTGAATAGAAAAAAGAGTTTCACTTTCTTCAACTTCACGATTGCTTACACAAAAGTTGACTTTGTTCCTTAACTACTATATACAAGGTAGCGCAAATTTAATTGAACACTATTGGTATTTCGTAAACCGTTATAAATACAAAGTTGACTAATTAGGAAAAAATATGTGCATTTCTAAGACGAATTTATTGGTTTTTTCAAAATTAAAATAAGAAATCCGGTTATTGAGATATTTGAGTAAAACCGAAACTGACGATTTTCGTTTTATTTAATTAACAACCTGTTTTTTTAAGATAGAATAGAATAGAAAAAAGTTTGTAGAGCCAAATATCGCTTAACGTAGCGTATCCAATTTTTTAAAACAACGTTTCGTCTTTGAAGGGCGACCCTCAACTATTTTTTTTAAATACGGACCTGTACTTTTTATTTCCTTTTTGAAATCCCGTTTTTTTCTCTATTCAACCATGTAGAACACTTAATTTTTTTAATAGATTCTTACAAAGAACTGCAGTTTAGTAATTTTTCAGTAGGTACGTGAAATCACCGACGCGCATTTTGACGTAGCCGATGGCGTGCTTAACGAAGCCAAAGATATTTTACAAAAAATGCATATCAGCAAAAGCTTGGATGAGGGCATCGAAGATTGCGCCGCAACGAACGATAATTCGTTGGAAGTTGATGAAACTGTAAGCAAGGCAGTGAAACACCTTGCCGATTTAATATTGGAAGTACAGTCCTGTTCAGTTTTATACTGAATGTTTTTAAACAACTTAGCTTTTGAGGATATTTTGGATGTAAATTAAATTAATTCACAATGACTATTTAATAGCTGAAATATATATAAATATTTTCATTGAAAATGGAACAGGACCGTACTTAGCAAAATTCCTCAAGTACAGTTCATTGTCAAAACCTAATAAAAATATTAAGTATTCTAAATGGTTGGATAGAGAAAAAAAATGGGTATTTCAAAAATGAAATAAAACGTACAGGTCCGTATTTAAAAAAAATAGTTGAAGATAATCCTTCAAAGACGAAACGTTGTTTAAAAAAAATTGGATACTCTATGTTAAGTTGTATTTGTCATTCAATAAAAAAGCTTTTTAACTTTATTTCTATCTTTCGAAATTAAGGTGTTAACTAAATAAAACGAAAATTGTCAATTTTGGTTTTCCCCAAATATGTCAGAAACCGGACCTGCTATTTTAATTTTGAAAAAATTAATTAATTGGTCTTCAAAGTACGCATCTTTTTTTCCATTTCAACTTTGTATCTATTACGGTTTCCGAAATCCCAATAGTGTTTAATTAAATTTGCGCCACCCTTTATACAGGGACCAACTTCTGACATCGGACGATTACATCGTTGCGGTTAGAGATAAAACTTTAAAATTTTGTGTGTGCTAGTACCGTTACTGACTGCACATTTTAAAAATACTTTCGATTATACAGGGTGTTCCAAAAACTCGTGGCAGCACAAACTTACATTTTTTTATATGAAACAAACTACAGTTTGTTCAAGAATCTAAAAGATCTCACCGAGAGCGTTAAAAAATATAGCATGTTAATATATTATAATAATAATAACTTTATTGAAAAGAGAGAAACATATGAAACCTAGCTAACAAGTAAGAAAAAAAGAGTAAAGTTGGTGAACGATAAGTGCTGTTGAACTTGTTTTGTACAAACGCAAGTAAATGAGATTGGTACTTACATATGATTTTAAAGCAATACATATGTTAATGGCGACATAAATGATACGTAGTATAAATAAAATCTAGTATGTAATAAAATACAATTAGTATGAAAGCAATATAAACCAGCTGAGAATGCTCTTCTAGCATTAACATAAACCGAACAAATTGTAATGACAGTATTAATAAAATTTTAGATTAGTTAACAGAGACAAGTTAACAGAAGCATCAAATATCTCCCATACCTACCTACAGGTGTCTTTTGACACAAATATCAAGTACAGCCAACTATAAACAATCAAAAATTTAATTAAAATCACAATTATAAAATGGCGATATTGAACAACATCAACCAGTTGAGAATGCTCTTCTAGCATTGCCATAAACAGAACAAATTGTAATGACAGAATTAATAAAATTTTAGATTTACAGTTCTCATTCTAATCAACACAGCCACAGTTTACTCACTTTTGCCAAAATTGCCATTCACTGTGTGCGTACTTTAAATTCAATGTAATTTTAAACTTTAAAATTTTCATATTTTGGACCCCATTTTGAAAGAGTTCCCGAAGTGGTACGGAGGGCCTGAGCTTACTTTTTGATGCGCTATCAAAATCTGAAGTCAGAATTTTAATACTCACAAAGACAAAGAATCAACACACACACGCACACATACACACAGATCGAATTCAGATACCGAACAATTTATTCGGTGATAAATATACAAATAAACAAACAAAGTACAGTGTATGATAGTAATAATGAGGGTGATAGACAAAGTTGACAGACGTATAAGTTGTAAATTTTTAATATATAGCATAGACATTAAGATTAAGACAAAACTAAATATAGTTGCAGTATCACTAGGTCAAGGCAGACGACTGCTTATTACAGGTACGATTTTTTTGAACTGTTTCGGGTAGGAAATTGATTTTAATTGAGAAGGTAGTGTGTTATAAATTTTTGGTCCCATATATGAATAGGATCGTTGTCCAACTGATTTATTCATATGGGAAATTAACTCTGTATTTTTATGTCGTGTATTGCAGCAATGTTGTATTTGAATACTTTTTTATTAGAATGATAATAGACGTTTATCTTTAAGTAAAATAGTTGTCGGATATCCAAAAGTTTCGATTCTGCATATAGCAGTTTTGTTGGGTACCTATGTGAAATCTTTACTGAATATTAGTTTTAAGAACCATCGCTGGATGAATTGCAGTATATGAATATGTGACTCTCTATCAGAGCAGAGTAAAGGAGTTTAAGTTGATTAATATTAAGGATTGTTTTTAAATATTTAAATTTATAAAGGATAAATCTTAGTTTTCTATAAATGAATAAAATGTGTTCGTCCCATTTAAGATGACAATCTAGATAGATTCCCAAATATTTTGTACTTGTTACTTACTTGGTTGATACTAAAGATATGGCCAATTATTAGCAAAAATGACCCCCTCTTTAACACTCTGTAAAACAGTAATTCAAAATAAATCAACACGTGTTTGTATTCAAATGTCATTCCCATATCGTTGGCTGTGCTCATTATTAATTACTTTTTGTATTTGTTGCTTCTTTAAGACAGGGTGAAACAGAACTCAAATCAAGCAATATCTCAAAATTTTTAAATGAATCTCTCTAAAAGTCTTTTTACATTTTGTTAGTATAATTAATAAGCTTTCAAATGATGACTACATAAGATAATGAAAAACTGTTAATATTTTATGATTACGGAAAAAGCATGTATTTTACATACAAATTAAACGGTATTAAACTTTTACATGAAATGTTCTGTATATTTTGAGTTTTCTAAGGCATTAGAATATTCTACAAATTGTAATCGTATTATTGGATCTGTCTATTATTTTTTACTGTTGCCACTAGAGGACCGCATACGTTTATAGAGATATTCGGAAATATTAGTCCATTCTGTGAGCCGGAAAAATACAAATTACGCCCTCCCTCGTTTATGAGGATGCAGAACACGATGGCGGGGGTTAAAATTCTTTTCCAGTTCGCCCCCATCCCCCAAACGACCAAGAAACCCCCAAAAATGTTGAATCACGTCTTTCAATGGCAAAACTAACGTTACCCCCCGTTTTCAAAGATGGTAGACACGATGGCGGTGGTTAGAATTCTTGTAGAGTTGACCCCCACCCCTCAAACGGCCAAAAATCACCCCCGAAAGGGTGAAACATTTGTTCTTCGTATAAACGAAAAAACCCTCCCGTTTTCGAGGATGCTGAACAATTAAGTTAAAATCAGGTTTCAAGACAATGATCATGATGTATACTCTAAATAACCACATTCCGATTTATACTTGTTGATAGTTAAATTATCAGTAAATATTTTTGCATAAATTATGGTAGAGTAAATAAAAATATATTACAGATTAGGTCATATTTTAGGATGTGAAACAGGTGGTGTCAATAATAAACCATGACGTACAACCGGTACCTGTGATAAGATGGGCTATGTGTCTTCCTAACAGTTGTACCAGGGAAGATGTTATACTTCTGATAAATAAACAACAACCATTTGGTTTTGATGTAACTAAGGTTAGTTGTCAGACTATTGAAGATGCTTATCCAGTGTTAAGTAGGGATGCTTTAATTGGAATGTGAGTATAATATTGATATCTTTATTATAACTAAATTACTTACAGTTCGAGATTCATAAAACATTTTTTGCGGTAATTTGGAATAACAACTACAATAAATTTAAGAGCTATAAAATGAAAATACCAGATTACAATGTATATGGGACTGACCATAGAGGAAACTCTGGAGGAACAGCTATTATAATAAAACAAGGAATTTAGCATTAACATGTACCATCTTCAGACGGATTCACAACAGCTGAAGCCACAAACATGCCACAAACATTCTCTACCACGAGGACTTGGATGCACTACTAATAAGGAAAAAGGCTAGTAGACAATAATTTAGACAGCTTCGCAACAGGCCCATATGAACCAACTCACTTTCCCTCTCGGGAGGTACGACTCGACGTCATAGATATAGCTGTGATCAAAGATGTTAACGTCTACTTTAATATCACCTCCACCCATGAAGGGGGGAAGCCATAATCTAGTACTACTTAACGAAGGGGAAGGTGAAATGGTTAATTATGTAAAAGAAGTGACAGAAACTAACGGGGATTGTTTTAATCCCTCGAAAAAAGACCAAGTAGATTCAGAAACGTAAATGAAAACCTAAAAAGTTAATCAAGATAATTAACAGGACGAGCTCCTAAAATGACCGAATCAACAAGTCAAAGAAAAATTAAATTCACACAGGAGTTAACAGTGGGACGACTTCGTCCAAAACCTGGAAATACTAAGAGAAGACAAAAGAGAATTACCAACGCTAGAAGAAGCTTGCATCCTAGAATGATAACCTATTATCTCCAAGAGGCATTGAGTGAGCTAGAAGAATGGTGCGTGGAAAATTGCGATAAACACTGATAAAAACCAAGTTGTGCTATTCAGAAAACACACCAGATGGACACTTAGAAATGTGCGGACATAACATTGAATGGAGCTCGAAATATCTAGGGGTAACGTCAGACCAAGGAAGATACAGGCCCAACACAATATCTGTTTGAGGCATAATACCAAGTAGATGATCACGGTAAGCAAAAGAGACCGAGAAGGCAACTCCTCTACGAAACCTAAGATTGACTACCAAAATCACCACTATCAGTTTCTAATTTTTGCAAAACAAGTGAGAGACAAGGGACTCCCGAAGATACGAATTAACGTGTAAGTCCGGACTCCGAAAAGACTGCGAATGCTGAAGGAGAAGCAGTATAGGAGTAGTGGTAAGAAAAAATATAAAAATGGCTCCGGTCACCAAAAAAATGGGTCGGGGGCGGCGAGGGGAGTTAGTGCAGTGCCAGAGCAAAGGTGGAAACAGGGAAGGAATTAGTAATGGGAGAAGGGGGAAACAAAACTTTACTACAGGACGAGACACACACAATATACATAGGACAAATAGAGATATACGGAGAAATGTGCATGTCGCTTCTCCTAAAACAAAGAGAGCACGAAAATCAGCGATGCCCTTAAAGGGAATTAAGTGTACCTGAGGCGGCAGAGTGGAGGTGTTCCGTAGGGAGGTGGAGTGCTAGAGCGGCTATTTTCCCTCCTGGGGAGATCCTGCTCTAGTGGGGCTCATGAAAGGTGTGCCTTTGAAGAAATTCAAAGTTGCAAGGTCGGTTTCAAAGGTTATGGCCACTGTTTTTTAGGATTCCGATGATATTATTCTTATTAAGTATCTGCCTAAAAATAGTACAAAAACTGAACATTATTATGCTGATAGAAGAAGAGTTGCGAGAGGTATTCTGTTTCTTTAAAGCAACGTTACGGTTGAAACTTCCCATGCTGAGAAGCTAGCCTTTCAATAAACGAGTTTTAACAGAATTGTCCCTACACCTACGTCCCAGCGACAACTTCTTCTTTTCAAATTTGAAAAAGGCGTTTGAGGATAGATGAAGAAATGAAAACAGCCGTTTTCAAGCAATTTTATAGAATGACACAAAGAGATAGAAAGCTAGAGAAAGACTAAATAAACTGTCTCCTTTTTTAAAATCATATATAATATTTTTTATTTTTATTTTAGATCTATATTGAGCTTACTAGCATTAATAGTTTTAATTTCTACATCTTATGATGTTTACTGCCAGAATCATGAAATAGGTAAGATCTTACAATAGTATTTTAAAGAGAAATCGCCTTGTTCTTTTATCTTTACTATTTTTTTTACTTAAGGGGTAGTCCTCTAAATATGGCTGAAAATATAGGTGTTTTTCGGATTTTTTTTTACTAAAACAAAAGGAAATGACAATTTTGAGTAAATCCATTTATTAATAATACCTTTCGGGCACCATTTTTTTTCGCGCCATCAGCCACTTCCCGTGACCGCTGCACCAGGTGAAAGCACCCCTTGTCCTCGAAACGCCCGATTTTCGGTGGCCGGCCTGGGGGTCCTCCGATTGGTCCTTCAACAAAATAAATGTCTTTAAGTTATTGTCAATTTGCAAATCTAATCTCCTACGTAGCCATTTTTCGATCCGTTGAAAAGTCTGTGCTCGGTGCACGTTTTTATACCGATTTTTAGGGTCAAAAATTTAACACGTCACCATTTTGTTTCATTTTGTTTTTTCAATTCTCCTACATAGGGGACTAGATTTACTAATTGACAATATCTTAAATACATTTATTTTATTCCGATTGGTCCGGAGGACCCCCAGGCCGGCCACCGACAATCGGGCGTTTCGAGGACAAGGCGTGTTTTCACCTGGTGCAGCGGTCACGGGAAGCGGCTGATGTTTTAGTGTAAAAAAAAATTCCGAAAAACACCTATTTTTCAGTCATATTTAGAGGACTACCCCCTTAAACAGAATTTGCATCAGGTATTTAAAAAATAAAAACAAACTAATGAAGATAATTTTTATAATTACTAATTAGGTGTTTTTGACCGAACAAATGTGCCCCTCCGTATCACTTCGGCAACTCCTTCAAAATCGGGTCCAAAATATGAAAATTTTGAAGTTTAAAATGACATTGAATTTAAAATACGCACACAGTGAATGACGATTTTGGAAAAAGTGAGTAGACTGTGGCTGTGTTGATTAGAATTTAGAAATTTTATTAACTCTGTCATTACAATTTGTTCGGTTTATGGCAATGCTAGAAGAGCATTCTCAACTGGTTTATGTTGTTCAATATCGCCATTTTATAATTGTAATTTTAAATAAATTTTTGATTGTTTATAGTTGGCTGTACTTGATATTTGTGTCAAAAGACACATGTATGGGAGATATTTGATGCTTCTGTTAACTTCTGTTAACATTTTCTGTAACTTTGTTTGTTCGTCAATTACTTGAGTTTTAACATCATTAGTAGGCCCTGATGAAGTTTATGCGTAATAAACGAAACATTGGCTTATTATTAAACGTGTTTTACTGTCCTCCTCCGACAATCCCTGCTATGGTCTTTTTTTATTTAATAAAATACATTACAAATTTTTTAAGGTTAGGAAAATTTGTTTTTTTTAATTAAATGTTCAATAAACCAGTGAACATTAATAAGTTCTGAAATTGAAACGCTTATAAGTAGTTTATCCATTTTAAATTGCAGAAATATAAAAACAAAATTCTCAGATATGCCGACAAGTCGCTTTGATAAGTAAATTTTGCGCACGCAAATTTTACTTGTCGCACGTAAATTGACAATTCCGACCCGCAAAAAAGTATGACGTTTAAGTGACAGATAAATTGAAAAATTAGAATTAGTAATTTACAACAATGAGTTTTAATTATATGGTGATACCGAAGACTGATCATCATATTATCGCCGCATTAGTAAAAAAAATAGTATCTGCAACTCGTCGCACAATATACTATTGTGCCAAATGACTTACATCTTAGTAGTGTATCAAAGCGGCTTGCACAATCAAGATAGTGGACATTGATGTCCATAAGGCAAGTTTGTACACATTGAAATTTTAAAATCCGGACTTGTTTTTGTATGGGAAAGAACGTAAGGGTCTGCATGTAGGATTCGAATAGCTTAGTTTTATAATAAAACCTTGTAAAACATTTAAATCGTGTTTCTTTGGGTATATGTAATTTCTTAATTGCGAAAGCCACTTTGATAAGCTATTCATGTAGCAACAAATTTGTGGTTGAACCACTTAATAGCATTTGATTTTGTGCTAAATATAATTTAAATTTTGCAGCTCATCCCAGTTTTGTAGCATTTTCTCTCTACACAAACGGCAAGAAACTATTTCACCACTCAAAACGTCTATCAAGTTTAAGCTGTTTGGATGGAATACGGGTTATTAGTATGTTATGGGTTATAATTCATCATATGTGGACAGTATCAATGTTAGGAACAGTTTTTGATACTAAAAATAATGTTAATGTAAGTCAATAAAATCTTTTTTTTAAAACATAACAAAATGGGTTCCAATGTGAATTTAAAATGGTTATTTCTGTCTAAAATTATCTTTTAACGTCATCATACGAGCAGCTCTCAATAGCCAATAAGAAGCTTGCCCGAGTCAGAAATGAACGGGTCCTTCATTTTTAAAATGCGATTTCCCAGCACGGCCAAAAGGAAAACCCTATCCGCATGCCGTTGGTCATCCATTTATAGTCTAACCGTTGCAAGAAGTATTTAACTATTAGAAATATACCAATATATGTGGCGGAAAGTTCAATTTTATGGATATTATACACTTATAGAGAAGTATAGATATTTGGAATTTTGAAAATTGGGTTACGCGGCTGTCAGTACGCTCTATTTAATGAAAATATTTTCAACTTCCGGTTACTTCCGGTTATATCGGAATTAGACAACAACTTTGTTATTTCATATGACGTACAATTTTTCTTTTTGGATACAGCATCAAATTTTGAACAAAAAATTATAAACACTATAAGTTTAATAGTTTCCAAGATATTTGAGATTTTTATAAAAATTTTTGAAAAACACGCATTTACGTTAATTTCCGTATCTGGCTTAGTTGGTAAGCTATTAATTTTAAATTTTATACAGATTGTTGGAATGAATATCTTTCTAGCATACGGTGAAACGTTAAATGCGATATTTTATACAGGGTATCTAGAATGTCCTTATTTTTGATTATTATTAAGTCGATAATTTCAAATGAAACGTATTTTCTTATCACGCGTGCATCAGTTTTTTATTCTCTTCCGATCTGTATTCCCTATACCTACAGTTACGTATTGCAGAGTTATTGCTATAATTATTATAATTTGGAGATATTTTACATAAATTGGTGGGTAATATAATCTAGAATGAAAATTGAAAATGACATTTATAATACACAAACGACTGAACAATTAGATTATTTTATTTTCTAACTTCGTTCACTTTATAAGTGAGAATGGCTAAGCAATAAAGATTTATTAAATCTGCTAATGATTTATGGTGAACGCAATCGCATAATTAGTCGTACGTGCCAATTATGCGCAGATACCCAGAAAAATGCAGACCGAATAGAAAAATGGTCATGAATAATGGAATATTATAGACAATCTTTTATTGCACGGAACTTTTAAGTTAAATGTTGATGAAGAATTTTTAATTAACAGTTTTAGCTTATTTTCGTACTTTTCCAAATGCGTCATTGCGGGTTACAGACGTTAGTTTAAGAGTGGTAAATGGTGGTGTTTTTGAACATGATTTGTAATGAATAGGTTTTTAAATAATTAAAATTTTTCATATGCGAGTTTTTCTGGATTTTGTTTATTAAGTACGCTCATAGTAAATTTGATAGGTAATTAGTTATTCATTTTAGACTTCTAAACCTTAAAGTTTAGAAAAGTCTTATGGAACGATTCTGTGTGTCCGTCCGTCCGTCTGTACGCATTTAAAACTCGGCTTTCAGAACCGACTAACGGACAACGTATATGAACTCAGGATTCCTTGAATGTGTGCACGCCTAAATTTCAGTTTGTACAGGGTGGCCAAATAAGAATGCGAGGTACTGTATCTGGGAAACTATCCATCGTAGAGGCTTGCAGAAAAAAAAGTTATTACTAAACGGGCCAAGAGAAAAACTTGGAAAATATTTTCAAGTTTCTAAAATGGCCGCCGTAACTGCAATCTTGAATCTAAGAAAGTCATGTTTCTGTGAATTCTGCTACATTAACCTAACAAAAAAATACCTGATCTTTAAAGTAGAGGATAATCTGAACCTTTTTTGTTTGACAATTTTTACTGTATCTCTAAAAATAAAGTGGTGGAGGGTATTCAAAGGTTTCAGTAAAAAACACCCTATATATTCGAAACGCCTGAGCCGATTTTAACAAACTTGGGCTGGTTAAAAAGAGATATTCTTGGGCTACAAATGTTATAACATTTGAAGTTTTTTTAGTTTTACATGTTGCCGCTAGAGGGCTTTTTTCGACATTTCGACAGAAATGGTTAATTTTCTCAAAAAAAATTAAATACATTGGTATGATTTCTTTTTCATGAAAAAGTAGCTAAATGATGCCTAAACAAGCTCGCCACAACCGCATCTCGATATCTTGTTCCTAATCTAAAATTTAGGCCAAAGAAAATTTTATACGGAAATCCCTTAAATTTTTATTTTTTAAACTAATTAATTCCTTCTATTATGTAAGTTGTGGCCCTAAAAAGGACCGATTTAAAAAATAAATGTATTTAGTGCCCCCGTAAATGCTCGAAAGGCTGACCAAGACGCTCTATGCATTGCTGAAGCCTCTCATGGGTAGGCATAACTGTAGCTTTAATTTCGGCACTTGGTATGTTACGTAATGCATTACAAATCCAGTTTTTCATATCTCTCTGGTCGTAGGTTGAGTCTGAAAATCAAGGCAAGTTAAATCTGGTGATCGCGCAGGCCATGGAAACAGACTTCCTCTTCCAATCCACCGCTGTTATAATACTGCATTAATATGCTCTCGCACAATAATAGCATAATGTGCTGGGCAACCATCCAACTGCAAAAACAAGTTTTGACGTGTTTCCAGTGGCACATCTTCCAACAACAACGGTAATTTATTGGCCAAAAAGTCAAGAAAGATAATGCCGCTTAGGGATTGCTCGAAAAAATATTGTCCAATAATTCGGCCTCCCAGTATTCCACACCACATATTTAAACTCCAACGTCCTTGGTGCTGAACTTCACGCAACCAATGTGGATTTTCTGCAGACCAATAATATTGTGCAGATTTTAATGCTGGTTTCATCGGTCCAAATAATTTGAAATAAAAATTAATGCAGTATTACAACAGCGGTGGATTGGAAGAAGAAGTCTGTTTCCATGGCCTGCGCGGTCACCAGACATAACTTGTCTTGATTTTTAGACAACCTACAACGAGAGAAACATGAAAAACCGAATCCGTAATGCATTACGTAACATACCGAGAGGCGAAATTGAAGCTGCAGTTTTGTCTACCGATGAGATGCTTCAGCAATGCATAGAGCGTGATGGTCAGCATTTAGAGCATTTACGGGGGCATTAAAAAGCTTTCTTTTTTAAATCGGTCCCTTTTGGGGCCACAACTTACATAATAAAAGGAATTAATTAGTTTAAAAAATAAAAATTTAAGGGATTTCTGTATAAAATTTTCTTTGGCCTAAATTCTAGGTTAGGAACATGATATCGAGATGCGGTTTTCGCGAGCTTGTTTAGGTATCATTTAGCTACTTTCTCATGAAAAAGAAATTATACCAATGTATTTAATTTTTTTGAGAAAATTAACCATTTCTATCAAAATGTCGAAAAAAGCCCTCTAGCGTCGACGTGAAACTAAAAAGACTTCATATATTGTAACGTTTGTAGCACAAGAATATCTCTTTTCTAGCCTAAGTTTGTTAAAATTGGCTCAGCCGTTTCGAATTTACAGGGTATTTTTTACTGATACCTTTGAATACCCCCCACCACTTTATTTTTAGAGATACAGTAAAACTTGTCAAACAAAAAAGGTTCAGATTATCCTCTACTTTAAAGATCGGGTATTTTTTTGTTAGGTTAATATAGCGGAATTCACAGAAACATCACTTTCTTAGATTCAAGATTGCAGTTAAATATAGGGTGTTTCATTTGAAATTATCAACTTATTGAAAACTGAAAATATGGACATTCTAGAAAGTATAAAATATCGGATTTGACGTTTCTCCGTATGCTAGAAGGATATTCTGACAATCTCTGTATAAAAGAAATTAATAGCTTAACAACTAAGGTAGATGCGGAAATTAACGTAAATGCGTGTGTTTCAAAAATTCTCAGAAACTGTTATGCTTAGACCTGTGGTCGGAACACCGCCACCGTGCTCGGTATCCTCGAAAATGGGGGGAAAGTGTGTTTTTCTACAGGGAAACCTGGTAAAGCGCGTTTAACCCTTCCAGGGGATGGTTTTTGGCCGTTTTGTAGGGGATCAAGATACCTGTTAAAATTAATAAATGTTCCAGATATAAAACTACGGATGATTTTTTTTCAGATATCAAATTCGATTATGGGCATGGTTATTATTAGTGGACATTATGCGTGCGATACGTTTTTGCTAGTAGGTGGAACGCTAGTGACATATAATTATTTTAAAAAGAATAATGGGCAGAAATTAACATTTTCATTTATTCTCCAACATTATATTCACCGGATTATTCGGTAATTTCTTTTTATTTAATTTGTTTCTAATGGTTCAAATATAGTTTGTGTTATTATTTATATCAGCAAAAGACGAAAAAAGAGACGCAAAATAGTATACGAATATTGTAAAATACATAGAGATTTCCAGGTATTGCCACATTTTTGGTCAAAGTCTTATTGTCACTAGGTACAGCATCTGTCGTCCCTGAAATATACAGACACCAAAAAAAATGGCGTAAAAATCGGAGCAATTGTTGATGGGCTACGAAGCAATAGTGAAACAAACATATATAAAAACAAACGCATTTAAAAGAAGGCGCAATGTATGCCATGGTAGATACTAATAGTATTTTCCTATATTAGGCAGATTTTGGCATGTCTTCGATGCAGTTTTCTCATGTGCTTTTCTCCTGGAAAACACTCAAATTAGCTCCAAAAGTAGGTCGATCTGGTTGTTGGCTTACCACACTTGGGGACCAAGTACTTTCTATGTAACAAAATGCGCTGATTTCGAAAAACCTTCTCCCCGGACGCGATTCCTCCCGCTTCATATTGTTATTAACAAAAAACTGAAAAATTACCGAAAAAAGTCGTATTTTTTGCATTCATCGTCGAATATCTCGGAAAGTATGGCTCTGAGGCGGAAAATGTATAGGAATAAGTATGTTTAGACTTCTATGTTTATTCAAGTAACTTAAGTCTGAACGAGCCTTTAAAGAAACTGTTTTTTTCCAAAGACGAAACATATTGAAATTGACACCGAATAAATAAATAAGAAGTATACTGTAACAATGATTAATTAATATATAAATTTTACGCAATTTACCCCTATCGTTAGCGGTGCCGAGTTTGAGGTTTTTTTGGTAGGTTAGATGCACAGTGGTCCTAATAGCCAACATATTATTTTATTTTTATGTATATGGACAGTGTACGTTGTTTTACACATGAAAGTATTCAACAATGTTCAGATAGATGAGTATTTCTACTATTGCCGGAACATTTAATGTTTGTATAGAGGATCTTATATCGATTACACCAACTATAACAAGAAAGTATAAATTTGACACAAAACTTTCTGTTACCAATTAGTCAAGAACATTTTGTCAAAAACTCAAACTAAATTTGGTTGGACCTATTCCAAAATACCATTCTCTTGAATTAATGCAGTTTTCTGTGTACAGAAGGAATCGCTTTTTTTTGTTGTTTGAATTTTAAGGGAGGATAATGAGTACTCAATTTTGCAAGCATGTTTTTCGTATTTTGCCTAAAAGGCAGTAAATTTTGAAAATAAACATTCGGGACTAAGTGCACACACTAAGTCCCATACTTTCCGAGATATTCGACGATGAATGCGAAAAAATACGACTTTTTTCGGTAATTTTTGAGTTTTTTGTTAATAACAATATGAAGCGGGAGGAATCGCGTCCGGGGACTAGGTTTTTCGAAATCAGCGCATTTTTTTACATAGAAAACACTCGGTCGGGTAGGCCTCTCACTGGCATGAAAACTTCCCGACCATTCCGCTTATCCCTTCTTAATTCTTCTGATGCAGGTTCTCCACGATCCTCAGCTTTTAACCTCAAAGCTCTAAATGGGTAGGAGGATAAGATGGTCATGTTCTTGTTTTAGAGACAACGCAACGGTACTGGATTTGGGATCTATTATTTTTGATTGATTACTTGTAATGATTCTGGTATTTCACCTTCTATATTTCTTCACATTATTTAATGGCTATCTTATAATTTTCTTCTCTAGTTATCCAATTCTCTCTCTTTTTCGTTTCTTGAATGTATTTATCGAATATTCGATATTTCTATCTGATAGCCGTTTTCTGAGTTGGTTCCACTTTACTCTTTCTTCTAATATGATAAAGGGGCTCTTGGGTGGTTCGTTATTTTCGCTTGTTTTGGTTTTTCATTTTCCATTTTTTTCGTATTATTTTACTTCAAAGTTGACAACTTCCTTTTAGTGTCCTTGTTAGTTCTACTCCGCCTTCTTTGTTGTTTGACCTTATTTATTATTTCTTCTTATTTCAGTTTTCTTCTGGTTTGTTTGGTTTAGCGGTTTAACTAATTTATTTGATTTGTGGTTTATCTGGCATATTTTCTTTCTCAAATGCACCTGACTAAACTACAGATATTTTAAAACATGTAATAGTGGAAGAGCACAATTTATCCAAACTGTAAAACTACAAAATATTTCTACGTTATTTTATGTATAACGAGGAGACAATAAATATTATCGTTTAATAATAATTAATAACTTCCCCAAAAATATCATGACAATATATTTGTTTCTTTAAGCATTTGTTAAATTTTTATTTACTCTTTTTAGTTAACTCACCTGATTTACTGTTTTGTTTCATTAATTTTTGGTTAAATCAACCGTTTGAATCAATACATTCTGAATCATTATTATTTGATAAAAAAATCCTTTGCTATTGTAATGATTTGACAAATCAAATTATGTGGAAAATAACGTTTATTATAGCATTTTTTGTTGTCATAAATGGACTCGTATTATTTCAAAAATAATTTTTAAAATTAAATGCACCTTTCCTTGATTTATATAATTATATTTTTAATTTATATTTTTTCTTTTGAATTTTAAATTTTAGACTAACGCCAGTGCTGGCTGGTGTAGTACTCATTTCAGGAACTCTGTTGAGATATATGGGATCAGGACCGCAATGGCCAGATATTATTTCGGATTTTGAAGAACCTTGTAAAAAAAATTGGTGGTTAAATCTTCTCTATATTCAAAACCAATTTGATGTTGTGGTTAGTATCTTATCGACTAAATACTGCTTTTTTATCATTGCCATAGACCGAACAAATTGTAATGATAATATTAATAAAATTTTAGATTGACAGTTCCTATTCTAATCAACACTGCCAAAATGGTAATTCACTATGTGTGCCCTAAGTTTACTTTTTGATGCTCTATCAAAATCTGAAGTCAGAATTTTAAAATTCATAAACACAAAGAATCAACACACATACAAAGATCGAATTCAGATACCGAACAATTTGTTCAGTGAATATCGATTTAATTTAATCCAATTTAAATTGGGAAATTGGAACCTTTGGTTTATCAACTAAGTTGAAAACTATCGTCGACCAGTCAACCAAAACACAATTTTCACACACTCTACGCGCGTTTCGCCAACTATGTTGGCATCATCAGGAGTTGATGATAGACTGTCATCAACTCCTGATGATGCCAACATAGTTGGCGAAACGCGCGTAGAGTGTGTGAAAATTGTGTTTTGGTTGAGTGGTCGACGATAGTTTTCAACTTAATCCAATTTGTAGAAAAATTTAAGCAGTAGGCATACATCTGTTCAAAATAGAAAAGAGACTATATGTTACAGTTAAAAGAAATAATAATAACCTTCTGATCATGAAAGTGGACAATATGAATTTGGAGAAAAATTATTTTATGTGTATAATAATAGCTATTTATATTACAAGTACATAAACAAGGGCTTTATTGAACGAATAATTTTATAGCCGAGCGAGCTTGCGATAGAGGCTATAAAATGATGAGTCCATAAAGCCTGTTTATGTACGCGTTATATACATGATTTTATGTTCGATTGCAATTAAAAAATAATAATAAATTGAAAAAATTAAAATTTGATACGATTTTGGCTGACAGCAGTTGCGATGACAAGTAGATGTTTATTTTTTAAACATGTCAAATGAGTTGTCTTGCAACTTGTCAGTGACGTTGACAATTACTTTATTATACTAGTAAAATAAAGTGCACCCAGTCAATACTGTTTGTACCTGATATGTTTCAGAAAGGTTTTCTCTGATTCATGACAACATCTGTGAAACTAAAGATGTTCGCCCTCACAGACGTTTCATTGGAACGTTTCACAAATAACGTTTCAGACGAATATTCCGGGAACATCTTTGCAATATTGTAAGATACATTTCAGAAACATTTGAATAACAATGTTACCTAAATGTGTCATAAACATGTATGAAATGAAATTTTCTTGGTTAAAATGTCACTATTAGATTTTAAGACATTTCAAATGTTTATGATAAAAGTAATTTTTAAATTGTTAGATGTGCTACCATCTAATGGTTAGAAGAGAGTTTTGACAAAAAATTCCCAATGTATTGGGGTTGCATACACAATTTGCATTGTGTGTTGCAAAGTTTTTATTTGACTGATTCTAGTCAAAATGGCACTCTCTTCTTCGTATCCCTTTTAGGGATTAATACAAAGCCGGTTTCTGCCTTTCGGCTTCGTCAGTTAGGCTTTTCGAATCCAATAAATAAAATTCCAAACTCGCACAAGTCAATAGGTATATCCGCTATAAGATAAAATTTTAGAGAGTTTTGACAAAAAATTCCCAAATGTTTCAAAATATATGATTCGAAGATGATTCTGAAATGTAACAATATAATGTTTCGAATATTCACAATTGAGATAATTTTGAAATATTTCATGAACATCTCATGTTTGGTGGATACAAACACTTTGCACACACACTTTGCTATAAAATCTTACACAGGGCAACATTGGAATAATACTTTTGTGCGAATGCAAACATGATACTTTTTTCTTACTTTAAGTATTTTACTTAATTATTTTATTTATCAATTTCATTCGTACTTTTCGATAATCTTTGTTGTTTCTCAAGAGTGAATTAAATTTAAAGAAAACAGTTAAAAATTATACGTATTTTTTAACTTTACAATTTTCTTATGTTTTTATTATTCATTTATTTTCACTTATAATACCACTAGAGCTTCAATTATTACTGGAAATTGTTTGTTTTTAATAGAAGCTAAAGTGGTATTCGGTAAGAAAATTACACCAAAATATTATTAAATAAATACTAGGATAATGACGGTTTTTGATGGTTTTGAAATTTAAATAGTAGGCTTTGTATCTTAATTCAAAAGGATAATATTTCTTTTATAAGAACTAACGTAATAATAACATGTGTTTTTGTAAATTTTGAATTTTCAAATACTTGTTATACGGTAAACTATTAATAAATGGTATTTACTTATTGACTTATAGAATAAATTCGACATAATCTGAAGTTAAATGTAAATGCCATTTTACCTATAAAATTCAAAAAATTTCCAGTGTAATTTCATGCTCCATAAGGTTCGTTTTCACGTGACATAAAGTCGGGACATTTTATGTCATGACAGAGATTGCCGCGACATTATGTCACGTGAAAACTAAATTTTACATATTAATAATTATTATCGGGTTCTGTCTGTAAAGTAATAGTTTTAAATTAAATTAAAATGCCTATATTTGAATCCGAACCTGGGAATTTTTTAACTGACACCCAATTTTATTGCATTATTACATCTCGAAGAATAGTTAATAATGAGGGTCGTCGACATTCTTAGACTTCTGGTCGGACTTTAATACTATGTTTATTGAAACTTTTTTTGTAATTTTAAGTGTATAATGATTTTTAGTGTGTTGGACAATCCTGGTATTTGGACGTCGATATGCAACTGTATATATTTTCGCCTCTAATATTTTGGATTTTGTCGAAATGTTCAAAGGCTGGAATAACACTTTTAATTCTTGCGACACTCTCATCCATATTAATGGGTTTCATTAGAGCATCTAAAGATAAAATGCGTTTTGAATATTTGACAGACTATTATTATAAAACAGAAACAAGAGCCGCTCCATGGATAATGGGTACAATCCTAGGTTACTGTTTGACAAGAAAAGGATTTAGTCAAATTTGTGTACCAAAGGTAAGAATACGAAATAAAATAATTAAGTAGACAAACTGCTAAAAGAAGGAGTTATAATGTATTTTTCTCACCATTCAACTTAGAGAGAAGTAGCGTTTTTATTTATTTCAAATAACGCGCCTACGAATAATTATTTTAAGATAATAATAAAAATTAATTCGTAAATTAAATAAAAACTACTGTTTTTTGGAGATCACAAAATACAGTAGTTTCAGCAAAAATCTTTTGGGTCTATTATAAACTACAGCGAAGGATAATGTATTATATATTTTATCCTTATTAATTAATAAAATAGGTAACCACTTTTAGTTATAAATAAAACACCAGTAATACTAATAATCTATTATGGATTCCATAAAACGCCAACTGGGAAAAATACCAAACAAAACTGGTACCTTTACAACTAAAACAATCAATAAATTATACCGCTATAGAAATAACAAATCAAATACTATTAAACGAGCAAGGTTTGTATGTGTGTGTGTGTGTGTATGTGTGTGTGTGTGTGTCCAGAGGATCTCGAAATCCACTCGTCAGAATTCAATGAAACTTTCAGGGTAGACTAATTCCTATCTAAATCGGCGAAAAATGTAGGTCTCAGGTCTGTGAAAATTCGATCTTCCGAGATATTTACAAGAAAAGTTAAGATTTTAGTTTTATTTCCTAGCAACGGCACATAATAATAACTTGTTTCTATAGTAATATATACTATAAAGGATAGATGAGTACAGTCAAAGTGGGGATATAACGTCACATTCCATAGGCGTACTTTGCAAAATAAGTTTCTATAATATAAATAAGGTCACAGCATATAAAATATATATACGCACTTCGTAGATTAAATTTTGAAGTTATATTATTTACAAAAAATAAAAATAAACTTTATGCATCCGACACTTTAACATTGAACGAATTAAATTTAACCAATAAATAACAAGGAGGATTATATGTTGGGATTAAATTAAATCTCTTGGCATTAAAAGTAACGCTTCAGTACTTACCTAAACTCAAAGATTAAAAAAAAAGTTAGTTCAAGAACTATCTTTAAAAGTCACTGTCTTCACTAAAACTACTGGCATCACTATAATTGTCTTTTCTGATGTTTATTATTATCGGTTCTATTAAATTATCCATTGATATATCCACTTTCCTAAATGAATTTTCCACATTTTTAAACATGATCAATGCATTTTCCCCAATGTTCTCTATTTACATCTGAAACTGCCTTCAAAAACAAATTTCGCACATCAGGAAATTTAAATGTTTTATTGTTTTGAGAAACATAACCTTTTAATAATTGAGACCAGATCAGTTCAATGGAATTTAACTCTGCGTGGTTCGGAGGAAATCTGAGAATTTTAATTCCTTTTTCTCTGGCCATCTCATCCATAATATATTTTTTGAATTTGTTTTTATGTTGCCTTGCTATTACTAATAATTCTGCCTTCAAGGATTTAGGAGGACTGATAATATTTTTAGAATGAAGCCATTTTGAAATATATATTAATACAAAATTCTGAATCAATTAAAATACATACGATACGGCTATGAATAAATAAAGTCTGACTTATCTGTCAAAAGAACAAATTTATTACAGTAAAAACCATGGAAACAAGAATCTAGACAAAAACTATATTAGGCCGATCAGATGTATTCAAATTTAAATTTTAACTACAAATAAGCATTGAAGGATGAGGTAAAAATAAAATTTCTACCTCTTGAACCTGTACTACGTTCTGCAAATTAAATACTGCACTCCTTTCTTCTGTATAGTATAGTAGTAAAAAGGTTTGACTTTATTTAATTTCTGGCGTTTTAATCAGAAAGAATTCAATTTTAAATTTGTCGCTTTATATAAAAAAGGTTCATTTGACGGACATAAATAATTTGCTTGTCAAATGACAGCCATCTTATTAATTCAAAGTTGAAAATACAACGTTGCCAATTCAATTTCAGAAATCATGGGTTTAGGTAAATATTTATTGGAACGTTGAGTAACACTGTTAAAATGGACACCTGTCTTCCCTTCCCCGATAGTGTGAGACTACCCCTTACGGCTACTATTTTATTATGCGGACAGTTTTAATATTTAAGTTTTCATGATCAGAGAGAGAGAGAGAGAGAGAGAGAGAGAGAGAGAGAAAGAATTTTTGAAAAAATATGATATCAATATCTGCCACACCTCGAGAGTCTGGTCACAGGTTTTTGTGGAGGTTTTTACCCAAGTATGAATATCAGACCTATAATTTTCCTTCACTGCAGATCAAAAAATAATAAAATCAATTGAACATAGAGTTTTTCTTATATAGTGATAAATAGAGTGAGCTGAGCGATCTTCTGTTGACGGGACGTGTGCCCTACACGCTGCTGTTGCACGTCCCGGAAACGGGGCCTGTCCACCGTGACAATTCGCGAAGATCAAGCGTCAGTAGAAGTTGCCCTGAAAGGGTGAAATCCCCAGAAACTAGGCAACTTTAATGCATTTAACTAACCTCTGTGACAAGCAGTTGATAAACGTCAACAACAGCTGCAGCCAATTGAAAATTAACACTGACAGCTTTTTTAATTTTCCCGCCTACTTTCAAGCCAATCGCCAATCAACTTTTTATTTATCTCCCTATCAGTAGTTCAAGTAGATGTCGCCCACTCCGTGATTTTCGCGAATTAATTAATAATTTGTCATGTTATAAATATACTTAAATTATATACTCATTGGGCTGCTTAAAAATGTAGATTTGAATATTAAGAGCGAAGCTCGGTGACCAGATATTAATATTATATCTGCCGCTAATCTAAGTATCCCAAAAATAAACGGAATACCATGGTGGAATGAAGAAACCCAAAATGCTACCAAAGAAAAGAAATGGGCCTTAGCAATATTCAAAAGAAGTCTAACAACTAAAAACTTAATTAACTTCAAACGGTCTAAATCTAAGCAAAGCGTGTTATACTACAGCAAAAAAAGAAATGTTGGGAAAACTATGTTTCTACTCTAAATGGCGAAACACCTGCTACAGAGGTATGGCAGAAAATCCGAAATATTGTAGGAAAAAAATTAAAAAAACAATCACCCTTATTGATAATCAATCACACTGAAATCCAAGGGGAAAAAGTATTGCTAACGAATTGGCAAAACATTTTGAATTTACAAGTAGCGCAGAAAATTATAGGGTCTCACCCCCCTTGACATATTTATTAAGGAGGCTTTTGTGATGACCATGACATGGCTACGCTCTACTAGTATACAACCTGATGTAGGATCCGGTAAGTCGAGGTGTGACTTGTGGCACGAAGTCCTTGGAGAGGTCCCACTGCTACAAGTCAACACAGATTCGACAGAACTTGCGCACAGCCACAGGTATCATCACTGGCAACTGTGTAGAGGATGTGAACAGGAAGACGAGACTGTCGAACACATTCTTTGCGAATGCCCGACACTCTCACAAATAAGACATGTTAGTACACTTACTTTAAACAAATAGGCTGGCTGACGAGCTAGAAGGATAGCTCAACCTCAGAAGACATGGGCCAAATGTGGCCTACGTGCTGTGGGGTGACCCACCCTTCCATCTTTACAGATCCAGAGAGATATAGCACAGAAATGCAACCTCGAAGTCGAACTAAACTTTTCTGAGGACTCAAACAGTATTTATAATAGTGAATTGACGATCTATGAATTAGAACAAGCCATGAAAGAAGCAAAGAGCAAAAAGTGTTACGCCTATTCAACTCAATATGGTGAAGGTCTATATCCTGAAAGATGGAAAACATCCATCATAATAGCAATACCCAAAGACGGTAAAGATTCAACAAACCCAAATAATTACCGACCAGTTTCATTAACAAGTTGTTTCAGCAAATTAATGGAAAAAATTATTAACTCAACATTGATATGGTATCTCGAAACCAATAATTATATATCACAATACCAAATGGGTTTCTGAAAATACAAATCTACTGCAGACCAAATTGTACTATTAGACAATGGAATAAAAAAAGCTTCGTCGAACGTAAACATCTGATAGCTGTCTCGTTCGATCTTGAAAAGGCATTTGATCTTACTTGGCGCTATAACATCTTAAAAACTTTCCGCATTCATTGCAAATTTTCTAAAAAATAGAACCTTTTCAGTGAGAGTGGCAGAGTGGGAGTCTATCGGATGAAAGAAATCTCGAAAATTAATCAACTCGTGGAATCTATAGTATTGGAAAAAATCTCTATGTAGATGACTTCATCATGTACTTCTCAGACAAACATCTGCATGAAGTAGAAGATAAACTACAAACATCAATAAATCAATTAATGGGAAAGGCAGTTTTCTACAAGTAAAACCTATTGCATTGATTTCTGTCGCCTGAGGACAAGACACAATGATCCAACTCTATACATGAAAGGAAACCGACTAGAAGTTAAAAACACCACTAAAATACTAGCCATGATCTTTGATAGAAAACTGAGTTGGAAACCACACATAGAAGAATTAGCAAACAGATGTAAAAGGGCACTTAACATCATAAAATGTGTTTCCAACATAAATTGGGGAGCCGATAGAGAAGTCCTTCTTAATATTTACAAATCCTTAATTATTCCAAAAATGGAATATGGAAGCATTGCTTACTCATCCGTCTGTAAAACTCATTTGTACCAGCAAACGAGTAAGGAATTTAGTTTATCAGATTCGACATCATAAATCCGGTTTCTGCCTGTCGGCTTCGTCAGTTAGGCTTTTCGAATCCAATAAATAAAATTCCAAATAGCCCAAATCAAGTGATATTCTGCGAGTCTGGGATTCCACCATTTCTCTCAAGAAAAAGTCAGTTATTGCTGAATTACGGAGTTAAAATACTGTCTAAGCCTATTCATCCCAACCATCCAGATATGTACGACATGGATGTTAACAAAACAGTAAGTCGTCGAATTCAGGCACAACTTGATGAATTAGACACCACACTCCCTTCAATTTTTCCTTTACGACATAGCGAAGTCGCTCCGTGGACCTTGAAACAAACAAACTACCAAACTCCCAAACTTTGAATGCCAAAAATATAAAAAGGAAAACACAAATCGAACTATTTATCTTCAGATATTCGACGAAGTAATAAATAAATATAATGAATATATAGTTAGAGGCACAGGATCAGCCTTTTCCCATAAGGGCGAAACATACCGGTGGACCCTAAGTCCACTAGCCTCTGTTTACACGGCGCAATTGTTTGCAATCCTACAATCTTTGAGGTTCATAGATATACTACAAAAAGATACTTACGTGATTTCATCCGACTCTTGCTTTAAAAGAAGGTAATAGCAATGATCTTCTTGTTCAAAATATCATCACACTGATTCACCTCATTGAAAATACTGAGAACAAAATTAATTTCTTCTGGATCCCAGGACACATAGGAATAGCCGGTAATGAACTAGCGGATACAGCTGCCCGCCTTGCAATTGACGAACCATATTTAGATGATTTAAAAGCCTACCTGAAAAATAAGATAAGACATAAATGGAATCAGGTATTGAACGATAGCAATCACAAACTTAAATACATTAAATCCAAAACAAATCAACTACTACCTTTTCCAACAAATAAAAGCTGAGAACAAGTTGCACTTATCCGTTTAAGAATCGGTCATACACACTTGATACATAGCTATGTCCTTTGTGGCAATAGACCACCACTATACATGCACTGTAATGTACAACACGTTGTTAGAGACTAAATTAGTATTTTACTAACATTATTGTCATTTTATCGTTGCTAGGTACATACTGTCAAATTTAAATGTTAGTTTACATGTGTCAAACTTAACTCAGAATGAATGCAATTTCTGAAATTCCGTATGAAATTGAATCTGCTTATTAAAAGGTACTTATGTCGCATTTTTTGTGAAAATGAGTTAGTGTCAGATATGACATCTAGGACTGTATATTATATTATTATAAAAAAAGATGAAAATGCAACTCAAAATACCGAAGCAGTCTAAAGACGTCTACGACAATGAATATTAGTAGAGGTTATTATAGTTATTTATGCACAAAGTGCATATAGGTCCTAAGCCCGGTACATACAAGATTTTGTTTTTCACGAAAGATTTATTTTATTTTAATGAAAAACCGATTTTTTGATATTTTCACGTTTCACACTTGTCCAGAATGACTTTTAGCTTTTAACTGATTTTATCGCCATGTAAGTTATATTGGGGTAGTTTTATGGTCCAGAATAGTTCTACAATGTGTGTGTGGGTGATTGTGTGTCTGTGTGACTGTGTGTGACAGTGTGATAAACGAAGCGGGACGGAAATCGGTGTGTTTCTGTGGATGGAATACAAATGTGTGTGGGTGTAGACATGTACATTAGTGTGTTAGTATGTGTGAACATGTATGAGTCTATGTGTGACTGTTTATTTGCACGTCATACATGTATATGGGTTTTCATATATGTACGTGTGTGTGAGGGTGTGCGTGGGCGTGTGTGGGTGTGTGAGTGTGAATGAGTGTGAATGAGTATTATCGACCATGTGTGAGTATTTTTGAGTGTGCACGCCTTAATTGATGTAAATCTTCACAGTAAATGTTTCGCGAAATCGCCTTTTTACACTTTAAAGGCAGTTTTCACACCAAGATCCGCCGAGGTCCGCTTTCTAATATATATGGAAAGATGCGCTGAAAAGTGTAGAATATCATGCAAAAAATCAGCTGCGGATATCCGCGGACTTGGAAGTTATGGGCATCCAAGTAAACCGGAAAATGCTATATAGCGTAATAACTGCGCACACACTTTTATGTGCATATATATTCACATAAAAAATGCATCAAACAACAGATAAATATACATAAATACACATTGGATGAATCACACATACAGAAACAGAAATGCATTCGCTTATTTGCACACTTCGGCACCAGATTGTTGGTGGGATAAATATAACGCCAAAATAATTTTAAAATACCGGGTCTTCCCAATGAATTGAAATGTATATCTTCAAAAAAGTGGAAACCAAGTTCCAGATTCGATAGTAAATAAATACATCTAGTCGCGACTTGACTTCGTTTGGGCGACTGGCTTCTCCACTACGCGTAGATGTATTTATTTACGATATCCGCAGCTGATTTTTTTTGCATGATATTCTACACTTTTCAGCGCTTCTTTCCATATATATTAGAAAGCGGACCTCGGCGGATCTTGGTGTGAAAACTGCCTTTGAAGTGAAAAAAGGCGATTTCGCGAAACATTTACTGTGAAAACTTACATCAATTAAGGCGTGCACACTCACAAACACTCACACATGGTCGATAATACTCGTTCACACTCACACACCCACACCCGCCCTCACCCGCCCACACACGCCCTCACTCACACGTACATGTATGAACCCATATACATATATGACGTGCAAATAAATAGTCACACATAGACTCACACATGTTCACACATACTAACACACCAATGTACATGTCTACACCCACACACAATTGTATTCCATCCACAGAAACATACCGATTTCGGTCCCGCTTCCTTTATCACACTGTCACACACAGTCACACAGACACATAATCACTCACATAGATACACAATCACTCACACAGACACACAATCACTTACACACACATTGTAGAACTATTCTGGACCACAAAGACCACCCTCATATAACTTACATGCCGGTAATAGTATATTACCTAATATGTGTTGTAAATAGCATTTTACGCACGAATGGAAAAATTGCGCACGAAGCCGCGTAGCGGCGAGTGCGTAATTGCTTTACAACACGCATTACGTACTATACTTTACCTACGGCCATAAGTATACAGTGTGCCAAAAGTCTGGACT
Organism: Crepidodera aurea; assembly: GCA_949320105.2. Lineage (NCBI taxonomy): Eukaryota > Metazoa > Arthropoda > Insecta > Coleoptera > Chrysomelidae > Crepidodera > Crepidodera aurea. The sequence goes on along the minus strand of OX439472.1, from coordinate 68,603,337 downwards.
TAGTTATTGCATCTTTAGATTTTTTTAACAATTTTATTTCGAACAATTTTATAAAATTATAGAGGATGTATTATCATATAGCATAATTCGTTCTATTTATTAACATTGAAACTTTATTGACACTTACCAAACAACTGTTTGGTAGATTAACAAATTGTTACATACCTATTAAAAATATATTGGAAGTATTTCGATTTGTTGAATCATATGTCATTGTAAAATTTTCATGTGTTGCGGTTGTTGAGGTTGTATTATGTAAAATAGAGGAGGATATTCGAGATGAAGTAAGTTCTTTGTTTTTTAATGAATCGTCAACATATCCTTCCGCTACTGAAGACGATTGCCAGCCACCATGTCTCTTTAAATCCATCCCAAAACATTTTCGGAGAAAAAATTCACCTTATTTTTTAATCTCCAGTCCATGAATCTACTGTAACAATTTTCGAAGCGTTCGCGAGATTTACTTGGCAGTAAATTATTCGTTGCCATTTTTGCCATTTCCATGACGTTGGGATGAGTTAAATTTTCGTTTTCACTATCACTTGACATATTCATATTTTATAATTATTATCTAAAACTTACTTGTCTTTCAAAAAGTTTGTTTCTATTATTTTGATTTTGACAGTCGCTATGGCAACGCTAATGACGGGCGGTTACGCGATTACTACCTACTTATAGTTGCCCTTCTAAATAAGTTGGATAAATTGTTTTGACCATTTTACCTTTTTATTTCTAAAGAAATGCCATTCATATATATGTTTTTATACATTATTTTTCTACAGATAAGATAACGATTTATAAACACACTTTCTTTTTCAAGGAATAGGTCAGTAAGTTAAAACGATGAAAACAATTTATCTAACTTATTTTGAAAGCAACTATATGTATAAACGTGCGTTTTGTTTACCAAAACCGTGCGTTTTGTTTACGGTAAACAAATCGCACGGTTTTGTGTGTATCGTGCGTAATGAGCTATATACTGAGGCTGTGACCCGTGTGTTTTTGCCTGTTTTCTGTAGTGGCCGTAGGTAAAGTCAGTTAAAAGCTTAATGCGCGCCCACGGAGTCATTCTGGACCAGTGTGCGTTTGTTGAATATTAATGACAGTATTTCATTATATTTAGTGAACGTCATTGCTGCTTTTTGTTATACATACAGCGTGTCTCATAGTTAAACCGACTTACGTTAACTGTAAATGGAGGATACTTAGGTGATTCCAAATAACCTTGGTTATTGGGTATCTGGATATTAAGTTTAAATTATTTTAGTTTTTGAAATGTCAGCAGTATTAAGTATAAAGTGGGGCCAAGGGTAAGCCAGGCAATATAGGATTTAATTTAGAAAAACAGTTGTTATTTTTAAGAAAAAAATTGGTGAGAAATTATACCTGATCACCAATTCGGATTTAGAAGCTATCATGGAACTATAGAACATGTTCACACAGCAGTAAGTCAAGCCAACTAAGATCTGGGTGGAAATAGGTTTTGCTGTGCTGCCTTTTTGGAAGTTACACAGTCATTTGAAAATTTTGATACACGGAACAATGTTATAAACTTAAAAATACCATAAAAATAATCTAAAAAAAAGTTAATAAATCATATTGGAAAACTAAATCGGCATGCCAAGACATAATCAGATAATAAAATCGAAGAAAGTTTAAAAATAACATACCTCATGAAAGGTTGGTTTCCGTATTATTATGCATCATCAGTAGAATCTAGACAGCTTACTTATGGTTTTATACATATTCCATAATTTTTACAACTAACTCTTGTATGTAATGTGTCATACTATAATATCTTTATTGATTTATTTTTCAAACGAATCCTGCATATTGACTACATAATTTGAAAAAACATTTCAATTATTTTTATTTTGTAGAAAATTGCAGTTCCTATATGGATTTTAAGTTTTGTTATTATTTTAATAAGTATCTTTAGCATGTATGGAACGTTAACAATTCCTGAAAAATATAAAAATCCATTTTATGTTACGCTTGTTAAGCCTTCCTTTGCCTTGGCAGTCGGATGGATAATTTGGGCATGTGCAACAAATCATGGAGGTAAACAACCTAGAATTATTTTTACTATTTTACAATAAATAATATAAAATATAAAACTGTCAATTTATGTCAAACAACCTTTAGTTTAGGAACTGGATTGTCAGAACAAGTGACTTTAAAATGCTGCTACTTTTGTTACACACCATAATAATATTTTTTTAATTCAGAAATATAATATATTTTTTTGCACTTCAAAATGATTTTTTTACTACTTTTTTAAATATCTAGGTCAGTTAGATGCTTTGAGAACAAAACAAAAAACTTTGTACAAGGCTCATGTAATCTAATTGAAAGGTTGTGTCAAAAGCAGATATGACTTAATTTCAACAGCAGAAATCATTCATGTAACGCCCTCTGCAATAAAATAATGGATAAAATATTATTCATTGCCTAAATTTATACCTTTGTCTCAATTATGATAACGATTTCTATATAAGTTATGGAATTATTACCATAAAACAAACAAATAGACTTTAACACTCTATATCTTTTTCCACAGCAACATTTTATTACGGCATATTTGGTCCTATCTTCATATTGTAAATAACCTACTCTATCTTCCAATAGTTATGAGTCACTCTGTATATCAATAAATATTTTTTTTTCAGGAATTATAAATACTATATTATCCTTATCAATCTTTCAATTTTTGAATAAATTTATATACAGTATTTACCTGATCCATCTGACAATCTTATATCTAATAGTTTATTCAAGTCAGACATCGGCCTACCTCAGCCTTTTGCATTTGGTAAGTATAAATTGTGCAATATAAAGTTTAAAATTATGTACAAAATATGAGCCGTCTAATTGCAAACGCCGCCGGTGCAAAAATAAAAAAAAATGAGATAACACTGCCATTTTATAAAGAATGCTAACATTTATACTCTGTTAAAATATTATTGTTGAAAATTCACTATTTCAATTAATATTCGCAATCTAAAAATGAGTTTACTTTCAAAATATCGCCAAGTGTATTTGCAAAAACCGCCAATTGTTAGTAACCAATAGAAAAGCCATGTTTTGTCGTGTGACCGTCATGGCATGTCTGTGATTGGAAAGCGGCTAGTAAGGCTATCAAACTACAAGGAAGTTGGCACTTTCAATTTAATCCATCGAAACGAAACCTTATTATTTAAAAACTACTGGATATTTATTAAAACAAATGGGAGCAAATTTTCATAGATTTAATACAGAATGGCGCATGCCCTTCTTTTTGTGATATTCCATTTAAAATTAAAAAAATAAAAACTTTTCGAAGGTTTACAAAAAAATCAAGGGGTCTCCACACTAAGCTTTGTAATTATTAGTATTTCCTGAAAATTTCACAAAAATCAGATTAAAACTAAAGGCTCAGAATGATTTTAAAATTTTTGTTCTTAATTTTGGTTTCAAAATCCGCCATTTTTCAAGTTTATTTTCAAAACCCGCCAACTGCATTTTCTTTTTCTAATTTACGGTACTATGCGTCCTCTCTGATTTATAAGATGAATAATAATCATTAAGAAAGATTATTCTACATTAACAAAAATATAGCAAAACAGTTTTTTCGCGTTTTCTCGGAACTGCTTCGTTTGCACTTGGCGGGGTTTGCAATTAGAAGGCTCATATATAGATCGATTCAAATAAAATTCTTTTATAGGAACATGTGCAATATAATGTTTAACTAGTCCAAAGTATGTTTTGGATTATCAGCCCAAATTTTTTTATTAACAATCACATCGCTCGTCACAAACCTATTTAAACATAAAATAAAGAGAGCCAAATAGAAAGCAAGAAATATCTCTATCTCCTTCTTATATCCTTTTATGTTTTTGGGCGTCGGATTCGGTCTTCGGACGCTATTTCCGTATACTTATTTAATTTGGTGTCTTTTCTCTTAACGTTTTGAATTGTGTAGTGTCACGTCATTTATCAGTTTTGCTGTCTACTGTCTGTCATCTTTAATACTAATTTTTGGTCTTCTATAAGGACCAAAAATTAACATTTTAAGAAATAAATTACAAATTTCCTTATATAAATGGTATATTTTTTACCCAAAAACTAATAAGGGATAGTCCAAAAAAATATGTAACTAGTATAACTATACAGGGTGCGCCAATTATTTCCACTCGATCTCTAGCACCGAAACTAAAAGAGATATCAACAAGATTTTTTGTAGGGGTAGACAGTGTCACTCGGACTACAATTTTAAAATATTTTGATGTATACAGGGTGGCTAATTTTTGTGGAATGAAAATTAATTTGGTTTTTTTAAATTGAACACCCTGTATACGATTATGTCTTCTGATTCTATTTAATATTAGATTTACGGTAGTTTTTTGTATTTGTAAATCCGACGCGGCGTTGACAAGTTATTTTAAGCAGATTTAATGAAAAAACAGCACTTCAGAAATATTAGCACAAAAACCACATTTTTTAAAAAATTCCTCAAAAAAGCTCCTATGCTGTAAATGAAACATGCACCTATCACAATAATCACACAACATCTTGATCTGTTGCACAGGGTGTTTGCCGATGGCGTGCCAATTGTCTAGTTTTCAAATGGCAATAACTTAATTTTTTCAAATGGGACACCCTGTATATTTTTCTTCAGTTAGAAGCTCTCCCTAATACGCATTAAAAAAATATAGGGTTTTGCACATCTAACTTTACTATTTACATTAATAATTGACGTTAAGTGACAAACAACATATTTTACACAATTTTTAATAAGAAATCAAGTTACCTATGAAAATGACAGTAAGTATATTTTGTTATAGCATTAATTGTTAACATAAAATTTTGTATTGTATCACGTCTACTATATTTAATCGGTATTGTGTATAAAAAATGGATTTTAATAAGAATTATAGTGTTCAAGAAAATATTGATATGATATGGATACTGGGTGAATGTCAAAAAAATGCGTTTCTTGCCAGTAGGGTCTATCGTCAAAGATACCCAGAAAGAAGTCATCCACAAAAGGATACTTTTGAGAATTTAAAGAACAGATTTGATAGAACAGGAACCGTCAAGTATGAAAAACATTCACGTGAAACTACAGCTGTTACTATTGACAACGAATATAAGGTAATGATCAGTATAGTTGAAGATCCCAATATAATCACAAGGCAATTAAGCAATCAGTTAGATATTTCCAATACCACAATTAGACGCATAATAAAAAAGAATAAATATCACCCATATCATATCCAGCTTCACCAAGAATTGTTACCACGTGATTTCGCGCGTAGTGTGGAATACTGTAGATGGTTAATAAACAAGATAAATACAGAGCGTAACTTTTTAAACAAAGTTTTATTCTCCGACGAAGCCACGTTTCATAAGAACGGTTGTGTAAATAGACACAACTTCCATTATTAGTCGGACCACAATGAACATTTATTTAGAACCACATCACAGTATCGATGGTCTTTGAATGTGTGGGCGGGAATAATAGATGTTTATGTAATTGGTCCCTATTTTTTTGATGGGAATGTAAATGGAGCTATATTTTTAGATTTTTTGCAACTTATTGCAAAATGTGCCTCAAAATTATCGCAACAGAATGTGGTTTCAATTAGATGGTGCCACACCACATTACCTATTAGATGTTCGCAATTGGTTAAATAGGGAATTTCAGGATCGTTGGATAGGAAGGGGAGACCTATAAATTGGCCTACTAGATCGCCTTGCGTTACACCTTGCGATTTTTTCTTGTGGGGTTTTATTAAAAATATTGTTTACAAAGAAGAGGTTACCACAAAAGAAAATATGAAAGAAAGAATTACTGCAGCATTTAGACAGGTGACCCCTGCAATGCTAAGAGATGTGCGTAAATCAATGAAAAAAAGGGCAAGAAAATGTATAAATGAAAATGGAAGACATTTTGAACACCTACTATAAATTTTAACTTTCACTATTGTAGTTTTCTTACGATTAAACTTTGTAACATTTTGTACTTATTAAAAATTGTGTAAAATATGTTGTTTGTCACTTAACGTCAATTATATTAAAGTAAATAGTAAAGTTAGATCTGCAAAACCCTATATTTTTTTAATGCGTATTAGGGAGAGCTTCTAACTGAAGAAAAATATACAGGGTGTCCCATTTGAAAAAATTAAGTTATTGCCATTTGAAAACTAGACTATTGGCACGCCATCGGCAAGCACCCTGTGCAACAGGTGACGTGTTGTGTGATTATTGTGATAGGTGCATGTTTCATTTACATCATAGTAGCTTTTTTGAGGATTTTTTAAAAAAATGTGGTTTTTGTGCTAATTTTTCTGAAGTGGTATTTTTTCATTCAATCTGCTTAAAATAGGAATAACTTGTCAACGCCGCATCGGATTTACAAATACAAAAACTACCGTATATCTAATATTAAGTAGAATCAGAAGACATAATCGCATACAGGGTGTTCAATTTAAAAAAACCAAATTAATTTTCATTCCACAAAAATTAGCCACCCTGTATACATCAAAATATTTTAAAATTGTAGTCCGAGTGACACTGTCTACCCCTACAAAAAATCTTGTTGATATCTGTTTTAGTTTCGGTGCTAGAGATAGAGTGGAAATAATTGGCGTATATCATTGATTCACAAATTTATTTAACCGTCATAATTTTCTTTTTTAGACTTACTGGTTTTGGGGAATATTGATGTTTGCGTTTGGAATTTCAATAATCTCGATTTTAGTTTTAGAGATGCCAATAATTGCGCTGGAAAAATTAATTATTTCTCCATCAAGTAAGTTTAGCAGCTTTATTATGCTTAGCATAAAACTTTCGCATGTTTAAATTATTGTGATATTTAATAGATACTATTGCATGTTGATAGTTTAAGCTTTGTTTAAATCAGTGATAGACAAGTTATCTAATACTCGATCACTCAATAAGTTTGTTGGATGACTAGTAAAACAACTTTTATCTTGGGCCATTATTGCGATAGAATAATGATACAATGCATTTTCTGGGTGAAAGCTTTCTTTTTTTTTCATAAAATTTTTCTTCAAACGCATTAATAAACCCATTTTGTATTTTCAAAGCGTTCAGAATCACCGGTGTTTGTAAGGATGCATTTAAAATCAGCAAACAACTTCTTTACCATTTGTATCGATGGAGCACAGTTGCGTTTCTTAAACGGTGCTTGCGAACTGAACGTCAGATTGTCATGAAAGTTTGAATCGTAGCATTTGAGGTTAGTACTTTCTAAAACTCATATGGGTTTGTCTATAGCAGAGCTGGGGAGGATTCGAATCGCATAGGATTCGAACCCTTTTTGAGAATCCGAGGCCGGTGATTCGAATCCTTAAAAAAAATGATTCGTGATCCGGATTCGCCGAAGAAATCCTAAAGGATTTGTATTCGAATCACCAATGTTAGGTTCGGATACATTTATAGACAATACTACGCGGACGCGCTAAGCCGACTCAAGGATGAATTTTCATAGTCAGCACAATTTTTAAAGGAAATATTTTTTTTATTTCTACTAACCCATTAGTGAGTTGAACTGATTAATTAATAAAGGAGTAAACAGGCGTCATCTCCCGTTTTCTTGTTTATAGAGGAAAAAAAAATTTTCGCGCTTTTGGGGGTGGTTTTTGGCTGTTTGGGAGTTAGAGTCGACTCAAGGAGAAAATCCAACATCATGGGAGATGACTTGGGTTTTCTCCTTTATAGCGAAAAACAAATTTTTCATCCTTTCGGGGGTGATTTTGGCCGTTAGAGGGGTGGGGTCAACTCTAAAAGAATTGTTACGTTAGTTTTGCCAGTGATGATTAGGAATCATACAATCTTACATAATATATGATTACATGGTATTACAATGACATGATCCGTGATTCGTGATCCGAAAAATGGATTCGAACCACTTGATTCGAATCCTTTTTTTTAGTAAAAAGGATTCGGACATTGGATCCGTGATTCCTATCACATCTCGTGTTTCGGATCCTTTTTTTTTGAGGATTCGTCCCAGCTTTGGTCAATAGTGGTACCATCTATATATCATTCTACGAACTTATTGTGCCCAGGTACTTCTACTATGTATGGGGTAGGAATTAAGTTTTGCCCCTTCTTCCAAAAACGAAAAATACTTCAAAGAGAAAAATAATATAGATAAATTATAACCGTTAACTAACATACAATAACAGTTAATGATTTTTTTCACTTTTTATTTTAGATTTTTCAATAGCTAATTCAGTTATTAACTTATACCTGTTATTTATTCAATGATCTTTTATTTCAACACTATCAAGTTCATTTCGTTTTTCTGTAACCGCATTTCAATTTTTTTTTCAGCCAAAAAAGAGGAGATTACAGCAAACACTAGTTAGTTTATTAATTTACAAGAATTTGTTAAAAAAATATGATATGATGATATTATAATAATAACAATAATAACAATATATATTCTTTTCTTTTCTTCTTGCCTATTCCTAATTTTTTGCACCATTTTGAGTCAATTTGAAACAATGTGCAGTGAAATTAACTTCTTGACTCAAAAAACTATGGGGATTTCTGTCTAAAAATCTCTTAGCCAAATTTTTCCAATGAGCATCCTTTCTATGATAAATTAATTAAATAAGGCTATGATATAGAAGTAAAAACCATTTATGTTTATAAAGGTTATTACAATGAAATAACCAATATTATCGAAAAAACAATCAATCTAGCAACAGTGCAATTTAGAAAATAGAAATCCATAAACACCCACATCTCAAATTTTCTACATTTTTGAGAAAATGCGGTGTCTCCACACTTCTTCCAATTTGTATACTCTCATCAAACCGCTTTATCTTGAATACCAAAAGACAAATTTGGGTTAATAGATCATTGGTAGAGCATCGGATTTTTTTTTACTTCTCTGTCAACGGCATCCACTACTTTGGTCATTAGCCTCGTGTTCTGTGTAGGCATTGTTACTGTTTCCCAGCGCCACTTTAGGAACAGCACTGTTAATTAGAACCCAACAGTGAATGGTCGAGTGAGGAATCACACCTGGTGTATGAAAATCAATTTCTAAATTTTTAATTAATTAAAAATCAGAAAGTGATTTCTGCCGTCAGTGAGATTCGAACCCACAACCCTTGGATTATGAGTCCAGTGCTCTATCACTGAGCCACCCACTCCCTGAACATCGGAATTATAACTAGAAATTATACTATACCGTTCTGTTGGGTTCTATATATAGTTATCAGCTCTATTCCTAAAGCTGCACTGAGAAACAGACACCGAACATAGGAAGGAAAAAAAGAAAAATTAGAACTTAATAAGATTTGGCGATCTATGCCTAACAGAGTGTCAAAAAAATTGATTGTATAGCGATAAATATCTTAAATATGGTTTGTCGAAAATCGAGAAAATATGAAGCCGTCAAAGCAATTTCGAAACATCTAGAAACAAGCCTATCGAGTTCTTTTTTAGAAAGCTAAACTCCCTCCACAAGGAACAAGCCACTTTTACATAATCAACCATTACTAATTAAAAAAAATACATGTACGTTATCGACTAGCATATATAGCGGCGTCTGTGAGTCGGAAAAAACCATAAAAAATGGACCAAAATTTACCCGGATCGAGAGTACCTTCCCCCCCGTTTTCGAGGATGCTGAACACAATGGTGGTGTTCAATATCACTTCCGACCTCCACCAACCCCTCCACAGGTCAAAAGTCAGCCCCGAAAGGGATGAATTTTTTTTATATCAGCGGCAAAACGGGTGTCCCTTTCAGAGGTGAGTTTTGACCTGTGGAGGGGTTGATGGGGGTCTGAAGTAATATTAAACACCACCATCGTGTTCAGCATCCTCGAAAACATACGTTTTGCCGCTGATATAAAAAATAAAAAAACACACCTGTCGAGGGTGAGTTTTGGCCAGTGGAGGGGTTGGTGAGGGTCGGAAGTAATTTTCAACATTACCAGCGTGGTCAGCATCTTCGAAAACGTGGGGAAAGACGTTTTTTTACAGCGAAATGATGTGCTGCCCGTTTAACCCCTTTAGGGAGTAGTTTTTGACCGTTTTAGGGGTTCGGCTGGCGAAAAGAGAAATTCTGATACCGCCATCGTATTCAGCATCCTAGAAAACGGGGGGGGGGGGGGGGGAGCTACTCTCGATTCCGGTAAATTTTGGTCCACAGACGCCACTAATAATTGCTGAATATCTAATGTTACCAGAAACTGTTAAAATGATACAAATAATAGTTGGTGAACAAGATGCTGCGAAGAAGAAGAAGTGACATGGCAGAAGATATTTGGACACATACTTAAACAGAGGTATAATTGCAGAAATATAAAAACAAAACTCCCAGAAGTGTCGGCAAGTTGCTTTGATCGGCTTTGGCGGCTTGTAGATGTCGTAGACTAGCCGCCAAAGGAACTTGTTTTTATATTTCTGCAATTGAAAATAGAAAAACTATACTTCTATCTAAAAATATTGAATGTTGGAACATATTTTGGAGTTACTGAATTATTTAAACTTTTAGCACACCATATGTTCTGTGTGGTTAAGATCCCGACTTAAAATATATATAAAGTATATAGGCTATCATGACATTTCATTTTCCAGATTTAGTATTGAAATAACCATGTTAAATTATGAGTAAATTAAAAAAATCAACTGGACAAATTAAAAAGGATGGATATTGGTTTTTACGATTTGGGGCTGAAATATGCATACTATCGAAAAAAGTTTAATATAAAAGTTGTAGATAATTAAAAAATGTTAAGCTTGTCTATTAATCATTTTTCTACATAACCTCAAAGTTATTGAGAAAATCGTTAAACACCGTATTTTTCATTTTAATTTTTATGTCCCGCAAAAATATTTGGTGAAAACGTTCTTCTTTGTGTTTAAAATAAGCTGTAATTTTATTACTCTTCTATTGGAAATAAAACCACTTATTTGAATGAAAAATGGCTTTAAGTTAACGTTTCGACTTTTAGTTCGAGAATCGTTATCAAAATGACATAACAAGATCTATAATAAACAATTTTTACTATAGAAACAGAACACTTGATCATCTTACAAAAATATGACAGCAACATATGACACGGAGAAAATCTGTTTTTCGAAAATGAATCATATCAATCCTAAAAATGAGACCGAAAGTAATATTTCCGGGCCTTGGGCCGCAAAAATCATAAAGAACACGATTTTGTAGTTTTTCACTAACGTCAATGTAGAATCAAGAGAACAAAACTGTAAAATAATAATACGTTCTGATTCTGAATAATTGTGATTGTGCGAATTAGTGAAAATGAATAGTAATTCAGGCAGTACGAATACTCCACCAGACTTGCAAGAAGAAGGTTTCTATAAATTTGTTACTTAACAAGACAACGCGCAATGGTACGAAAAGTCCTATGAATTGTTTAACAACTGGAAATAATATATAATAAATAAAGAAGAATAAAAGAAGTTTTCTTAATAATATTATCATAAGAAAAAAACCAGATAAAAAACTTATGGTACTGTCCGATAAAGAGGGTATTCTTTTTGCAATTAACTCTTTTTGTAAAATAGGCATCAACATTTTTGAAATATCGACCGAACAATTAGAAACACATTCTAGAAACGACTCAAAAATATGATGGAAACAGATTTTGACTTCTTCAATTTCAAAATCTCTCTCAGTGTCCTAAGTCATATTTGTGTAAGATTATCAAGTGTTCTGTTTCTATAGTAAAAATTTTGATAACGACTTTCGAACTGAAAGTCGAAACGTCAAATAAAAGCCTGTTTTCATTCAAATAAGTGGTTTTATTTCCAATAGAAGAGTAATAGAATTACAAGGAAACCACTATGCACTGTGATAAAGTTTCTGACTCGTATCTTCTCTCTGAGTTGAAAATATATTCACCATCCCATATGATTCGCCCCAGAAATATGTTTTTTTACATTCCCAGGTCTCCAAATATGATTGATAGGATGTCCGCAACAGTAAATAAGCATGCTGATAAAATTTCATTTGATATGTGCAATATCAACTACTTATAATAAATTTAAATTGCATATACGAAATGTAGACTTTCTGTAATCAATGTTATGACTGTCATTGATATTAAATTCAGGGATGTTAATTGTTTTTCATATAATTTCCACAATTTAACCAGGTGTTGCTCAAATAAATTTGGCTAGGTTTATAGTTATAGTGGTTAGGATAGATTTTATTTTATTTGTTTGTGTCTTCGCTGAGAATTCTTATCACTAAACCTATTTGATTTTGTTACTTTTTTCTGTTTTGGTATATATCTATTGTAACAATATTTAATTATGTACGTTTTAATAAATTTTTTAATGATTGTTTTATCTATTTTAAAATTTAAATTTAAATTTAAATTTTGACACAATTTAATTTACAAATTTTTAATTTAATTTATTCTCAGGGTCAAAAGCGAGTTCATAAAAAAATATTTGATCGGTTACATTTAATATGTTTTATTTGAAAATTACTAAAAACATAAAAAGAAAAACATAAAATTAACCATTAAGTTTAAACAAAATAACTTTCAATTATATAATAATCATTAAATTATCCATGCAAACTCTTTAACATCTAACTATTTTAATAACACCTATAACTAATTAAAATCTTTAAAATTTGATTAGCTACATGTTCACATTTACAAAATTTTTAATTTTAATACCTTTTTTCAATTAACTCAACTGTCCAATCTTTGTATTTAATCCAATACAAAATTCCTCTATCGTCTATCCTCCTCTTCCTTCACGGCTAAGTATCATCCAATTATCCCATTATCTCATTATTTTCATTTTTTATTTTGACTACCTATACCATTTACAAATAAGATTTTAAAAACTAATTTGTTTAAAATTTGACTTTTATTCTTTTCTCCTCAAAATTTTTTTTAATCAATCTCAATCATCAACTATTCTCATTTTTTGTAACTCTCAATTTTTTTTTTAAAATCAAGTCCACATACCTACTATATTTTGTATTGGCAATATTGTTTATATTTTTTTTTAAACTTTAATGTAATTCTGTTTGATCTTTTATTATTCTGCCAGTAGTTTATTTTTTTGGTTATATTTACTGTCAGTGGGTTTATTATTAGTTTATTATTTTTAATTTTGACTATTACTTTATTATAAATTTTGATGATGTACCTAGATTCATTAAATAACTTGTATTAATAACAAATTCTGTATATATACCAGCGATACATTTATATATATATATATATATATATATATATATATATATATATATATATATATAGTGGTATATATATATATATATATATAGTGGTATGTACATATACATTTATTTCTTTAGTTTCTAGTTTGTTTTAGGAAAGAGAAATGATGTAATTAGGCCCTTATGGTCCTGTGTGTATTTCTACTAAATAAATAAATAAGCTGTAATTTTTCAAAGCAAAATATTTATTTTTTTAAAAAGCCTAATTTTCAATCGAAAAAGTTCCCATACAAATTTTCAATTTTTTAACTTTATCAGTGCTCATTTTCTTCGTTGAAACCTCGACTTTATAAGATAAAACCAAAAAATGACTAAAAAAGATTTTCTTCTAATATTTCATTTACATTCAATTGGCTGTTAATGGTTTTGAAATAACTAAAAACATTGTTTTTCTACGTTCACGCAAAAAACAAAACTTTATTGCACTATTTTTAGTGGAAAAAGTGGTTCTTTACCGCACTAGTGCAATAAAATTTTTATTACAATCATCTGTCATTTACTACAGAGTATTTTGACATGACAAACATAAACGTTCAAATCGACGCCATAGTCCGTTTTCTGTGAGATTTCAAACAATTGCATATTTCATAAACGTAGAATAAATATTGTATGCAACTAGTGCAAAAAGTCATTATTGCACTTCACGTATAGTGTTGTTTACGTCGCGTGCAATAAACACTTACTTTTTGTACTGCATAAATAACTATTAAACAATAATCGACTACTTAAAAACTTGTTCTACTCCATTAAAACAATCAAGAGACATAGTGACCAAAATTAAAATCCAGGTCCAGCTTCAAAAAAGAATTATCTACTTAAAAACTTGTTCTACTCCATTAAAACAATCAAGAGACATAGTGACCAAAATTAAAATCCAGGTCCGGCTTCAAAAAAGAATTATCTAAACAACACCCTGTAAAATTTTTAATACAAACTTAAGAATTACGAAATTTGTGGAATTCGATTATTGTTTAAACAGTGTTTTCGGTAATTTCAAAACCATTAACAGTTAATTGAATGTAAGTGACATTATTATATTACATGAAAATTAACCGTTTTCATCAATTTCAATACTTATTTGCAATAAGAAATAAAAAATTGTCTAGATTAACTGAAAAATCGATTATGAAAAAGGTCGTTTTTTTGGTTTTCTGCATTTTTAACGGTATATTTCCATACTAATAATATATTTTTTCTTACCATCTTAAAGAAGAGGTTTCAAAGAAGAAAATGAGCACTAATAAAGTTAAAAAATTGAAAATTTGTATGAGAACTTTTTCGATTGAAAATTAGGCTTTTTTGTAAATTCGTAAAATAAAAATTTAGCTTTGAAAAAATTATAGCTTATTTAAAACACGAAGTCTGTTTTATTAACATTAACCATAAGCCCATTAATTTGACATAAATCAATAAACTGTATGATAAAAGAATCGCATAATTCAACCAACTCTTCAATAGATCTAGCTGAGACACCTATTGATGTATCATCAGCAAACAAGGCCAACAGAGTAGCATCAATATGCTGAGGCAAATCGTTGATAAAAAGTAAAAACAAAAGAGGCCCTAAAACCGAACCCTGAGGTACACCTAAATCTATCGGATAACTGCCATATATATTATATAATTTATTTTGAATAAACTTAAAATTAAGACGATCGAATGCTTGTGAGAACACAAAACATATTCCAGCAACATGCCGCCTCTCGTCCAAAAATTTGTAGATGAATTCAGTAAATTTATAGGTAGCTGTTTGAGTAGATATGCCATTTCTAAAGCCATGCTAACTCTCAGCAATTATGTTGAATTTAGCTAGATAGTTTAACATCCTACTTGATACCAATTTTTCAAAACTTTTTCAATTTTTCAACTGCCTATAATTTGCAATGTTATCAGCGGCATTTTTTTATAGACTGGAATGACATTAGCCATTTTTAGGATCGAAGAAAACATTCCAGCAGTGATAGACATTAATAAGGAAGGCAAAATGTTCACTAACAGGATGAGCAATAGCATTTAAGATTTTGGCGGAAATGTAGTCTGTACCAGTACTATTTTTATTTTTTAGACTTCTTCTAAAATCGACAACATTAGGAGTTCCAGGTTCTAAAAAGAAGGTAGTTTTTAAAATGCTTGAAACGCTGCACGACACCCTGCAATAACAATTTTAGTAGTGGTAAGTCTCTTAAAAACATAAAAACTCTGAATTTTTTTGTTTTTATTTAATTACTAAAGTTCTTCAATAACTATCCCTACAGGCTTTATAATTGCTGATCATAAATTATGTAAAGTATGTTCTAAGAGAATACAAATTTAACAATTTGTCTCTTTGGTACTAAATAAGATATCGACATTTTTTATGTCAAAAATTGTACATAGCAACAAAATAAGACGTTATATTTTAAATTTTGCTTATATTTTAGTATGCAACTTATTAGCAGTTTTTTATTTTGATCATAATTTTCTTTACCTACGACCACTACAGAAAACAGGCAAAAAATACACGACACACAGCCTCAATATATAGTTATATACATAGTTTTGGTAAACAAAACGCACAGTTTGAGTATATTAGCAATTAGCAATTTAAATATGCAATAAAATAGAGGGTACCCTGTTATAAGTCCAGACTTTTTTGGCACACTGTATATGGTCGTAGGTAAAGTATAGTACATAATGCGTATTGTAAAGCAATTACGCACTAATGGAATTACGTACTCGCCGCTACGCGGCATAGTGCGCAGTTTTTTCATTCATGCGTCATATGTCATTGATTTTAAAGTAGACACACCGTGAATGACGATTTTGTTCAAAGTGAGTAGGCCGTGGCTGTGTTGAATAGAAGGGCTGTCAATCTAAAATTTTATTAGTGACAGAAGGCAGCAAAAGTATGTAGGTTACAGATTAATTTCTAAAGTTTATTTAGTATTACAAAACCGAATTTATTTTGACAAGGTAAAAAGTTTTTGTTACTAATGTACAAACGTTGTAGGTATACCTGATTATTTCCCTTGCCTGTCAAATATCAATTTTTAACCAATCACGTGCTTGGAAACTGATTTGACGCAGCCAATCAAAACAAAATAAAGCGACTATTCATCTTGGTGGTAAATATTCGGCTATTTGATCATCGTCCTCAATATTCACCTGAAGGACGGTATTTATACAGAATTTTTTTTGACTCGGGAAATAATCTTATTAAATATAACGCGACCTAGACAAATTAGCTACTATTTTCATTGCTACTAAATATCTCGTATATTTTACAATTTGTCTCGATAATTTTGGCATTAATAATCAAAGAATAACTCCCTCGAGCTAAAGTTCTCGGTAATTATTCAGATTATTAATGCCAAAATTAAGTCTCGACGAATTGATCTTAAAATAAACTCGAAATTTAGATGCAATAAAAATAGTCGGCTATTTGTCAAGGTCTTGGGATATTACTGTCGATAATTTTAATTTCAAATTTTATTGCAGTATATCTGTTTGTATCTCATAACCGATATGGATTCAAATTCATCTGTCGTTTTTGACAATACTCCTTCAAATATCCTAAATAGTGCTCAAAGGGCCACTGAAAGTTTATTATCAGAAAAATCTGCACATATTTACGATCAGAAGAATAAAGTAACAAGATACTCGGAAAAGGTCATTTTGGAATATTTCTCTCAGGAATTAAAGTCTTGCAAACCTTCTACAATATGGTCAATATATATTATTTTTTAAAAAGCACCTTAAAATTTAAAAACAACGTTGATATCTCGAACTTCAACAATTAATAACGTTTCTACAGTTTTATTGTTGACAATTCTAATAGAAAATTTGTGGACACTACTCGAAACTCAAACTAGATTTACAGAAATAATTACAAAATTTTGATTTGTAAGAATTAAATATGCTGTAAACAACAAATAAATTTTTGTTCATAAATTGTACATTTATTACTTTACACACTAGTGCGTAATTAGTATATTACGTAACAACTGTTGTAACTGCTTTACAACACGCATTACGTACTATACTTTACCTACGGCCGTATACAGCGTGCCAAAAAGTCTGGACTTGTGACAGGATACTTTATTTCTTCAAATGGGATACCCCGTATTTTATTGCATCTTTAGATTTTTTGAACAATTTTGTTTCGAACAATTTCACAAAATTCTCTTCAAATCCAATAGATTCCCGCCTCACTATCACTTGACATATTGAAAATGTAGGTATTCTTTTTTAAACAGAATGTCCCTTATAATTATTAACTAGAACTTATTTGTATTTCAAAAAAGTTTGTATTATTTATTTATTTATTGCATAAATAAAGTATTTTGCGAATTTTTTATGACGAATGCTTCAAAGTAAATGTCTACTAATTTACAAAGTCGTAAAATACTTCGAAATAGTATAAACAGCATTCCCAGTGGCGTAAGATCGAAAAAGGGGGCCCTAGGAGGAAACTCAAAATTTTTCGGATTCATATTTCATTCATTTAGCGGCCGGGACTTTTCGGCCGCGGCCGTACTATCGCCGTCTCACTTCAATCATATGTGATACTCTACCCAATCTTAAATATTCACTGCCCCTAGTGAAAACAGGAATAGGTTGAGTTATGCCCTTATGTCTTTATTTGTTTTTTAGCACCGGCAGGTCCAACTCTATACCCTAGCAAAAGGATATAACTCTATCTTACTCCTAAATAGTATTTTCAAAAAGCACTAAGGGCATAGCTCGTCGTGTATATCGATCTAAATATTGGTTATCCAGACATGAGTAGGTCCACAAAGGCATAAATCGCGCTACGTCAGATTTTTTAGATACCTTAGAGACATAACTATAATTATAAAATAGTTCGATGCTATTACTAGGGAACAACTAATGATGTGGAAAACAATAATTCGTTCATAAGGGCATATTTCAAATAAATTGCAAAAAAAAAATATAAATATTGTGCTAAGAAATAATAACCCATAACCTTTTTATGAATGGAATTACTTTACCTAATATTGTTATGGCTTAAGAATGGTTTAGACTATTTTATTGTAAGCAGTCTCCTGAAAAGTACTGTTTTCGAGTTGTCGTTTTTCACTAGAGCCAGTGATCAGTGATAGGACAACAATATATATTTTAGAATCCTCCAGTGTGAATGTTATAAAATAGTCAATATTATATTTTATACATACATTTCTTATCATTTTTGGGGGCCCTAAATTGCTCGGGGCCAGGGCCCCCACACGGCCGGTGCTACCGTAGCCAAGGCAACGGGGCCCGTGGGCCAAGGGTAAGGACGGGGAAAAAAATTAAAAAGTAGAACATTTTTAATAAATCATAGAAATAAAATAATAATTAAATCACTAGGACTAGATTTATGTGTATCAATGAAATATTAGAGTAATATAAATTGGTTCATTGGATATGCAGTGTAGTAAAACCAATGTTTGTGAAATACTTATTAGATTGTCCTTCATTAAATTTTTTTCTTTATAAACATGTATTTGCTATGCTTACTTCATTTTTACCTAAATGTTGTATCTTCTGCCTCTCAATGATAAAATTAGGATGTGCTCTCAACGTATCAGACCAGAGATATAATAATAATACAAATGCATCAATACATATTCAATATTATGCATTAGCATTACCCTAGCCATTAATATATCTACTGTTCTGCTAGGTTTATAATGTAACCACCAATTTCCTACAGTTATTATTTTATATGTGTGAATATTAAAATTAAGCAAACAAAAATATTTAAGAATTAATTTGTTCAATTATGTATTTACCAGTATTTAAAATAAATTTACGATGACAATCTAAACACTGTCTAAACTCTTAAAACTAGTTTAAATGTCTGTTTAATGAAAAATAATTGTAATAAATGTACATTGTAAAAAACAGCCAAAATTTCTTTTTTTGGTAGTAAGAAGGGGGCCCATCATTACTTTTAGTAACGGGGCCCAGGGAATAATGTGGGGGGCCTGCTCGGTGCCCCCGGACGTGGTCCGGTCTGCCCGGGTAGAACTTACGCCACTGAGCATTCCTTTGTTGCCGATACAACAAAAACTTTAAAGTCAATTTCCTCGTCTTCTGTTTATACCGCTTTTTCGACTAGGACTGATGATAAACCTAAAAAGGAACTTTTTAATGGCATTTTATTTTAAACTCTTAACGATGGTGGTTCTTAGAATTACTTTTATCATTATTTTGACTTTCTCGCTTTTTAGTGAAATCGGTTGGTGCGGTTTACAAGAACATCCTGTAGTACAAAATATAAAAAAAGTGTTGGATGGAAAAGTGGTATCTGAACGGTGTGCTAAAGTTTTAAGGATTTTTATTGAAAGATTGTACGATGCTGAAGACGAGGATATTTGGGCTATAAAAAGTAAATATTTTATTCGAAAGCGAATCCTTTTTTTATCTATAATATTTAGGGGCAGTGGTGAAAATTAAAAAAATTCAATAAAAAATAAATTGTTAAAAATATAAAATGTAGTATTAATATATAATATAAAAAATGTCATATGAAAATTTAAAAACAGGGTAAGTAGTTAAAATGTCATTGTAATCGTGTTAATATTTTCTTGTAATTATTTGTAGGCCTTATGATGGCTAATAGCCGAAACTAGTCGCGGTTGTTTAAAAAATTTCCCCCTTTTTGTAAACCTGAATATATGTGGTACCGACATTGATTTATGAAGTTTTACTTTTACGCTTTGGCCACATTTGAGCTATGGATAACCTGTTTGCTTTAAATCTTAATTTGCTATCGGATATTTAGCTTATGAGGAAGGAAGAGAAAATAGAATATCGATAATACCACGTTGGCCGGTTAACGATGTGTGTTTGTTATTTATTTATGTGTCAAGTCAGTTTAAATTCATGGAATCGTCTTACCAAATACCAGCTCGAGCTCAGATTTTGGGCAGGATATTTTTTGTAAGTATGATTTCTCGTATTTACTTTCATATAGGCAATTTAATTCGATCGGTTTGACCTGCGGTGTCGTTATTTTTTCACGGATCTTGTTAAACTTGCAATGAAAGTAAATACTCTACATTAAACTTACGAAAAATATCCGGCTAATACTGAGCTCTACTGGTATTACCCCCTATGAATAATAATCAAGAAATTTGCATTCATTGAATAATAATTTGAAAACATTTTTATTATACGATGTACGAAATAAAAAGCAAGAAAAATTTTCTTTTCAGATTATCAGACACTTACATTTACGCTCTTAACGATGAGGGTTATTAAAATTACTTTTATCATTATTTTGATTTTCTCGCTTTTTAGTAATATCGGTTGGTGCGATTTACAAAAACATCCTGTAGTACAAAATTTAAAAAAAGTGCTGGATAAAAAAGTGGTATCTGAACGGTGTGCTAAAGTTTTAAAGATTTTTATTGAAAGATTGGACAATGTTGCAGACGATGATATTTGGGCTATAAAAAGTAAATATTCGATACTTTTTTTTCTATAATACTTAGGCGCGTTTTCTGAAGTGGTGAAAATTAAAAAAATTTTAAGTTATTTAAAATGTATTTGTTACATTCAGAAAAATATCTATTAATTATTAGGAAATAAATTTTGTCACCACATTTTGCCTGTGATCCGACATCATAAAGGAATTTTTCATTTAACGATATCTATACAAGTAAATTTATTCGGGAGTGTGCAAAATTAAGGGCAGTTGGGGTTATCTCCCTTAACGTAAAAATGTGCAATATTTTTAATATTCTCTCAGCAGATCATGATTGATTACTTACGATTAAGCAAAAAACTTTTTTTTGAGGAAAATATTTACATTTCTCAAGTTGTAAAACAGAGAGGGATACTAACATCAAAACATTGTTTTATAGATTTTACTCCCTATTAGCAGTGCTTTTCGGGGCCATCTTATTTGATCTAAAAATTAGTTACAATATGCAGCTGTCAAGTCCAAATAAATGTTTAATTAGTTATATTCTTTGATTCTGAGTTTAGATGATTGTATTAGGACTCTCGGAGAAAGCGAAGGAAATAATGAACCTATTTTTTATTAGGTAGCTCAAGTATAATATTATGTATTATACACCAAAAGGACTATTGGCAGTGAATACCTAATCATTATTCACTACTTTTGTCACACTTCTGTCATATTTCCATTGGTAAAATGTGATTTTATTATTTTAACAGTAGGCTATGCCCTGTCACTTAAAAGTAAAATTACTTGTTTATTTAAAACGTCAAGTTTTAATTGTTATATTGTTAAGAAACAGGAGTTTATACAGGGTGGTCCTTAAGTAATTGTACATAGAAGTATGGTGAGTTCCTCACTTTGAAATATTACAATTTGAACCAACTTGCTCTAATAAAATGTTGCTAGTAGGAATATACAGGGTGTTTAAAGTTAAATTTTAAGATTTATTTTTTGCCATAACTATCGCGTTTTTGGATATGTATACATAAAAATTTGGAAATGGGGGTTTTTGGGCACGAGAAATCAGAAGCTTGTACCTACTTCGATGTAATTTGTAGAGGGCGCTTGTTAGGCCACATTTGTGATATAAATGTGCGATAAACTTTTTTGCTCTTTAAGTTATCGCTATTCTTGTAAAATAATGTTAAAGCCATGTTATTTTAGTAGAAAAAAAGTATACTTATTATTAACTTTAACACTTAACAGTTTACGAGATAATCGCATTTGAGGGATCAGCTGCATGATTAGGTACACTGGTCGGCCTTGACTTCATTCTTGCTGATTCTCATCATCTTATCTTATGGAAAAGTGATAAAAATAGGTGGGGGAAAACTGATGTCATATTCGGATTCACGAGGTCATTTTACATAAGAATCAGCAGGAATGGTGTCATGGCCAGAAAAAAAATATTTTTTTGCCGACCAGTGTAATCTTGCAGCTAATCCCTAAAATGCGATTATCTCGTAAACCGTTAAGTTTTAAGGTTAATAACAAGTACGTTTTTTTTCTACTAAAATAACGTTTTACAAGAATAGCGCTAACTTAAAGAGCAAAAAAAATTACCGCACATTTATGCCGCAAATGTGGCCTAACTAGCGCCCTCTACAAATTACATCGAAGTAGGTGCCAGGTTCTGATTTCTCGTGCCCAAAAACCCCCAGTTCCAAATTTTTATGTATAGATATACAAAAACGCTAAAGTTATTGCAAAAAATAAATCTTAAAATTTAACCTTTAACACCCTGTATATTCCTTATTAGCAACATTTTATTAGAGCAAGATGGTTCTACTTTTATGTACAATTACTTAAGGACCACCCTGTATAATAAAGGTGGTATTATTAATGCAAAAAGTGATTGTCTATTTTTAAACTACCAGAACGTTAAATGTACAAGCCAAAGGATTGGTAATAATAAATTTACTAAAATGGACAAAGAAATTGCGATTTTCTTATATCAACTTACAAAACGATCAATCTACAAGTCATCAAAATATAAAGTTAGATGTAAATTCCATACCAGCAATTAATTTAACAAATTGTATTCTAAATATTCTTAATATTTTCCTAAGCAGTCATGGACAAAGTATAATATTCTATCTACTAATGTCAAATAATAAACCAAAAAACAAACCGGAATTAGACCTTCATTATTCAATAGTGTGTTTGTAAAATTGATTTGATTGGTTAAAAAGCGGGAATAATGAAAATTCAACACTTTTAATAAGGCAACTAAATTTAACTAATCAAGATCAAGTACACATTTACTTTTACTCTGCAGCACGACCTTTAATTTATACGTCAATGTCAAATTAAATTAATGCCAATAAAAGTCATTCACTGAAAACTTTATCAAATCAACTACCTAATAGAATTTTACATCAAATCGATAACAATAATGCTAAATTCAACAACATATGTTAGTTCTAGTAATTTCATATCAAGTACAGATCACAATATGAATTTTGGTATTGCAGATAGGTACAACAATTAATTTCTCGAATTGCAGCAACATAAATTTAAATTTTAATAACAAATAATTTATTATAAATAAGAATTAATTTAATATAACTAAGAATTTATATTCGTATAATAGTTTCTTTAGCATTTAAGAATGATTTGTTCTTAATTTGACTTATTAAATATTTTTTGGGTATGCATTATCTATTATTTCTCGACATTAGTAGATAAAGTATTATATTCAACTCGTTGTGTGGTTATTTTATTACACTCGGGTGATTACAGCACTCGCTCGTGCTACAAACAAATAAAATAACCCACCCATATCGTAGTTTTAAACTTCTTTTTTCATCCCTCTAGCGCCCAGAATCACCCCTTGAAAAATCTTAAATAAAAAGGGGTGTTAAGTAACACATCATTTTGAAGCTGCTTTCATTATCGAATGCAACCCTGTTCTTTTTTATTTTGAATGACTCTTTTTTGAGAAAACTGCTTAGATTACACAGCCCAACAAAAAAAAATTTTTTCTGCACCAAGAACTTCACTACTGTAAGTAGGGGTTTTTGGGGTCCTTCAATCCGAATCCGAGGTCCGCTTGACCTCATCAGGTCAGGGTCAAGGTAATTTGAAGGGCAAATTGAGGAAAACTTCTAAAAAAATATGAAAAAATCATACAAAGGTTTTCAGGGTCGCTGAATCCAAATCCGAGGTCCTCTTGACCTCATTATGTCACGGTCAAGATCATTTGAGTGCCAAATAGAGGAAACTTGGGAAAAATCGGAAAAAATTCATACAAAGGTTTTCAAGGTTGCTGAATCCGAATCCGAGGTCTACTTGACCTCATCAGGTCAGGGTCAAGGTCATTTAAGGGTCAAATTGAGGAAACCTTCTGGGAAAAATTGGAAAAAATTCATACAAAGATATTTAAATTTAAAAACCTTGAATTGATCACTACACTCGTTAAAATTAAATTGTTGTTTTAGAACTACTATTGTTTTCTTTCACAATAATAAGTAGTTTTCTCATAAAAGAGTCATTCAAATTAAAAAAAGAACGGGGTTGCATTAGATAATGAAAGCAGCTTCAAAATGATGTGTCACTTAACACCCCTAGCCATTTAATATTTTTCAAGGCGTTGTTCTGGGCGCTAGAGGGATGATAAAAGAAGTTTGAAACTACGACCCGACCTAGGTTAAAATTTACCTGTTTCGGCATTTTTTTAAAATTTGAACAAAACTCGAAATATTTGGGTGCAAATTTTAGTTGGGAGTTATGGAAACAATCCCGCCGACTATTATAAAATTAATGTTAACGTTGCACTTTTCAGAAAGGTTATAAATATATGTTAAACATAAAAAATTATTAGATCTTTGTTAGTTTTCAAGTAATAAAGGTTTCACTGTAGAATTTTCGTTTTTTTTAAAAGTATTTTTCGAAGTGCCCACACCTAACTGGCGCAGTCAGAAGTAGGATTTTTCGGAAATTGAACGTATCGCATGGACAATTTTTCGTTTCAACGATTAACCGAAATAACGAACATTGTGATACTGTGGACTATAAATTCGAAAGAATATCGAATTTTTCTGTTTTCTATTCGAAAGAATATCGGGTGGTGAACGGACAGTTCTTCAGTTGATCGAACATTGAGTGTCCTTCGGAGAAGAAAAAACGAATTCTACACCTGGGAGAGGAACACACATCGTCCAAACCCTTAGCAGATAAGATAAGAAGAATGAAAATCTTCATTATTTTGTAAGTGCTCATTCCTTTATTTACCTTCCTTTTATTTTTACTTGAAGTAGTTATAATTAGTTTAGTGTTTAATTAATTTTATGAGTGAATACAATATTTTTGACTTAGTCAATTTATTTGAAACAAGTTTAAATTTAAATTCTTTAGAAAATAGTTTAAATAGTTTAAATAGCTTAGAACATAATTCAGAAATGGCTACCACTCCAGTAGATTATCAAATGCTTAGATTACATTTAGATTCTATTCCTTCGTTCGATGGTAATCCTCACATTTTAAGTATTTTTATTGAAAATTGTGAAAGCTTAATATCAGTTTTTGCCAGTGCAAATAATATTGCTCTAAATTCATTTTTATTAAAAGCTATAATTGGTAAACTCACAGGGAGAGCCCAAAGATTAATTGGTTCTCGAACAGAGCTCAAAACATGGGTTGATGTAAAAAATTCGTTAAACCTAAGTTTTGGAGATCAACGTAACATAGATTGCTTGGTTCAAGATTTAATAAATTTACGGCCTTTAAAAAATGAAAGCCCCTATAATTTCGGCATGAGATGCCAAGATTCCAGGAGCCTCATTATTTCACAATTAAATTCTCTAAATTTACACGACAATGAACGCACGATCAGACTTTCAAATTATGACGATTTAGCACTAAAGACATATATCCGAGGACTACCATTACCTATTCAAACAAACGTTAGATTAAGAATACCTGATAGTTTAGAAAAAGCCATGAGTCTAGTTATAGAAGAAGAAAATTTCTTGTATTCCACTCAAAAATCAAATAATATAAATTCAAACTCATCATTTAAACCTAATTTACGAATCACACCTGCCATAAATCCAAATTATAGAGCCCATCCAACATTTACTCAAAATTTAAGTAATTTAAATTCTCATCAGCCATTTCCACAATTGCCTCCTCAGGCATTTCAACCAAACTTTATGCCAAGAGCTCCTTTTCTAAATCCTCAATTTAAACAAAGTTATCCAGTAAATAATTCTTACAATTGGAGACCAAATAACAATTTTCCTACCCAGCGTCATCCATTTTTCCAAAATCAAAACAATAATCAAACGCAGCCACGTACCTTTAATCAACCACAAATTAATAATCAAAATTCTTCCCAAAATTTTAAACCTGAACCTATGGATACATCTTCAGGCAATACCATAATCCAACCAAAACAAAAATTTACATCCACCGAACTTTTTAATCAAACTATTAACTCCACTTATCAGCATCAACAATTTGAAAACCAATTTTACTCCCAACAGATTGAAAATCCATATCATTATCAACAATTTGAACAAATTGAAAATCCATATGAATATCATGATAATCAAAATTTATATCCCACACAGATAGACAATGACATTGACCCTTATTCTTATTTTTCTGCAACCCAATACTCCTATGACAATAATTTCTCGACACTTGTAAATGATAACATTACATATAATAATGACTTGTGTACAAATCCCACACTCTCAGCTGAAACAAATAACCCGAGTCAGGATTTTACCCATGATCCGAGTTCCAGCGAAACCGACATAATATTTGTTAATGCATTAAAAGCAAATTTGCCATATATCGAAATTCCAGAAATTAACGCAAAATTTTTAATTGACACCGGCAGTTCAAAATCTTTAATTGATCCAAATTTGGCTTACAAATTTTATCAAAATTATATAATCAAAGAAAAATTTAATATTCAAACAGCTCATAACATTTCTTATCACGACGAAATTTTTAATTTGCAAGACTATCATAAATTCTATCTCTTTAAGTTTAGTAACCGATTCGATGGTATCATAGGCGTAGATTTACTGAAACAGTTAAATGCAATTATAAATGTAAATAAAAATATAATAGTAACTCCGAATGCAGTTATTCCTTTAATTTTAGACACCGATTCTCACGACGATCGACAAAATAACTATCCACTGACTATTTCCGGACGTTGCAAACAAATAGTAAATTTACCCGTAAATTTCAAAAATGATTTAGGCATACTTGACCACAAAATTATTTATAAGAAACAAAAAAATAATACAAATGCAGATTGTTTATCACGTATTTCAATGAATGCCCTTGAAAATGAATCAATAGTTAATAATCCCGGAGATGCAAGTAACGACATTTTAGATTTTTTGCAAAATTTTGCTGAAAATGTTCCAAAAGAACCACAGCCTTCCACAAGTAAAACGAACAAATCCAAAATTAATATAATTTCCAATGTTAAAATTCCCCCAGTTACAAATGACACACGAAACGAATTAAACACTCCTGAACCTGACTGGACAAACCCTGAAAATTCTGACGATTCGACACAACATTCTACAGCAAATGAAACTACAAATAACGGTATACCTATCTTAGATGAAATTATAAATAATAAAATACACCAAATTTTAGTTTATCCAAATCTTTATCAAAAAACCGATATCACTCACGAAACTTATGAAAATCATAAAATAATAAAAATAAAAATTCCAGAAATCGTTAATGAAAAATTTATATTTGAATTTCTAGTTGAATTTACTGATTTAAAAAATACATTTTACTTTCATTTTAATAAAGAAAACTTATATCGAGATTTTAATAATGTTTATTTAAAACACTTTTCGGAAAATGGACCAAAATTAGTGAAGTGCACAACATTACTTAACACTATTTCTCATAAAGAAGAATAAATTCTTTTACTTAAAAATTATCATGAAGGAAAAACAACTCATAGAGGTATTAACGAAACTTTAGAAAAATTACGTCAAAATTACTATTGGAAAAATATGAAAATATCAATTACAAATTATATAAATACTTGTTCTGTTTGTCAAAAAAATAAATATGCCAGACAAAACCCGTATGTTCCGCTAATGCTTACTGAAACGGCTACAAAGCCTTTCCAAATTGTACATATAGACGTATTCACTTACGATGCAAAAAATTATTTAACCTTAACTGACGTTTTTACAAAATTAGCATTTTTTATACCAGGAAAAACCGCAATTCATATCAGTAAAGCACTAATAAAATATTTTACTTCATTTGGCGTTCCACAACTAATCGTAGTAGATAAAGGAACTGAATTCAATAACGAGACGGTAAAAAATCTTTTAGCGTTACACAAAATTAAAGTTCATTTTACAACTCCTGGCCACCATGAATCTAACTCCATAGCTGAACGTATACATTCGACATTAATTGAACATTTAAGACTTTTGCGTGAAATTTACCCAGACGAAAATGATTTAATGGACTATGCAATAATTGGATACAATAACTCTATACACAGTTCGACAAACTTTACCCCATTTGAACTTACTTTTGGACACACTGACTCTAGAAATCCTAACGAAATTTTCCTTCCTCAAGACTTTTATACAGATTACGTCAACAGCCACAAAGAAAAATTAGAACACGTTTACAAGAGTGTGCATAAAAATTTAACGGATAAAAAAAATAAAATTATTGAAAAAAGAAACAGAAAAGGTGAAACCAATCCAGAATTCCAAGTTAACCAAACCGTCTATAAAGTATACCCCAAAAAGCGAAATAAAAAAGATAAAAGATTTTTAGGACCTTTCAAAATTACTCAAATTCTTGATAGAAACCGCGTTGAAATTTCCAGAGAAGTATTAAAACACAAAAAAATAGTTTTACACAAAGAAATTATACACATAAATGAATTAAAAAAACCTCCTATTGCAAGTTCCTCTTCTGTACCACCGCTGCAAGATTAGACCTTCCTCAATTCCATAACTTAAACGACAATCCCTCTCCATTTAAGAACAGCACGAGTTAAAACAAATTTTTGGACATTCATACATATTTATGATATAACAAACATTACAAAAGACTTTTTGACGTTGCAACAGTAATATAATAAATTAAGTAATTATCTATCTAAAACTCCTCAAGTTTATAGTTTCAAAGAAGATTTTCAAAATTCATATCGCATGATTAAAATTATCGAAAATAAAATAACCCTTCAATTAAATCAATTAAATCATTTTTGGATGTCCAGATCAAAGAGATCCCTTTTTGATGGACTCGGTTCAGCAATAAAATTTTTAACATGTAATTTGGACCACAACGATGCAAAACGATATGATGAAGCCATAGCATCTCTGTCTATTAATCAAAATAAAATTAAAACTTTAATCGAGCACCAAGTTACTCTTTTACAATCCTGAATTCAAAACTTTCAAAATAATTCCAATTTATTAGCTCATAATCAACTAATTTTAAGCTCTCGTATTAATGAAATACAAATGACAATAAAAAATTTAAATATAGAAAAAACAGAAACATTTCATTACTTTGCACTGAAAAAAAATAGAAATAGCTATTAGATTTTGAAAACTTAACACATTTCATAATGCCATTGCAGATCCAACCGAATTATTTTCTGAAATATCAATAGTTAGTAAAAATCTTAACAGCAGTGAAAAATTTCCATTTGAACTCTCCTTAAATAATATTTTAAATTTTGAAAAAATAATCGAAATCAAAAGCTATAGTAAAAATAATCAAATTGTATTTTTAATTGAGATACCTATAGTTGAAATCAATAATTATAACTACTCTCTACCAATACGTTCCACAGGATCCTTCAAAACCATTATTCCTCAATCCAAATTTCTCCTTTCAAATGAGCAGCAATATGCACTTTCAAATTTGGAATACCAAGAAGTTACTCAAGATGGATTCCTCTGTCGAGATGTCCAGATCCTAAAGATTTCGCCGAACTCCCCTTGTGAAGTTCAACTTTTGAAATATTCAAAATTTATTAACAGATGTCAACAACTTCCAGTAGATGTCACCGAAGTAAAAATTCAGAAGTTAGAAAATAATCAGTGGATTGTCAAAACATTTTACTGCCTAGTTTAAAAAAAAAAAATTTCAAAATCAATTTTACAAACTCAATAACAAACTTAAAACCAGTGCATTTTCAAAAAATTAGTTTTTATACAATTTTACTATATATTATAATTATTTTAACAATCATTTATGTAGTTTCCAAATTTTATGTATCCAAGAAGTTGACCGAGAAAAGGAAGAAAGAAAATCCTCAAGATATAGACCTCAAGAATTTTCCATTTATTTCGAACTCTGGTGTAACCCCATAGTTCTCATCTAGCCCCGGAGGAGTTATGGAAACAATCCCGCCGACTATTATAAAAGTAATGTTAACGTTGCACTTTTCAGAAAGGTTATAAATATATGTTAAACATAAAAAATTATTAGATCTTTGTTAGTTTTCAAGTAATAAAGGTTTCACTGTAGAATTTTCGTTTTTTTTTAAAGTATTTTTCGAAGTGCCAACACTTAACTTGGGACACCCTATATACAAAAATCGACCACTATTATGGGCCAGTAATAAACGAGTTTCTACCATT
This sequence comes from Crepidodera aurea, assembly GCA_949320105.2. NCBI lineage: Eukaryota > Metazoa > Arthropoda > Insecta > Coleoptera > Chrysomelidae > Crepidodera > Crepidodera aurea. Next base: position 68,573,010 of record OX439472.1, on the reverse strand, counting down.
ATTAAACACACGATTGAGTTATTATCATCACAAAGCGACGCGATTAATATACTTTCATTTTCCGCAGTAGTTGTCAAATATTATTTGGTACGGTTTAGTACCACTTCGGCCGTTCCCATTTGGGCCGTTGGATTAAAAAGTTGCATTTCGGTCGGACACCCTTTTTGGCGTATTTAAATTAAGATTAGAGTTGCATTTCGGCCGTCAACCTTTTTAAATTAAGATTACTTAAATAATATCGGCCGTTTGTTTATTTATTGTAAATTTGTTAAATTTTTTAGCATAACATACAAACAGTTAAAAGAAAAACAAATTTAATAAATAAAAAATCTTTATTAAAGTTTCACAATATTTTATTAATGTACGTGAATTTATTTACCTATTTAATAATAACAATAATATCTAAATCAAAATATTTTTTCAACATTTCGAGGAAAATCTACCATAATTTGGGTTTTTTAGTAATAATTATGCAGTCCAATCACCGCTTAAAATGTCCTTAATGCTTCTTACAATTATTCTTCTACAATTATTGCTTAAATTGAACAACTTTATAATTAACTATAATGATCCTTTTTTATAGGTCACTGTGTTTTTGATAGCATTTTAACAACATTCAATCATAACCGCACAACTTTTATTTAAAACATTTTTTTTTGTATATGCCATAATGAGGATGATAAAGCGTGGGTAATTTATAGTTGATAACCCTGTACATCGACCGGCCGAAATGCAACGTATCCCTTTTACCTGAAACGCATGAAAAGGACAAGCGGCCGAAATGGGACAAAAAGAGGTAGATTTTCAAAACGGCCCAAGTGGGAACGGCCGAAGTGGGAAAACATCAAAATATCAAAAAGTAAGCTTAGGGTTTAATGTGCCTCTCCGTTCTTCTTCGGGAACATCTACAAAATGGCGTCCAAAATATGAAGATTTTGATTTTATATTCACATAGAGCCTCAAAACGTCTCCAAGCTTATATTTATAGCCTGATTAAAGAGGAGTGCAGTAAAAGTGGGGATATAACGTCACGTTCCATTGGCGTACTTTCCAAAATAAAAATAAACCAAATAAATAACACGGAAGATTATATGTTACTAATGGTATTAAACTTTATTTAATCTCTTGGAATTAAAACACTTCAGTACCTAAAATCAAAGATTAAAAAAAATAAAAAGTTCAAGAACTATCTTTAAAAGTCACTCTCACTACTATAACTACTGGTATCATTATAATTGTCTTTTCTGAGATTTATTATAGGGTCTATTAAGTTTTACATTGCTATATCCACTTTCGAAAATGAATTTTCCACTTTTTTCAGACGTTCTCCATTTACATCTGAAACTGCATTCAAAAACAAATTTCGCTCATCAGGTAATTTAAATGTTATATTGTTTTGAAAAACATAACCTTTTAATTGTGACCAGATCAGTCTGAGACCATCAATTTGAGAATTTCAATTCCTTTTTCTCGGGCCATCTCATCTATAATATATTTTTTGAATTTGTTTTTATGTTGCTTTGCTATTTTTTTTATTTAATATTTGCTTATTTACAATCTACTCAATTATGCTAGGGTAATAAGTAAATGTAATGACACATAGCTTGAGGTGGGAACCGTCCACTGACGGTGCTCCAAGGAATTATCTTGTAAGGTCTTCTGGCCAACTTCTTTTCAGTCTTCTTCTTGCCAGTGGTTCTTGGTTTAGTGCGTTGATGAGTTCATTGTTGAGTCCTATGTTGCGTATAGTTTGATATGAACCATGGTGCATTAGTTATCATTTTTCTAGTGACAGCAATTGACTCTTTTTTGTTAGTATGTGGGTCTTCCACATCAACTTTTTATCCAAGTGTAGTCCGAGATATTTTACTACTTCTTTCTGTGGTATAGGTGAGTTGTTTATAGAAACTTGGGACAAACGTTGTGTCTAGTGGTGAATGTAATTTGTGAGGATTTAGAAGCATTCACTTTGATTCTCCATTTCTTTTGCCAGTTTTGTAGTAGGTTTAAATGGTTTTGTAGATTTTTGGAGGCCTGTTGTGTGTTTGTGTTCGATGTCAAAATTGCTGTATCGTCCGCGAATGTATGCAATTGTGGTATGATCTGTTACCGGTAGGACTTCAGTGTAGATAAGATATTTGGTTGCTGATAATAGATATTAGGCATCATTGCCTGGTTAGCTGGCTCATTAAGAGGAGGAAATTTCATCTGATACTGACTCATTTGTGGTATTTACATCATATCTGCTGTTTGTAATAGATGAAAATTATTCGTATTGTTCGTTGGTCCAGGACCATTCCCATTTGGAAACATTTTCTAAAGTTTCGATTTTATACTACGGTGTGAACGTAGCCCCTTAATGATTAGGATATTTTTCATTTATAATTAAAAATTTCTTTACCTTCTGATGGCCCAAAAACTGGTTAGCGTTTATCACTTCGACACTCTCTTATCTTTCGATTTTGGAGCAATGCTGTTCCACATCGTTTGATATTCAAATGGCGACGATGTTGCTTTGCTATTACGAGTAATTCTGCCTTCAAGGATTTAGGAGGACTGATAATATTTTTAGAATGAAGCCATTTTGAAATATATATTAATACAAAATTCCGAATTAATTAAAACACATACGATACAGCTTATCTGTCTTATCTGTCAAAAGAACAGGTTTATTACAGTAAAAACCATAGAAACATGATTAAATCAAACGAAAAATTTGATTAGGTCGATCAGATGTATTAAAATTCGGAATCAAGTAAAATAAATAAAGTCTGACTTATCTGTCAAAAAAAAACAGGTTTATTACAGTAAAAACAAATAATAAAAAAGTTTTCCATATGGTGCCGCTTTAATTAACTATGTACACTATATAGTATATAGTGTGTCTGCGTAAGTTTGAATCATGGAAAACTTTTTATAGTCTTATACAAGTTTCGTCAAAAATATAAATTTTGCTCAAGAGTAAAGTACTTTTATTTTTGACGATATGTAAAATTGTTATAAAAAAAGTTACTAAAAGTAACATTCTGATATGTAATTACATCCATTTAGCATGAAAAATAAGATTTTATTATTTTTACAATTTTTCTTCGTATTAATTCAATTGGAAAGCATATACTTAAATTACTTTAAAATTTTTATAAATATAAATATATAATATAAATAAGATAACTCGCATTTTTAGAGTTTCGAGAATGGTGTTTAAAAGTTTTGTTCTGAATGTATTAATATGGAGTTAGTTTTTATTGATCATCTTCGTTTTTACACCTGTCTTGTTTATGCAGTAAATTGTTTGAACTATTTTGTTTTGTTTTTGTTTTCGCAGTAACCCAACGATATTTATCTATTTTATCAGTTAAAAAAATAACCTTTGCATTTCTTAATGTTTTCTAACAATTTAGAAATTTAAATATGTAATAAAAACATAACAATTATTTAATATACAAATAGAAAAATCCATACAAAGTTGTAAACAAACACAACATTCATGCATAGAAATAAACAATTAAATTTTCAATAATTCTTCGACATATCCACCCCCCCTTTCTAAACATATAATTGTTCTTTTTTTCTTCCTCCCTAAAAACTTTAAGTTTTACATATACAGGTATTTTTTTAGTTTATATTTTCATTTGATTTTATTTTTCAACAAGTACCTACATTAACAATTTTAAGACTAAAAAAATTAAATGTACCGTTTGTAACATTGTAAAGGGATAAATTGACGATGAAGGATTTGCTTCTGTTATTGTAGTTGCAATTTCTGAAATATTTGATAACGGCTGAGTACCTGTCATAATTTTATTTGCAGTTTGCTTTTTTTTATTGAGACGAACACAACTTTGAAGCGACACCACCGGTATTAATTTGAACCTTCACGAAAAGCATAATTTTGTTTGTTTACCTGCAAGTCGAACGTGTGTTTTGATTTTGTGCTTCGTGTATTTTGCTGTTATTTGTTAGTTAAACGTTAAAAATGCCCAATAAAAATAATACAAACTATTGCGTTTATGGGTATACCTCTAGGAAATCTAAAAATCCGGAATTACACTTCCATTATGATCCACCCAAGAAGCAACAAAAAAGGTGTCATCGAGGAAGTTGATCGTCGTAAATTCCGGAAAAAGTGTAATCAATTTTAAATCTGAAGATTATATTACAAAATCAGGTAAGATAAAGATTAGCATTTCTGAGATTATTTCTTGATTACTACTGAAATGTTTTTAGGAATTATTTCAAACAAAATAGCACCCAAGTAGTGCAAAAAGTGTGTGCCATCACATCATTTGCCCAGTAAGCCTCTTGATGTTAAAACCATTAAATGTGCAAGGAATGATGGTTAGTTAGAAGACAGCAAAGTGTTGCCTATAAACTAAGTAAACTTGTCCTTAAAAACTGTCGAAACTGTGTACAGTTGTACTTTTATATATGTAAACTTAAAATCTAATTAGGTGTGCACATCATTGCTGATATTTCAACTTATCATTTTTCTAAAGGTAATATTCAGTAAAATAAAACCTTTGTCACATCATAATTTTAAAAATACCATTATTATGTTCCCCTCTTGTACAACACCTGTTTTCAATAATTATGTTATAATAAAGGATTAAAAAATATACATTTTGTATTTATTTTGAAAAAAACAAAGTAGATGAACAAAACAAAAAGTTTTGCAACAGATACATTTGATGGCCTATGAAGTGTTTTAAGCCAAGAAAAAATTTTCTTAATATTTTATATTTTAATTTGATATTGATTTAAAAAAATAATTTTGAAACAACGAATAGGATATATTTTACCATAAATCAATCAAAAATAGGTTCTTAGAAATCATTTTTTATTTAAATCACTTTTACAATTACAATTATTATCCTGAAAAAATTGAAATAAAATTTATCAGCAGAAAACTGTTATGTTTCTTTGGCATATGATTTAGCTCCCTTCCAATATCATTCTATATTAGTAGAGGTGAAGATGATAATACCTCTAGGCTATATTCATCCTGAAACACAACACAACACAGAAGTAAACAATAAATTTCTGAAAAACATAAGATATGCTAAATAAATATCCTCAATTTTAGAATAACGACACAAAAAACAGGTTCAGTACATGTACAGGTATATTATGGTAATTTCCAAATCAAAAACCTCAAACAATCACAAAAAGTCTTAAAATACTACAAATAAACCATTCACTCAGTATAACTGAATGCACTATTTACCAAAAATTACGCGTTTCGTGTGAACAGCTGATCGACGACTGTGGCGCCGCCATCGGTAATTATTTGTCTCAATAGCTGACTGATACACATATCCTTCCACCACGCTTGTCGAGCGCCAACCACCATGTTCCTTTAATGTTAAAATGCCTCCTCCCGCATTTGCTAAGAGAGGCGCAGATATTATTCTGAAACTATGTCCGGTATATTGTTCTGGAATATGCCTCCAAGCATTTAGGAGAACTGATAATATTTTTAGAATGAAGCCATTTTGAAATATATATTAATACAAAATTCCGAATTAATTAAAACACATACGATACAGCTTATCTGTCTTATCTGTCAAAAGAACAGGTTTATTACAGTAAAAACCATAGAAACATGATTAAATCAAACGAAAAATTTGATTAGGTCGATCAGATGTATTAAAATTTTCATTTTAACTGCAAATAAGCATTGAAGGATGCGGTAAAAATAAAATTTCTACCTCTTAAACCTGTACTACTTCTAGAAATTAAATTACTGCACTCCTTTCTTCTCTAAACTATAGTATGCAACAAATTATTAACAGTTTTTTTATTTTGACAATTCCACTCATATGTAAAAAATGTCATATGAAACTTCAAAAATCGTAGTTTGCTATCGGATATTTAGCCTATGAGGAAGAAAGGAACAGAAAATATAACTGGATAAAAAATCGATAATACCACGTTGCCAGGTTATTTATTTATGTGTCACGTCAGTTTAAAACTCTGAGACGTCAAATTATTTTAAATTTAATTAAACTTTATTTTACTATATACAAAACAATAAATATTAAAACATTTTTAAAACGATTTGGTAATATTTCGGAAGCAGAAATAATTAAAGAAATAGAAAATGATACTCCAATAAGTACTAAAATGTCAAAGATGTCCATATGGAAGCAAGTTAGTGATTTTTGTAAAGACAGAAATTTTGAATTGAACAAAGAACGGCCGATTGAAGATGGATTGGGGTTTCAATATGAAAAAGAAAAATTATAAAGAGACATATAAAATGGTACAAAATATGTATTATGAAAAGTTTCATACTAATTTCAATCCCTTTGAAGACAATATCTTCAAAAAAGGCCGTGATGCACGTAACTCAAAACTCAAGGCGTAAGAAATTACAAATTACTATAGAAAACAAATTGTATATAATAACTGTTCGTTTTAAAAATGTTTTAATATTTATTGTTTTGTATGTAGTTAAATAAAGTTTAATTAAATTTAAATATTTGTTTATTCATGGAATCGTCTTACCAAATACCATTCGAGCTCAGATTTTGAGCAGGATATTTTTTATAAGTTTGATTTCTCTTAGTTACTTTCATATAGGCAATTTAACTCGATCTGTTTGACAAAATAACTCGACCTGCGGTCTCGTTATTTTTTCACAGATCTCGTAAAATTTCCAATGAAAGTAAATACTCTAAATCAAACTCAAATAAAAATATCCGGCCAAATCTGAGCTGTAGTGGTATTATTATCATTGAAAATACTATTTCGTAAAGAAAGTACGGTGATGATAGATCTTAGACTACTTGGTCTTTTCTATTCTCTAGTGCTAGATGCCACATCCAAAGTACCAGTAGGACCGCTGTCTTATAGATTTGGAGATTTGGGACATTTTCAAGAGTGTACAAATATAGAATCTAAACGAGAAAATGTTACAGGGAAATATTGTTTAGGCCAAATAGGAATTAATGCTTCAGCTGAATTTTATTCAAAACAGGATTATAACAAGGTATGTTACATATGTGTATATGCAAAAGGACCGATTTGCCCTAATCGTGTTCAATTCAAACCATTGTAGAGTTTCTGATGAAAATTTTAATATATAATTTTAATGGATTCACATTCTTCTTATGACAAATGCGGCACTACATCGATAGCACATCATCATTTTTCAACAAAAATCATAAGTAAAGTTCATATTACTCGATATAAAGTATTATTCAATCAACCGTTGAAATTAGCAAAAAACGTAAGAAGTCGATTAGAGTTATTAATAAAGTTTAATAAACAGGAAACATTGACATCGAAAGATATCCCAAATCTGAAAGGAGGCGTCTCCCGACAGTATGAATTTGGCTGCCGCCTGCAAAATTTAATAAAATTTAAGAGATAATAATTTACATGTAAGATAAGGGTACGTCACGTCAGATCAGCTCAGAAAAATGATATACAAAGTAATATTTCAAGTAAATATATTTTTGGTTCTGCTTGCGTATGCGAATTATTGCCGATTCTGCTGCCAGCAGCCTTATTCATACTGTCGCGAGACGCTCGTACTTAAAACACCGAACTTCATAGACCAATCAGAGTCAAGAGTCAAGTTTGGTATTATCAATAATTCGAAATTGACTGGAAATAGTCAGGTATATTTTTCAAACGGGTACGAGTTGGCATATGGATTATAGAAACTTTTACCTTTTAGAGGATTAGTGGGCACGAATTGTGGGATGTGCCCGTAAAGCGAATTGAATAAATTTTCTTTCTGTCACTTCAAAGCCGATGATATTAACCGAAATAAAAAAATACTGTTTTACAGGGTGTTGTTTTAACAGGACCAATAAAAAATAAATACAGCCCTGGAATTTCAACGGATGATTGAATGATACTTTATATAGAGTTATATGAACTTTCCTTATGATTTTTGTTGAAAAATGGTGATGTGCTATCGATGTAGTGTCGCATCAGTCATAAGAAGGATGTGAATCCATAAAAATTATACCATTTTTAAAAGTTTTATTTATTTCTTCAGAAAATAAAAACTTCCTCATTCAATTCTTTCAACTGTTGCTTAGCATCGTCCTTAAACTTTAAAGTGAGCCAAATAAAAATTGTCTGATCTGGCTTACAGGGTGTTGTTTTAAAAAAAATCAATAAAAATCTAAATAAAACTAAGTCCGGATCTGAAATGAAAATTTTTTAAAAACCTATTTTATTAAGTGTGCCAAATTTTACTTTTAGATATACTTAACGTAGAATAATTCACATATTTTCAAATATCACCCTGTATATCCGTCAAAAACGCAACGAGGCATTTTTTAATACAAGATATGAGATGGCCTCGGACCATAGTACTTATGGTTGGACAATGTACAATTCGTCGTGGGATACCCTGTATATACTACAGGGTGGGACAAACTTCTGACATAGGTTGTGGTAAGAGATAAAAGTTTTCAAATTACTGAGCACAGCCAACGAATGTGAATGACATCTCAATACGAACACCTGTTGATTTATTTTGATTTAATGTTTTACAGATTGTTAAAGAGGGGATCATTTTTTATAATAATTGGCCATATCTTTTTGAAATACCCATATAATATATTAACATGCTGTATTTTCTTAAGCCTCTCAGTGAGATCTTTTTGATTCCTGAACAAAATATAGTATGTTTCATATAAAAAAAATGTAAGTTAATGCTGCCACGAGTTTTTGGAAAACCCTGTATAATCAAAAGTACTTTCAAAATGTGCGGTCAGTAACCGTACTAGCACACACAAAATTTGAAAGTTTTATCTCTTACCACAACGGTGTAATCCTCCGATGTTAGAAGTTTGCCCCACCCTGATATACAATATCTCTAAATAACCACATTCCGTTTTATACTTGTTGATAGTTAAATTATCAGTAAAGATTTTTGCATAAATTATGGTAGAGTAAATAAAAATATATTACAGATCAGGTCATATTTTAGGATATGAGAGAAGTGGTGTCAATAATAAGCCATGACATTGAACTGGTACCTGAGATATCATGGGCTATGTGTCTTCCTAGCAGTTGTACCATGGAAGATGTTATACTTCTGATAAATAAGCAACAACCAGTTGGTTTTGATGTAACTGAGGTTAGTTGTCAGACTATTGAAGATGTTTATCCTTTATTAAGTAGGGATGCTTTAATTGGAATGTGAGTATAATATTGATATCTTTCTTATAACTAAATTACTTATAGTTCGAGGTTCATAAAACATTTTTACGATAATTTAGAATAAGAATTACAATAAATTTAAGAGCTATAAACTGAAGATACCAGGATACAATGTCTGTAGGACCGACCATAGAGGAAACTCTGGAGGAACAGCTATCATAATAAAACAAGGAATTTAGCATTCCATGTACCAACTCCAGACGGATTCATAACAGCTGAAGCCACAAACATTACAGTTTGTATGGCCTTTGGAGAGATAAGAGTGGGCTCCGTATATATACTCTACCACGGGGACCTGGATGCAATACTAATAAATGGACAACAACAGCAGTGACGTCATAGCTATATCTGTGATCAAAGAACAAAGATCAAAGATCAAAGTACTTCTTAACGAAGGGAAAGATTGAAATAGTTAATTATGTAAAAGAAATGACAGAATCAACGGGGAAACAGAAAAAAACTTGGAAATGAGATTGTTTTAATCCCTCGAAAAAAGAATTGAAAACGCTCTCGAAAAATTCGAGAAAACGATTCAAAAATCCCTAGAAAACAGTTCAAGGGCAAAAAGAATCGAAATACCAAGTAGATTCAGAAACTTAAATGAAAACCTAAAAAGGTGATCAAGATAATTAACAGAACGAACAACTAAAATGACTGAATCAACAAGTCAAAGAAGAATTAAGTTTGTAGGAGTTAACAAGTGGGACGACTTCGTCCAAAACCTGGATCCACAGGAATCTGGAATATGGAAAATCCAGAAAATACTAAGAAATGACAAAATACCAACGCCAGAAGAAGCTTGCAGCCTAGAATGATAACCTATTATCTCCAAGAGGCATTGTGTGAGCTGGAAGAAAACCAGGTTGCGCTATTCAGAAAACGTAGACACACAGCAGAAGGACGGACATAACATTGAATGGAGCTCGAAATATCTGGGGGTCAGACCAAGAAATAAGGCTAAACTAACAAAACCCAAAATGCACGGACTAATCGATAGGACAAGCAAGATAGAGATAAGAACAAAAATTAGACTGATAAATGCAGTGATCATGTCAGTGCTTATTTATGCATCGATTGCGAAACCTCTAGGAAGATACATACCCAACACAATATCTGTTGGAGGCAGAATACCAAGTAGATGATCACGGTAAGCAAAAGAGACCGAGAAGGCAACTCCTCTACGAAACCTAAGATTGACTACCAAAATCACCACTATCAGTTTCAAATTTTTTCAAAACATAAAAACGGATCCATTCACAAAAAAAGGGGTCGGGGGCGGGGAGAGGAGTTAGAACAGTGCCAAAGGGAGGAACAGGGACGGAATTAGTAATGTGGTATAACGAGAGGAAACAAAGCGCTACTACACATGATCAGTGTTTTTTAGGATTCCGATGATATTATTTTTATTAAGTATCTGAACTGTTTCCTTTTTTTAAATCTAATTTACAATATTTTTTATTTGTATTTTAGATCTATATTGAGCTTACTAGCACTAATAGTTTTAATTTCTACATCTTATGATATTTACTGCCAGAACCATGAAACAGGTAAGATCTTACAATGGTATTTTAAAGAGAAATCGCCTTGTTCTTTTATCTTTGCTATATTTATTTTACTTAAACATAATTTTCAGCAGGTATTTCAAAGATAAAAACAAACTAAGGATGGTAATTTTTATAATTACAAATTAGGTGTTTTTTATATTGTGAAAATGATTAGTTATCTTGTCGTTCACAATCATTATGATAAAGTCAAAAGTAAAAACAAAATTAATTAGTGAAAATATGTAAATACCTAGGATTATTATTATTAGAGGGGGTTGTGAATTTTGGACAAGCGGGTGACTGAAGAAAGGGAGAGGCTACATCATTAAAGGGAAATAGCTGCAACTATGTGTGTCTTAAGACCTAAGTTGACTTAAGTCGTTTTAGAACCACTCCACTATTGTAATATAAGTTTTAAACATTTCAAAATTATTTTAATGTTATCTATACTGTACGAAAATTTAAAAATATTATTTATTATTGACCACTTGTTAAAATCAAAGGTAAATATACCTTATTTATTTAAGCAAAGCGGTAACGTCACACGTCAAAAATCTGCGGCGTAGAATTTTTTTCGTTCACTTAAAGATAAAATTGTGCCAGTTACTTTTTTTCCTAGCTTGAATATAAGTGCATCTAATGTGCTATCAACTTTATTGAAGATCTGAAAATCTTGTCTATAAAGAATTTTCAATAGTAAGAAAAGTGTTGTAAGGTTATTAAATAAATTATTATTATTAAGAGTTATATAGTTGCAATTTTTATTTAACCCAGTTGTCAGAGAGTTTGACCTCGCACAAAATGTGATATCGATTAAACTTGGCATTTAAGTACTTGAATGGGTGTAGAAAACGATAAAAAAATCTTTGCTGCTCTAAAGTGTATGCTAACCTCGAAAATAAAATTGAAAATTTGGTTTTTTCATTATATCTTGAAAAAAAAATTTCGAAAAACTGATAGAACCACGTGAAAGAGCGGAAAATTTTACTAAAAATTATATTATAAGTTATTTAAAAAAAAATTCTTATTACTCTTTAAAGAGGAGACTCTAAGCTTTCTCAAGAAGCCATTAGTTTTTATTTTTTTTTGGTTTCTCATTGAAAATTTGACCGGAAGTTATAATTTCTAAAATTCTCACTGCTTTTTATAAAACTGAAGATATCTATTAATAGAGGCATAACAAAAAAAATCCTTGTACACTTATCGTCATTATACTCTTACTTTTGATTTAAATATAATTAAAATGATGAACATTATCTCTGTTTAGTAAAACTTATGTTTTAAAATTATAAGTTTTATTTTAAATAAAGTTAAAAATAATTGATTTATATAAATAAATAAACACTATTTTGAAAATAAAAATTGCGTCGTATGAACGTTGTAAAAAAAATGATCATTTTAAAACAACAAAAGTTTTATTAAACAGAGATAATGTTCATCATTTTAAGTATATTTAAATTAAAAGTATAATTATGATAAATTTACAAGTATTTTTTTTGTTATGACTCTATTAATAGATATCTTCAGGTTTATAAAAATCAGTGAGAATTTTAGAAATTATAACTTCCGGTCAAATTTTCATTGAGAAAACAAAAAAAAATAAAACCTAATGACTTTATGAGAAAGCTTAGAGTCTCCTCTTTCAAATGCTTTCTTTTTTTTTTCTTTGCGTGCATTTTAGGCAAAGGCACTTTAGTTTCTCCGAACACCCCGCCGGAATATTTGTATTCAACGGCGGGCGGGCGTAAAGTTTACGAATTTGCTTTCTTATTTTTAATAATTTTTTATAGTAATACAAATTTTTTTTGAAATAACTTTTTAGTAAAATAAAAAACCAAATTTTCGATTTTATTTTCCATATTGTGAAGTTAGCATACACTTTTGAGCATCAAAGATTTTTTTATGGTTTTCTATACCCTTTCAAGTACTTAAATGCCAAGTTTCATCGATATCATATTTTGTGCGAGCTTTTAGTCAATATCCTTCTGTGGCAACTGGGCTAATTGTAATATGCCTCTCTGTAACAATACATTGACATGTTTGGGGTCAATTTGTAACTACTGAGTAGCCACATTGATGGCCATAAATCAAGAATTTTCGCTATATCACATCGACAACGTCGTGAAGTGCTGCCAACCTTTAACAGTTAATTTTCGTGTTTATTCCGTTGACAACAGAAATAACTAGAAATTTCTTCACTGTTTTGCTAAAATAAATAAGGTGTAATTGTTATGACTACGGCAATATTTTTGTTAATTTGTAAATACCTTTTTATCTGTCAACTATATTTTTTACATTGTATTATTGCCTGATCATTCATTTGTGCCAAAAGACTTGCATGTTAATAGTGTATCAAAGCGGCTTGCGCAATCAAGATAGTTGACATTGTATGTCCATAAGGCAAGTTTGTACACATTTTTTTTTATTAGAAAAAAATTCGCATCGACCACGTGGTCATTAGCGGTCATAAACAATTGGTTATAAACGATTAGTTGCAAACAATTAGTCACAGACTGCTAGTTATAAACAATTAACAGTAATAGAGTTCAAAAACGAAAAGATTAAAATTGCAGTCCTTGCCTAAGGCAGAGTTCAAGGTTTTAGATATATTATGTAGCCTTTGCTGCCTTTCAAATGATACACATTCGCAGAGGATGTGTTTAACGTTAATTCCGTATCACATCCCTCACAATAAGGCTTCTCATCTTGTGTTAACAGGTAATTGTGAGTCAGCCTAGTATGGCCAAGTCTCAATCGCGTAAAGGTCACTTCTTTGTAACGTGATGCAGGCAATATCGTCCATGGGTTTATAAGCGGTTTAACTTCACGAAGTTTTGAAGTTGAATTATTCAATTTATTTTGCCACGCACTGTATACCGCTCGTTTCACTGCAGACTTGAGATCTGTTATCGCATAAATATTTACCGATTCGGAATATTCACATTGAAATTTTAAAATCGGGGCTTATTTTTGTATGGGAAAGAACTTTGTGGGTTTCCACTGACGAAACGGTGGCATCCCCGAGGGTCTGCATGTAGGATTCGAATAGTTTAGTTTTATAATAAAACCTTGTAAAACATTTATATCGTGTTTATTTGGGTATATGTAATTTCTTAATTGCGAAAGTCGCTTTGATACACTATTCATGTAGCTACAAATTTTGTGGTTGAACCACTTTATCGCATTTGATTTTATGCTAAATATAATTGAAATTTTGTAGCTCATCCCAGTTTGGTAGCATTTTCTCTCTACACAAACAGCAAGAAACTATTCCACCACTCAAAACGTGTATCAAGTTTAAGCTGTTTGGATGGAATAAGGGTTATAAGTATGTTATGGATTATAATCTTGCATACGTGGTCAATATCAGTAGCAGGAACAATTTTTGATACTAAAAATTCTGTTAATGTAAGTCAATAACATCTTTTATTAAAAACAGAAGGGTAAGCATGAACAAAATGGGTTCCAATGTGAACTTTAAATGGTTATTTCTGACTAACATTATCTTTTACCGTCATCATAAGAACAGCCCTCAATAGCAAGAAGAAGGTTGCCCGAGTTAAAAATGGAGGGTACTTAACTTTTAAAATGCGATTTCCCAGCACGACCAAAAGGAAAACCCTATCCGCATGCCATTGGTCATCCATTTACAGTATAACCGTGGCAAGAGGTGTTTAACCTAAGATCATATATGCTTCGCTAGATACGACATCATGTAGTGTTTGTTTGGTATTAGAGTGGTAAAGATGTGAGGGGGTGAAGGGACAATAGCGTACTATGATACAGTACCGTGCCATTTGGAATATTTTGGTACAGTGTAATGAGTGACTTCAATGTAGGTTACAGTAAAATGGGAATTAATGTGAATCAAAAATAAATAAAATACCATGGTAGCAAGCCATATATTTGAAAATGCTCATACATACATTCTATCAACGTTGTGACTAAATTTTCTTGACTAATTTTATCATTCTATCAATGATCACCTTTATTGGTTTCAAATCGTCATTGGCAACAATAATTAAACCTTCAATCAAAAATTCAATAGTTAACACAAGCGTTGAATACGAGTAAATATTTTTTTATAGCAAATTAACGAATAATTTGCTGATGAACATGGTTTGTTTTAATAAAACATAAATTGACATACAATAGATAGATATTTAAACAATTCATTTGCAATTCAAAGTAAAGTATACATAACGTTTAGTTCTTATTTTCACTTCCAGTCCTATCCAACAGCAAGCCCATGGAATACATACCTATTAAAAGACCTGACAGCACCTTTCTCAAATTTGATGTTGTACACTTAACAAGACTTTGGCATTTTGATGAGAAATTCGACCACTGTTCTCTAATAGTAGTTTATGATGCAAGGACGCGAAGTGTTACTTTTTCGGGCGATTATGGAGTTTTCCGGCTGAGAGTTAGTCGAAGCCGTCAAACCATAAGAGTCCGAAGAAGAACTTCTCGTCCGCGTTATCATACAATATTTTTTATTCGAATATAAAAAATATTAATAAAATAAAGAAAAATTCTATCTAGTTCTACTTATAGTTTTGTAGTTTGCCAATGTCAATAGAGCTTGTGTTAGAAAGTGTAGAACGGAGCTGCACAATTTTTAAAAAACGCGTTTCATTGCATTTGTATAGTTAAAGAAGTACTAAAATAAATAAAATATACACAGTAGTTTTCGAACCAAAATAGCATGTAGAATTTATAAACACAAAAGTTTTAAGTTATGATAAACTAAACCAGTGTTATTAGAACTTTTTCATTGAATTTGAAGGATGCGAAAGCTGATCGGTTGTGTCAGTGTAATATAGACTATACTAAAAAGCAATAGATTACAACTGTCAAATTTCAGAGAAAAATTATAACTATTTTGACATTTAAAATAACCTACAAATATCACTTGATTTTTAAAAAAAACACGTATCACAGCAATATGTTATTCCCATAAAAAAATACACCAAATAATATTGAACACAACTATTAATTTAAAGCTATAGGAAAAGGGCATATTTTACTTTACGGACAGTTTAAACTGTGAACTGTCCTAAAAAGTGCGGAAACAGTCCTATGCCGAAAAGTGCTTCTTCTTGTTATTGTGTACTGTGTCGAATTTGACGTTTTTTGGCATATTCGAATAAAAACTAATTGTACATAACAAAAACTCACAATAATTCCCAAAAAACAGATTATCTGACATGTCTAATCTGTCAAACTTTACGATATGAGCAGGTGTCGTCGAAATTTGAGTAGTTTAGTACTCTAGACCTCCCCCCCCGGACTTACCAAATAAATAACCTAGGTATAGTTGGTGTAATCAACAGTAATACCACAAGTGATTGAATTTTCGCGATAAGTCTGTCGATTCATTTAATTTCAACGAAACTGAGTTGCGGACTCGTGATGTTTTCTTCAAGCAACTCTGTTGAGTTATGAAATAAGAGACAGACTTATGAGATAAATTCAAACACGAGTGGAATTTTATTAGACTATTTCACAAACAAAGTAAAAGGTAAAAATCTGAAATTCGGTAGAATTAGAGGAAATTAGCAGAAAAGGCAAGAAGTTTATCGAAAACATTAATAAAGTTTAATAAACAGGAATCATTGATATCGATCAAAAATCATATTGAATTAAATCAGTATTAACATAAATATTTCTCAATTGTAATTATAAATGGTGCAGTTATTATATACACTGCTTTGAGCTTGATTATTTGAACACCCGCTTGTACTTGCAATAGTTGTCTTTACGACACATTCCTTGTAATCAGAACTATTCATTTTTATCATGTTGATGCCCGAGTCCTTTAATATAACAGCTAGTGTCTCGACAGACGTAGCTCATTTTTAGCGTGGTTATTTATATTTGACGTTTAACTGTCACATATGTAAATCTGAAAACATCGAACTTGATAGGCCAATCAGAGTCAAGAGTCAAGTTCAGAATTATCGATAAGCCAAACTTGACTGGAGCTCCTGATTGGTTCATTTTACAAGTGCGTGAAATAGTCGATATAAGTAAGTAATAGTGAAATACTCATCTAACTGGACATTTTTGAATACTTTCATGTGTAAAACAACGTACACTGTCCACATACATAAAAATAAGATAGTACCCTGTGCATCTAACCTACCAAAAAAACCTCAAGATCGGCACTGATAGCAGCATCCTTTTAGGCAGCACTAATAGGGGTAAATTACGTAAAATTTATATATTAATTATATCATTGTTCCAGTATACTTCTTATTTATTTATTCGCTATCAATTTGGTCGTGTAGCCGAACCATTAGTCGTTTACAAGTTAGCGATTTCACATGTTTTTATTATTTTAATTTGAAACTTTTCACTTTCTGCTTCCCGAATTTTGTGATTGTTCCGATTCTTTAGATCCACTTAAAGAAACTGTTTTTTTCCAAGGACGAAACATAATGAAATTGATACCGAATAAATAAATAAGAAGTATACTTTAACAATGATTAATTAATTAATATATAACTTTTACGCAATTTACCCCTATTAGTGCTGCCTAAACGAATGCCCTATCGGTTCGTAGGTTAGATGCACCGTGTATTGCACAGTGGTCCTAATAGCCAATATATTATTTTATTTTTATGTATATGGACAGTGTACGTTGTTTTACACATGAAAGTATTCAGAAATGTCCAGATAGACGAGTATTTTTACTATTGCCGGAACATTTGATGTTTTTATTGAGGATCTTATATCGATTACACCAACTATACCGTATCTAGCGTAGCATGATCTAAGTGTTTAACTATCAGAAATATACCAGTATATTTGGAAATAGTTAAACTTTATGGATATTGGATATTATACACTTATACTGACAAAATAAGTTCGTTTATTATTTATTTGTACAGGGTGTCCTGTTGGTAAAAGGAGATATTTTAATGGTAGGTATAGGTCACAAAGGCGATTCTAAATAACCCGTATATAAAGGGTCTCTTGGCTGCCATAACGGAGTTACAGGGTGTTTTATCAATTAGGTATGCATAATTATTCATTCGGCCAGAACTTTTGAATATCTTTTCCATTTTTGGCATACAGATTAAAATTCTCACGAATAATGTACTGAATTTCGTTCAGCTTTAGGAAAAATTGAAACATATTAAAAATATCAAAACAACACCCTGTATATCAAAAAAACTTAATTGTTATCCGGCCACCGATTCATTCGAATGGGAAAATTTTGAAACTGTGTAACGGCTACATCCCAATATTAACATAATAATAATAATAAATGTTCCAGATATAAAACTATGCATAATTTTTTTTCAGATATCAAATTCGATTATAGGCATGGTTATTATTAATGGAGATTTTGCGTGCGATACCTTTTTACTAGTATGTGGAACACTAGTGACATATACCTATTTTAAAAGGAATAATGACAAGACTTTAACATTTTCATTTATTCTCCAACATTATATTCACCGGATTATTCGGTAATTTCTTTTTATTTAATTTGTTTCTAATTGTGCAAACATATTTTGTGTTATTATTTATATCAGCAAAAGACGGAAAAAGAGAGACCAAATAGTATTTACAGGTTTTACCACATTTTTGGCCATAGTCTTATTGTTAATAGGTACAACACCTATCGTCCCTAAAATATACAGAAACCAACAAAATGGCGTAAAAATCGTAGCACTAGTTGATAGGCTACGGAGAAATAGTGAAACAAATACAAGTAAAAACAAACGCATTTAAAAGAAGGCACAATTTATTCGATGGTAGATAATAATAGTATTTTCCTATATTTAGGCAGATTTTGGCATGGCCTTCGATGAAGTTTTGTCATGAGTTTTTCTCCTGGAAAACACTTATAGTCACTCAAATTAGCTCCAATAGTAGGTCGATCTGGTTGTTGGCCTATCATACTTGGGTGTATGAAAAAAAATGTGCTGATTTCGAAAAACCTTCTCCCCGGACGCGATTCCTCCCGCTTCATATTGTTATTAACAAAAAACTGAAAAATTACCGAAAAAAGTATTTTTTTTGCATTCATCGTTGAATATCTCGGAAAATATGGCTCTGAGGCGGAAAATGTATAGGAATAAATATGTTTAGAATTGTAGAACGGGATTGCATTAAATAATGAAAGCAGCTTCAAAATGATGTGTCACTTAACGCCCCTTGCCATTTAAGATTTGTCAACCGGTGGGCGCTAGAGGGATGAAAAAAGAAGATTGACACTACGATACAAATTTAGCCCCCTCTAGGTTAACATTGACATGTTTTGGCATTTTTTCATAATTTGAACAAAACTCGAAATATATATGGGCAACTTTTAGTTGGGACACTCTGTATTTGTTTCTTTAAGCATTTGTTAAATTTTGATTTAGTCTTTTTCGTTAACTGAGCTGATTTACTGTTTTGTTTCATTAATTTTTAGTGAAATCAACCGTTTGAATGAATACATTCTGAATCATTATTATTTTTTAAAAAAACTTCTTTGCTGTAGTAGTGATTTGACAAATCAAATTATGTAGAAAATAACGTTTGTTATAGCATTTTTTGTTATAATATATGGACTCGTATTAATTAAAAAATAATCATTAAAATTAAACGCACTTTTCCTTTATTTATATAATTATTTTTTTCTTTTGTTTTTTAAATTTTAGACTAACACCAGTACTGGCTGGTGTAGTACTCATTTCAGGAACTCTGTTGAGATATATGGGATCAGGACCGAAATGGCCAGTTGTTATTTCGGTTTTAGAAGAACCTTGTAAAAAAAATTGGTGGTTAAATCTTCTTTATATACAAAACCAATTTGAGGACAACCTCAAGGTTAGTATCTTATTGACTAAATATTAAATAATTTTAGAGTGAAAAATATCGATTTAATTTAATCCAATTTGTAGAAAAACTTAAGCAGTAGGCGTACATCTGTTCAAAATAGAAAAGAAACTGTATGTTAAAGTTAAAAAAATAATAATAAGAAGAAAATAAATTCTCCACATCTCAAATGTGGCCCCATTTTTTATAATATTATTTGTTTGTACTGACTTTGAGATTTTTTCGATATTTGTTTTGAAATAATAATAACCTTTGGATCACATGAATACCTAAATGTTTCATAAACATGTATGAAATATACTTGAAACAAAAGAAAGTTTGGCATTTTCTTGGTTAAAATGTCACTATTCACATTTGAGATAATTTTGAGATATTTCAAAAGTTTACCTACGGCCACTATAGAAAACAGGCAAAAACACGACAGACAGCCTCAGTATATAGCTCATTACGAGCGCTATTAACCTATCAGTCACTCGGCGGCAGGACCAAATCGGACCTAGCAGGACAATTATCACTTTTTTGTCGCTTTTTTGTTACTCTAGTCCCACCTTTGTCGCTTGTACCAGGTCCGAGAAAAACGCGAAAATAAGTTAGCATATATTGACGCTCCCTACTAAGATTGTAGCGGTGCAAGCCCAGGCTTGACTAGTTTTTGTAACTTTTTTTGAGGTGTTTTGATGCTTTTTGGCCCGAAAAAACCCCGTGTGAAGTGTTTCGATCGATTTGATAAATAATTTCAGTAAAACTCCAGGAGAAGACGTTCTTAGCCGGGTCGCCTGCACCAGGTCCTCCGGAGGACAATTTCGATGTCTGTTATCGACACACGTCCGTTTTTTGTTTTTTAATAGAGGGAAGTAAATGTGTTGAGTAAAAATTGAGAACGGACATTTTGAGTCACCCGCCATGTTCTAATGGATGAAAATTGGAAAATTAGGTTGATAATTTTTTACTAACTATTGTAACCAATCAAATTACTTAATTTAGAGTCATGTGTCAAATTTCATCCAATCAGCTATGGATTACAGCGATAACACCCTACATGTGGTGTTTTCAGTTTGGTGTTTTCAGCAAGTCAAGTTTTTGATTAAAAATTAATTAAACGTCAAACTGACAACTAGTTTAAAAATGTTTAAATCTACAAAGTAAAAAATTATCTTATCGAATACCCCTCGGGCCTTGATAAATCCTCAAAATTTTGTCATAGAGAATCCTTCAAGCGTGTTGCTTAAGGATAATAGCCCTCGGCCTTCGGCCTCGGGCCATTATCAAGCAACACGCTTTCAGCATTCTCTATGACAAAATTATCTCGGTATTATCAAGGCCCTAGGGGTATTACTACTGAAAATGGTGTCATCGCCACATGTCCGTTCTGTTGATTATCGGTTAGTTTATATGATTCTAGACAAAAAAGTTCAGGGTAACGGATTTGTTAGTCACCCGAATAGTCGGAACACGATCTTTGAATAAGGAAAAAAAAGTGCTCTAAATTTGTTATCGCCACACGTCCGTTTTCTACTTGAGGTATTAGTTTTTATTGTGAAAAAGTTGGAAAATATCGAAACGGACATTTATGCGAGCACACGGGTTTCCTGTCGTGCGTATTGATACTTTTAGTGCATTCTGTGAGTTGGAGAAAACCACAAGAAACACAAATAATTTTTAACACATCCAAAGTACGTTTTCGAGGATGCTGAACACAGCGGAGGTTAAAATTCTGTTTGAGTTTGTTCTACTCCCCAAACGGCCAAAAACCTCCCCCAAAAGGGTGAAACGGCGTCTTTCACCGGAAAAACTAACCTAACCTCCGTTTTAGAGGACTCTGAACACGTTCGCGGTGGTTACATTTCTTAGAGTTGACCCCATCCCTCAAAGGGCCAAAAATCACCCCCGAAAAGGTGAAAAATTTGTTTTTCGCTATAAACGAGAAAAACCGCGACATCTCCCATTTTTGAGAATGCTGAACGCGACGATGATGTTGGATCTTCTCCCCGAGTCGACTCCATCCCCCAAACGATCAAAAACCACCCCCGTTAGTTTTGCCGGTGAAAGAGGCGATTCACCCTTTTACTGGTGAGTTTTGGCCATTTGGGGGGGGGGGGGGGGGAGGGGCAACTTTAAAATAATTTTAACCCACGCCATCGTGTTCAACATCCTTGAAAACGGAGGGGACGTACTTCGGGGACATTAAAAATTATTTGTATGGTCGTCCGAGTCACAGAATGCAGCTGAATTGACTGCAAAGAAGCGACTCTAAATTTAATTTCGTGTATATTCTTTTTTTCTGCAACTTTAATATATATTGTTGCAATTACGGATGATGTAAAATGTCCGTTCTTCGTGAGTGCATGCATGTTTTTACGTATTTAATAATAATAAATCAAGAACGGACGTGTGGCCATAACAAAAATAGACCACTTTTTTTACAAACGGAAAATCGTTTACAGGACCACCGTGTAACTGTAGAACTTTTTGTCATGCGAGAATTTTATTGTATTTGTGTAAATCTATCGACTTGCTTGAATAAAACTTGTGGCGATAACAGGCCATTTTTAGTTACGGTGTGCTGTACTATTCACAATTTTGAAACATGTTGGATTTCCATTAAAATTAAACAATTATTCGCTTTATTCATATAAAATAAATGGCAACCGTGCTACTGGTAACTTGGCAATAAACAATAAATCAACTCCAACTTTTTCATTCTCTACGTAGTCGAAGAGAGACAACTCCGGCGTCTTTTTTCAATAATATGGTTGTATATAAAATACATAACACACGGATTCATTTTAACACTGCCGCTGTGGTGTGGATGTCCATAAAAATAACATTTTCATAAACAAAGTAACAGGAACTATACATACTATAGATGAAAAACTAAAATAAAACATCACAACTACTTACTTAAAATAACAAAAAATGTAAAAATTTAAAAATGTTTTTCTTTTTCATATATAAAAGTAGTTTAAAATTAAAGTTAAAACATACAAAGGTAACAATCAGATGTACCGCCGTTGAAAATCTTTCAGAATGAATCCAAAAGGTACTCTTCGAGTGCATAATAGGCCTTTTCGAGTAAAATATGCTTGACTTTTCGTTTAAATAGACTTGCACTAGATAAATTTTTAATTTCCGAGGGTAAGTGATTATACATTTTAATACCATTATAAATCATGGATTTTTTTACTAGATTTGATTTTGGGATGGGCAACCTTATATTATGTATGTCATTTCTAGTGAAATGGTTGTGAGTAATATTAATTTCAGTGTAGTTATTTTTATGCTTGTGTACTAGCGATGTCGTTTCCAAAATATAGATTGAGGGAAGTGTTAAGATTTTGAATTGAACAAATAATGGTTTGCATGTTCTCTTCTATCTTTTATACACAGATATCTTATTGCTCTCTTTTGCAAGACAAATACTGAGTCCAACAAGTATCCAGGACATGATCCCCAGAAGGGTATTCCGTATCTCAAGTGTGATTGAACTAGGGCAAAATATACTTTTTTCGCTGTGAGGATTCCTAAGGATTTTTAGATGTGCTGCCATCTATGATTAGAAGAGAGTTTTGACAATTTTTAAAGCAAAAAATTCCCGGTGTATTGGGGTTGCATACACAATTTGCATTGTGTGTTGCAAAGCTTTTATTTGACTGATTCTACTCAAAATGTCACTCTCTTCTTTCGTATCCCTTTCAGAGATTAATACAAAGTTAGAAAACGAGTAAGGAATTTAATTTATCAGATTCGACATCCTAAGACCGGTTTCTGCCTTTCGGCTTCGTCAGTTAGGTTTTTCGAATCCAATAAATAAAATTCCAAACTAGTACAAGTCAATAGCTATATCCGCTATAAGATAAAATTTTTAAATGTGCTGCCATCTATGATTAGAAGAGAGTATTTACAATTTTTAAAGCAAAAAATTCCCGGTGTATTGGGGTTGCATACACAATTTGCATTGTGTGTTGCAAAGCTTTTATTTGACTGATTCTAGTCAAAATGTCACTCTCTTCTTTCGTATCCCTTTCAGAGATTAATACAAAGTTAGAAAACGAGTAAGGAATTTAATTTATCAGATTCGACATCCTAAGACCGGTTTCTGCCTTTCGGCTTCGTCAGTTAGGTTTTTCGAATCCAATAAATAAAATTCCAAACTAGTACAAGTCAATAGCTATATCCGCTATAAGATAAAATTTTTAAATGTGCTGCCATCTATGATTAGAAGAGAGTATTTACAATTTTTAAAGCAAAAAATTCCCGGTGTATTGGGGTTGCATACACAATTTGCATTGTGTGTTGCAAAGCTTTTATTTGACTGATTCTAGTCAAAATGTCACTCTCTTCTTCCGTATCCCTTTCAGAGATTAATACAAAGTTAGAAAACGAGTTTTCTAGATTCCTAAGGAGTTTCGTATAAGTCTTACAGCGTAACAACCGCTTGAAATTTTTTTATTTAGCCTGAAAATATGCGAGTCCCACTTAATTTGTTGATCCATAACAACCCCTTAAAAATTTTGTATTAGTGCATTCAGTAAGTGTTCAACTGATAACTGGCAAGCGGCGCACGACAAGAAACGCTTGACCTTGTTTAATTTTTGTTTCATATAAAAACGCCGCGTTTACTGTAGCCCCGCGACAAGCGACAAAAAACGCGTGCATAAAAGAGGCCTTACAAGCGATCCAAACGCGAATATAAAATCGCGTGAGTGTATGTGGACATGTATCCAGCAATCGCGCGAGTTTAAACGCGCGTGTCAAAACGCTTCATTCATCTGGACAGGCTCGAAAAACATTTGAACATACTATGTTTATTGAAACTTTTTTTGTAATTTTAAGTGTATAATGATTTTTAGTGTGTTCGGCAAGCTTGGTATTTGGACGTCGATATGCAACTGTATATATTTTCACCTCTAATATTTTGGATTTTGTCGAAATATTCAAAGGCTGGAATAACACTTTTAATTCTTGCGACATTCTCATCAATAGTAATAGGTTTCATTAGAGCATCTAGAGATAAAATGTCTTTTGACTATACGAACGACTATTATTTTAAAACAGAAACAAGAGCCGCTCCTTGGATAATTGGTACAATTCTAGGTTACTGTTTGACAAGAAAAGGATTTAATCAAATTTGTTTGCCAAAGGTAAGAATATCAAATAAAATAATTAAGTAGACAAGCTTCTAAAAGAAATAGATATAATGTTTTTTTCACGATTCAACTTTGAGAGAAGTATCGTTTTTATTTATTTCAAATGATAGAAAACTTTTCCAATATTTTTTGCAATATTTTAATAATTAGGAATTAAAACACTTGGGCACGAGTTGGTCAGTTGGTTCTCTATCTGTTATTCGGTCGAGCACGAGTGAGTCAGTAAATTTTAGGAGCAGGTAAAGACATGCACGAGTTGAGAATCGCCGGTTTGCTCGTCTAGTTTT
The DNA here is from genome assembly GCA_949320105.2 of Crepidodera aurea. Classification (NCBI taxonomy): domain Eukaryota; kingdom Metazoa; phylum Arthropoda; class Insecta; order Coleoptera; family Chrysomelidae; genus Crepidodera; species Crepidodera aurea. The sequence goes on along the minus strand of OX439472.1, from coordinate 68,548,008 downwards.
TTAGTTATTTTAGTTTTTGAAACGTCAGCGAATTAATTATAAAATGGAGCCAAGGGTAAGCCAGACAATATAGGATTTAATTTAGAAAAACAGTTGATATTTTAAAAAAAAAATTCGTATTTAGAAGCTATCATGGAACTTTAGAACATGTTCACACAGCAGTAAGTCAAGTCAACCAAGATCTGGGTGGGAATAGGTTGTGTTGTGCTGCCTTGTTGGATGTTACATAGTCATTTGACGAATTTTTATACACGGGACAATGTTACAAACTTAAATATACCATAAAAATAATAAGAAAAAGTTAATAAATCATATTAGCAAACTAAATCGGCCTACCAAGACATAATCAGACAATACAATCGAAGAAAGTTTAAAAATAACATACCTCATTAAAGGAGCTTGTCATTCTTAGATCGGTTTCGGTATTATTGTGCCTCATCAGTAGAATCTAGACCGCTTACTTATGGTTTCATAAGAAACATAATTTTTACAACTGACTTACAACTTGTATGTAAGGTGCCAGACTATAATATCGTAGTTGTCTTTAATTTTCAAACAAATCCTGCATATTGACTACATAATTAGAAAAAACATTTCAATTATTTTTATTTTGTAGAAAATTGCAGTTCCTATATGGATTTTAAGTTTTGCTATTATTTTAATAAGTATCTTTAGCAGCTTTGGGACCTTAAAAATTCCTGGAAAAATTGAAAATCCTTTTCATATTACGTTTGTTAGGCCTTCCTTTGCCGTCGCAGTTGGATGGATAATTTGGGCATGTGCAACAAATCATGGAGGTAAACAAACTAGAATTATTTTTTACTGTGTGAGAATAAAAAAAAATATAAAATATGAGACTGTCAATTTATGTCAAACAACATTTAGTTTAGGAACTAAATTGTCAGCACAAGTGACTTCAAATGGCCACCAAGGAATCCTGAGTACAACTCACTGGATTTCTATTTTGGGGGACATTTGAATTCCTTAGTAGATTCCGATGAAATTTCTTCCTGAAACGAATACAAAATGGTGCTACTTTTATTAGGCACAAGAATAATATTTTTTAAATTTCAGAAAGTCCTTTATCAAAAAAATTAGAAAATGTGCAAATGTAGGAGGAGGAGCATACGTAGGACCTTTACTTTGTTACTTTATTAATTAATTTTGTTAATTTTTTAATTAATAGACCGTGAACTTTACCGAGATATTACAAGTAAAGAGGAAAATTGAAATCGCCCATTGCCGGTTGAAATGATTAGGCTTAATTTCACACAAAAATTATGTTTATGCCTTTATTGCTCCAACTTCCTCTCAAACCGTTATCTTGCATCTCTAATATCACTCAAGCACATCTAGTGCTTATAACGTCGCTAGTATATTACAGGCAGTGATTATTATTCAGGTCCCTTAAAAAGTTTTCAAATGAAGAGGTGCGTTTTTAATGGCTTTGCTTGTTTTGTGAGTTTGGGATATTTATAAAAAAATACAATATTATTATTTTTTGCACATAAAAATTATTTTTTTACTACTTTTTCAAATATCTAGGTCAGTAAGATGCTTTGAGAACAAAACAGCAAAACTTTGGACAGGAAAGGGTTAAATCATGTAATCTAATTACAATTAAGTACCAAAAAGTTGTGTAAAAAACAGTTATGACTTAATTTCATCAGCAGAAATCATTCATGTAACGCCCCCTGCAATCAAATAATGGATAAAATATTATTCATTGCCTAAATTTATACCTTTGTCTCAATTATGATATAACGATTTATATATAAGTTGTTGAATTATTACCATAATACAAAACAGCAACATTTTATTAAGGCATATTTGGTCCTAACCTTATATTGTAAATAACCTGCTCTTACTTTATGTTCCAATAGTTATGAGTCACTCTGTATATGAATAAATAATTTTTTTTTCAGGAATTATAAATAATATATTATCTCTATCAATCTTTCAATTTTTGAATAAATTTATATACAGTATTTACCTGTTCCATCCGACAATGTTATTTCTAATAGTTTATTCAAGTCGGACATCGGCCTATCTCAGCTTTTTGAATTTGGTAAGTATAAATTGTGCAATATAAAGTTTAAAATTATGTATAAACTATATAGATCGATCCAATTAAAATTCTTTTATATTGCAATATAATGTTTAACTAGTCAAAAGTATTTCTGGATTACCAGCCCAAATTTTTTTATTAACAATCAGATCGCTCGTCACTAACCTATTTAAACATAAGAGAGAGCCAACTAGACAGCAAGAAATAACTATCTCCTTTCCTTATCCTTTTTTGTTTTTGGGCGTCGGATTCTGACTTCGGTCGCTATTTCCCACCAGTATCCTTATTTAATTTGGCGTCTTTTCTCTTAACGTTTTGAATTGTTTAGTGTCATGTCATTTATCAGTTTTGCTATCTGTTCTTTATCATCAAATGAATGAATGAATAAATTACAAATTTCCTTATACAGGGTGGTCCTTAAGTAATTGTACATAGAAGTACCAACTTGCTCTAATAAAATGTTGCTAATAACGAATATACAGGGTGTTAAAGGTTAAATTTTAAGATTTATTTTTTGCAATAACTTTACCTTTTTTGGATATGTATACATAACTGGGGGTTTTTGGGCACGAGAAATCATAATCTGGTACCTACTTTGATGTAATTTGTAGAGGGCGCTAGTTAGGCCACATTTGTAGCATAAATGTACGATAAACTTTTTTGCTCTTTAAGTTAGCGCTATTTTTGTAAAATAATATTAAAACCACATTACTTTTGTAGAAAAAAACTATACTTGTTATTAACCTTAAAACGTAACGGTTTACGAGATAATCGCATTTTAGGGATCAGCTGCATGATAACACTGGTCGGCAAAAAAAATTTCTGGCCCTGACACCATTCTTGCTGATTCTTATGTAAAATGGCCTCCTGAATCCGAAAATGATCTCAGTTTTCCCCCATCACCCACCGTTTTTTTTTCATTCCTCCAAATTATGGAAAATAGGTGGGCGGGGGCACCCCCCGAAAACGGTTGGGATAAGCTGAGGTCATACTCGGATTCAATAGACCATTTTACATAGGAATCAGCAAGAATGGTGTCATGGCCAGAAAAAAAAATTGTTTTGCCGACTAGTGTTACCATGCAGCTGATCCCTAAAATGAGAAGTTTTAAGGTAGGTACTAGATTATGATGTCTCGTTCCCAAAAACCCCCAGCTCCAAATTTTTATCGAAAAACTCTAAAGTTATTGCAAAAAATAAATCTTAGAGTTTAACCTTTAACACCCCGTATATTCCTTATTAGCAACATTTTATTAGAGCAAGTTGGTTCAAATCGTAATATTTTAGGAATCTACCATACTGCGATGTACAATTACTTAAGGACCACCCTGTATAAACGTTATATTTTATACCCAAAAACAAGTAAGGGATAATCCAAAAAATATGTAATTATTATAACTATTGAGATAATTATGTGAAATTACAAGTTTTTTTACTTTTTAAATTTTCTTTATTTTTCATTTTCACATCTGACATTTTTCTTTTTTTCAAGTCCTTTTTACATATTTTTTTTTATTCGTTTAAAATAAACTTACCATACTTTTGTTGTCATTTTTTAAACCATAACAACATTCCCAAAATTTGTTTTCTTAATTTGTTTTTATCTTGAAAAGAAATAAAAAAACCAAATTTTAATTTCTATTTTTCCCACTAATATCTTGTATTTTTCTTTGATTTCTTTTCGTATTCTTAAATTCTCTTCCTCTGCTATTTCAAAATTCATTTTTATTTCTTCATTTAAATTTTCTTCCAATATTTGGATATTTTTATTATTTCTTTATCTCTTCTTTATTTATTTGTTCTCAGTTTCTTTTACTTTCATTTCTTTTTTCATCATATTCCCCAAATCTCTTTGTTTTTAATCAGTTCATATTTAATATTTCCCAAATATCTTTAATATTATTTATGTTGTCTTATTTCTCAACATCGTTTCTCTTTCCTTTTCTTGTTTTATTCTAAGCTATTTCCTACACTTCTTATTTCTTTTTTCCTAGTTTCTTCTAAATGCGTTATATCTCTCTTCAAACCGTTCTTCAATTCTATCATATCCATTCGAATACCTGTTTTATCTCTTCCTTATTTCTTTCCATCTTTTCTTGATTTCTGTTTATTATTTGTAGTATATTTTGATTTATGGCAATCAACATTTGCACAATTCGTTCATCTACCTTCACTTTCCGGTTCTTCTGTATTATTTTCTCTGTCGTCTCTTTGCTGTTCTTCATTATCGCTACTTTTATTTGCAGCATTGAAATTTGTATCTTCCAAATTTATTTCAGGTAATTCTACGCTTGTCTCCTTGTCCTTCCTGAATATTTTCAATTTCTGTTTCTTTCTTTGATTCCTCCATCTCTTCGTTACCACTTCTTAAATCCATTGACTTCTTCACAAGTTCTATATTATATTAATTATAATAATTTGAATATAAAGATATTAAAATTTTAGGCAATTAACGTATTTTGAACCCTACGTTGGGCGCCAATTGAGATGATTATGTGATATTACAAGATTTTTTTTTTTTTAAATATCCTTTATTTCTCATTTTCACATCTGAAATTTTTCACCTCTCAAAAACAAAACGTGTCATAAACAAACATGTAACCTTTTTTGTTTTTGTGAGTCCTTTTTACATAATTTATTTTTTATTCTTTTAAAATAAACTTCCCATAATTTTGTTGTCATTTTTTAAACCATAACACTATACAGGGTGTCTCATTTATCAAGGGATAACATTGCTATATCAGAAACGGTAAGAGATACAAAGATGATTAAATGAGAAAAAAGTTGCCTATTTTAGAGCCCATTAGAGTTCTACAAAAACATTCACTGTATCTCTTGCCGTTACCAAGTTATACAGGGTAAACCGAAAATGTCACTTTTCGTTTTGTGCGTCTACCAGGCTTATTTAAAAAAATATTAAAAAATGGAAAAGAAAAAATTTTTTTGATTACAAATTTTAAATAAAATGCCATTATCAAATCTTATCGGCGACGTTTCGTTTCTTTAGGGCTACCCTCTACTTCATTTTTTTTAATACGGACCTGTATTTTTTTATTCAAATTTCGATAAACCATTAAAAGTCCAATTCACTGATATATCATACAATACGATGTATACAACGTTTCGTGACAAAAATAATCATCAATTTTAAAAATCCTTCAATACGGTCCTGCTTCTATTTGGGGTTGTGCGTTACTTGTGTTGGGTTAAAGTCAGTTACAAATAAAGAGATCAAAAATAAAAAATAATAATCAACACTGTATTTTTACAACCAACACTAAAATTTGTAAACTTTGTATCTCTTACCGTTTCTGATATAGCAATGTTATCCCTTGATAAATGAGACACCCTGTATTATATCATTGATTCACAAAGGACCCTGCATGGAATACATAGCATTTTGGTTTATTGCGGAATTTAATGAAACTCTAGTATGTTGTAGATCATGAACTCTCGGTAACACTTTAAATTGACCATAATCAAATCGTATGATTAGTTTCTGAGAAATAGGGTGATTTTTAAAGTAGTTACAAAAACAGAAAATAAAGTTAATTTACCACAAATTAAGACTATTTTTGGTTTTTTTCTCGTGATTTGGCTAAAATATGTCATGCCTTTGGAAACGCAACACTACTATGATAAAAATCAGTATTTAGTTTACCGGGGTCATCACAAACGTACTCAAAAAATCATATTTCTTTATTTTTTCTACTTTAATGTAGAGATTTGTCTGAGTAGCGTTGACAATTCGGAAAAGCAATACTGTTATTATACATATACAGTATTTTAGTATATCGCCGTCATCAGAAAAATACTTAAAATATTCTACTGCAAAGTTATTCACTTCGTTCTTTCAATAAAAACCATAAAGAACTATATGTTTTCATCTTATAACGTTAATATTCTTAAGCCATAATATGTGAAAAATATTTAGCCAAACTAATATTTTTAAAATACAAGGGTCCTACGAAAAGTAACCAAGATGAAGAATAATTTTGAACTAAGAATTTGATTCTTTTCCTGCGATCCGAATTAATTAGTCAAACTAAAATTTAGCTAGCCTTTTTTGATTCCGTCTTGATTTCGTTAGAGACAGCCGAGGTACAAAATTCTTAACATTAATTTTCCGTAATTTTCGTGTTTAAATTATCGCCGTATTTGCCGTGTTAATAAAATCGTCGTATTTTGCTTAGAAACCACGTTTAATTTTGCAACATAGTAATATACCGAAACAGACTATTTATTTACGTTTTGTTTTTCAAATTTTTTTTATCCGTCTGTTCGCTTTATCACTTAGTAATTTGGGAATAGCGACATCTTGAACGTATTCCAAAGTATTGTTAGTTGGAAAATTTATATTTTCCATAATATGCCTACTGTAGCTGGGGCACCAAATGGTACTTGCAATATGACACATTTCCACCATCCTTGCACCCGACCGACATGTGCAGTAATGTCCTGTTATTTCGTTCGCATCCAAATCAAATCTCATGAACAACCGATATTTAGTATTGTTTCTATGCCTGGAAAATATTCTGGTTCTAATAAAACCATTTTCATTGAGTTTCGTATCTAGGTATATCAATGCAGTGTCTTCCGCTCTGGTCCATATTATCCTGTATATATGATGGAGACAGTCGCAACTGGAAAATTCCAAAAGGAAAAAATGGCGCCATTGGCGAACATTCAGAAAAAAAATTACAGAGAACTTAGAGAAACTCCAATAATAATTGTATCGCTTTTCAACATTGTCAATACTAAGTACTCAGACAAATCTGGAAATTAATCTAGAAAAAATCTCAATTTTGAAAGTGAAGTAAACAAAACGACGAAATATGAGTACGTTTGTGATGACCCCGGCAAACTAAATACTGATTTGGATCATAATAGTGTTGCCTTACCAAAGTCATGACATATTTTAGCCAAATCACGAGATCAACCCAAAAATAGCCTCAATTTGTGATAAATTACCTTTATTTTCTGTTTTTGTAACTACTTTTAAAATCAACCTATTTCTCCGAAACTAATCAATCATACGATTTGATTATGGTCCATTTAAAGTGTTACCGACAGGTTATGATCTACAACATATTAGAGTTTTATTAAATTCCGCAATCAACCAAAAAGCTATGTATTCCATGCAGGGTCCTTTATTTAACCGCCATAATTTTGTTTTCTAGGCTTACTGGTTTTGGGGAATATCGATGTTTGCGTTTGGAATTTCAATAATCTCGATTTTAGTTTTAGAGATGCCAATAATTGCCATAGAAAAATCAATTCTTTCTCCATCAAGTAAGTTTAGTAGCTTTATTATGATTAATATAAAATTTACTATATGAATATCCTAGTGAAGAACACTGTTGCATGTTGATCTAGATTCTATGACTATTGCCTGATTATTTAAGCTTTGTTTAACTCAGTGATAGACAAGTAATCTAATACTCGGTCACTTAATAAGTTTGTAGAATGACAATAGTGATACGTTCATTCCAACGATTCTATAACATTCAGTAGAACAATTTATCTTCGGCCATTGTTGCGATAAAATAGTGTAAGCTTTCTTTTTTTTCGCAAAATCTTTCTTCAAACGCATTAATGAACCCCTTTAGTATTTTCTATTGATGGTTCTTCCTATTTCAAGGTAATCTATGAATAAAATACCGCATTGTGTTTGTGGTCGCTTTAGGAGGCTAACACAAATCACATGCAGCAACAAAAACATTAAATCAGGATCATTAAAATTAACGATATATGCATGATAATGGAAAATTGACATTTTTTTTATTTTTCTTATATGTGAGAAAATTTTAAATTTTAATCTTTCGAATACGTTTTCAAACTGTCTTTATATTAGAGTCGATCTGGCTTTCGAAAACAGAGTGATGAAATTGAGTAATTTTTTTTCCCAAAATATTCTTACCAAAATTGGTGGGGGATATGGGGGGAAACAAATATTATTGAAACGCTTGTAACTTATGTACTAATTGAGCTAGCACAACAGCTGAGGCTCAAATTGTTCACTTTTTTATCCGCTAAAAAATAGCAATACGGAAAAAACATTTTCATAAAAAATGGATATTTTTTTGCTCGCAATTTTAGGTATGAAGAAGGAGGTTGATGAAAAAAAATTTCACCTCTCGACGGCATCTTTCATTTGAGCCCCCCCGGTAACTCGATGCGATAATTAGGAAGGGCGCTACGGGCCGGAAAAGTCTTTGCTATATAGTGGGAGAATACAGACGAGTAGGGGGTTCTAACCGAGCTCAAAATAAAGACGCCCGCGCGAGTTACAAACGGAATAACGGAACAAAACTGGATGAAGATGAAGAAAATTTTCTCGCCCGTACTTTCCTTTCTAATTATCGTATCGAGTTATCGCGGGATTAAAATGAAAATAAAAAAAATACCGTGGAGAGATGAAAAAAAAATTTCCCCACTTCTTCATGTCGAAAATCGCGGGAAAAAAATTATTCATTTTTTATTTTGCACGCCAAGCGCGCATTTGCTAAAATAAAATTTTTTGAAGCGGATGAAAAAGTGTTTCAATAATATTTGTTTTTCCCCCATGTCTCCCCCCTACTTTTCCCACTACAACCACCCTTCGGCACATAAAAGTACTCGTTATTACCCTTTTATTCACAAAAAATTGACGCTCCATCTCCACTGCCTCTCGAGAAATAATTAATTTTTTTCGGGTTCTGGTTGGAACGAGATTACGTGTTTTGCGAAGCTCTTCAATTTTGGTAAGAACATTTTTTTTTGTGGTATCAAACCTGGCTGAGGTTTTGTAAGGCTTTTTCTTGCTCAGGCGCCAGTTTATTAATGTGGTATGCTCCACAACGGCCTCTAAGGGGCACAGGTAACTTTAGATGGAGATACGGTATTCTCCAGGGGTCTTGTTGATTTCAGACTCAGTATTGTTAACTTATTATATATACTTTCTAAAAGCCCTGAAAAGAGGTAAGATATGTGAATATAAACCAGAAAATAACGTTGTGTATTGCTTAATAATATTTATAACTCAAAAGAAAATCAATATTTCAAAGCCAAACCCTCAAACCCTGAACAAAAATTAAATTAACTTAAATGAAATGTTCGATTCGGAATTTACTAACGGATTTTACTTAGTAAACGGAATGACTCAATCAGATTATGTTAAAATTTATCAAAATATAAATTAATCGAGAAAGATTATTGAATGAATTAAACTCAAATATTTGGCGGAAGCATTCGTTAAATTTATTAATTTAAATTAACCGGAAAAAATGTATTGAACAGATTTATTTATTAATTTAACCGGGAGAAACGGAAATACGGAATAACGGTCGAATTTACCAGTTAAAAAAAGGCAATTCTAGCCAAAAACGGAGACTTGTCCTAGGCTTTTAGTATACCATTCATTAGCAAACGATAGCAAACCAGGAATGCTAATGCCTGTTGGACACAAACATAGTTTGAAACAATATTGATAAACGATAGCTAACCAGGAGAATCAATACCAATTTCAACAAGCCTCTATACGGGAACGCGGCGGGTGAAGTTACAGTGGACCCCTTGATATTGATTAACGATAGCAAACCAGGAAAATCAATACCAATCCTGGCAAGTCCTGATACAAAAGCAAAATAAACGGTTGAGGTTGTCAGACTCTTTTTAAGCATTTGGCATACCATTCATTAGCAAACGATCGTAAACCAGGAATACTAATGCCTGTTGGACGCAAGCTTAAGATAGGACGAATATTAATTAACAATAGCTAACCAGGAAAATCAATAAAAGTCCCGTCAAGTCTTAGACCTCAAATATTAAATCCAAATTACACGATTTAATTAATAAAAGTAAAAAAAATAAAAAGAAGACGAATTCGAAGTAACATGGTATAATCGTTCCGGCTCTTTCAAAAGAAATCTACTAATCGGCTTTTATTGTAACACAAAGATAAAAATTAAAAATCAAACGTGTGCTTCCAAATTGTCGGACAATTAAAGTAAGACTAAAAACTCAAATAATTAATTTGAAAAGATTTGTACATTAATTTCCAAAACAAATACAATCTCAATAATCAAACTCGAAAAGAAAAACTGAAATAAATAATTTAATTTTCAAAAAGAAACAAAAGCTCAAAATCTAGTTCGGAAAGAATTTAAATAATTAAATTAATCTTAAAACACGATTCGGTAGTTATCAACTAAACGCGAAAATGACATTAAATAAAATTCTAAAGTTCGACGGTCTTTCGGTATTTAAAATCAAAATGATTTATCGCGTGTAAAATAAAACGATTCTTTCGGCTTAAAACTGACGACGGTGAAAAACTTATCAATGTTTACCTCGAGTTTTTATATTTGACGGCGGAAAAATTCAGAATGGAAGTTAATATTCGGATTTTACTGTTGATTCGGAGAAATCGTAGAACAAGAATGAATCTTATTTAAAAAATTCTGAAACCATTTAGGTTCTCAACATTCCCTACTCCGGATATTTTTCTCCTTCTATTTCTACATAGGTATCGCGCGCAGCCAGCGCTAAGGCCTTAATTGCTTCGTAAGAATCAAAAATGTACAGGATGAGCTAACCAAAAATGGAACATTTTATTTAGTTTTAAATAAATTTTTAATTGGTCTAAACTTGAATGTTTGATAAAAAAAATAACTTCATTACAATTTTCAGGAATTATGGTGGGATCTGACATCATCGATTGTGAAAAAAAATTATCTTGATTTCATCAGTCTGTTTTCGAGCCGTTTTTTCGCCAGATCTACTCCATTATTACGATTTCCAAGATATTAAATAACTATTATGTATCGTTTAGAGATATACATATAAGTGTATTATTACATTTCAATGTTTTTTTTTAGCCAAAAAAGAAGAGGTTACAGCAAACACTAGTTAGTTTATTAATTTACAAGAATTTGTTAAAAAAATATGACATTATAATAATTTACCAATAAACACACAGTATATATTCTTTTCTTTTTGCCTATTTCTGATTTTTTGCACCATTTTGAGTCAATTTGAAACAATGTGCGGTAAAATTAACTTCTTGACTCAAAAAACTATGGGGATTTCTGTCTAAAAATCTCAGCCAATTTTTTCCAGGGAGTAGCCTTTCTATAATAAATTAATTAAATAAGCCTTTGACATAGAAGTAAAAATCATTTATGCTTATATGAATCGCTAACTGCAGAAAGGCATCATATCCAATGTTTTACGAAAATGGTTTATTTTATTAAAATTGTAATTAGGAGCAATACGCTTCTTTTACTGCAGAAAAGAAACACGTCCACACAATAGTCTAGCTATGGCATCGCCTTTAATATTACGTTTACCGCAGAAAGGGATCTAGTCGAGGACCTGTTACCATTTTAATAAAAAAAACCATTTTCGTAAAACATTGGATATGATGCCTTTCTGCAGTTAGCGATTCATATAGGTTATTTGTTTAGTAGGTCCAGGGGGAGTCTAGAGTACTAATCCACTGATTGGTCGATTTCAAATTTCGACGATACCCGCTCATATTGTAAAGTTTGACAGATCAGACACATGTCAGATATTCTGTTTTTTAGGAATTATTGTGCCAATCTTGTGTATTTTTATAGTTTTTTGAAAGTTTTTGCTATGTACAATTAGTTTAGAGAACAGTGGTTTCTCAACAAAATGCCAAAGTCTTGCAAAGTGTACAACATCAAATTTGAGAAAGGTGCTGTCAGATCTTTTCATAGGTATGTATTCCATAGGCGTGCTGTTGGATAGGACAGGAAGTGAAAATAAGAACTAAACGCAAATTATGCATACTTTAATTTGAATTGTAAATGAATTGTTTAAATATCTATCTATTGCATGTCAATTTATGTTTTATTTAAATAAACTATGTTCATCTGCAAATTTTTCATTTATTACTCAACCCAATCTATACGAAAAAGGTACATTTTGACGTATCTTTTGTCTTGACATACTTACCAATTTTTCATTTTGTTTTTCTGTATTAATGAGTTTATAATAAATGGAATTTTTAATTTGCTATAAAAAAATATTCGACGCTTGTGTTAACTATTGAGTTGTTGCTGAATTGCTAGGTTTAATTATTATTACCAATGACGATTTGAAACCAATAAAGGCGATCATTTAATATCATGATAAAATTAGCAAAGAAAATTTAGTCAAAACGTGAATAGAATGTATGTATGATTATTTTCAAATATAGTCACTCATTCCTTAAAAAATGAAATTTAAATATGTGTTGTATAAATATGACAATATATTGTAATGGTACCAAATTTTGTAAAGTAGGATCCTATACAATAGTTTGCTAAGAAAAATCTACATGGTATCAAACATAAAAATTAAACAAAAATTTTTCAAATTAGTTAAATTTATAGCTCTGAAAACTGAACTAGGTCAAATTAATAACAAATTATATTTACGAAATTAGTTGTGGGGATTGCGATAGAAAGTATGTTGGGCAGACTAGACGCTCTATACAGGGTAGATTTAAAGAGCACATGGCTCACTTAAAATATGGGCGTACGGAAAAATCTAGTATAGCCGAACATGCTTTTGATCAAAATCATAGAATAAGTCTAGACAATGTAAAATTACTTAAAAATGTATCCAATAATAAATTGTTGGAAGCATTTGAAAGTATAGAGATAGGCAAATGTAAAACTAGTTTAAACAGAGACAAAGGACCAATTCCTCTTAGTCCGCTTTTTAGTTTAATCCATTAGGTACGGGCGGGTTACTCATCCTTGGTTGATTAGTCACCCTTGGCTGATTAGGTCACCGGGGATTACAGTGCCAGGCACCCCCGGGGGAGGGGGGTTACTCATTTAGTATAAATAGCTGTTAGAAATAGTTAGTTGTTTAGTCTATCAACAACTCTTGATGATGCCGACATAGTTGGCGAAACGCGCGTAGAGTGTATGAAAATTGTGTTTTGGTTGAGTGGTCGACGATAGTTTTCAACTTAACAAATCCCTATTAGTAAATAGTTAAAGAAAACAATAAAAATTCAATTCAGTAAAACTGTCGATAAAAACTAAATTACATATTTCTCTTTTTTCTTCTGGAATAAGAAGAATAGTGTAAAATATTTATTTCATTTAGGTTAATTTATACCGCCATAATCCTCAACTCTGATTCTTTGAAGTACGTGGCGGAATTGGGCTATAGGATTATAGACCGGTGCGAGGTTTGGCAGAATTGGGTACCGTCGCTAATGTTACCAGAAACTGTTAAAATGGTGCAATAATAGTTGCTGGATAAAAAGCTGTATTAAACCTTATGAATCACCATGCAATAGCAATTTTAGTAGTGGTAAGTGGCTTACAAACATAAAATTTCTGAATTTTTTTCGATACCTATCACTATAGATTTTATAATTGCTGATGATAAATAATGTAAAGTATGTTCTAATCGGCGACGGTGGCTCAGCGGGCAAAGGCGGTTACATTTCAGTATAATAATAATAATAATAATAATAATAATAATAATAATAATAATAATAATAATAATAATAATAATATACGCCCTGCAATTCACTCCCTTACGAGTGAACCCCAGAAGCTCTGCAGCTTGTGCGGGGGAGGGACGGCTATTATTATTATTTGCCGTGGCGCTCTGGGGCGACTTACTGATGATTGATGGCGCATTTGCTTTACAATTTGTGGGAAAACCCAGAAAAACCACACAACACCATCATCGACAACGATGGACTCCCTCAGGATTTTAAATCTTTGCAGCGTAAACTAACATCAAAGTAATTAATGTTAAATACGCTACAAATCATGCCCAGAAGCAGGCAATGAAAATTTTTTATTTAAAAATCTCATTGTCTAGACCGGGGCACGAACCAGAGCACGGACAGACCTATTAATGGTACATATTGAAATGTAACCGCCTTTGCCAACTGAGCCACCGTATCATTAAGAGGTCTGTACGTGCTCTGGTTCGTGCACAGGTCTAGGCAATGAGATTTTTAAATAAAAACATTCATTGTCTACTTCTGTGCATAATTTCTAGCGTATTTAAGATTAATTACTTTGATGTTAGTTTACGTTGCAAAGATTTCAATCCTGGGAGAGTCCATCGTTGTCGAGGATGGTGTTGTGAGGTTTTTCTGGGTTTTCCCAGAACTGTGAAGCAAATGTGCCATCAGTCAGTAAGTCGGCTCAGAGCGTCACGGCAAATAATAATAATAGCCGTCCCTCCCCCGCACAAGCTGCAGAGCTTTTGGGGTTCACTCGTAAGGGAGTGAATTGTAGGGCGTATAATATTATTATTCTAAGAGAATGCAACTTTAACAGTCTGTCCCTTTGGTTCTAGATGAGATATCGACATTTTTTTAATTTTCATTTTTTTATCTTCTTTCAAATAAGGTCTATGAAAATATTTAAGCTCTTAAACAATGACGGCAATTTTTACTTCTATAATTTCAATATAAAAATATAATGTTGAGTACCTACAAGCATTTAACGTAACGGAAGAGTAACAGAAGAGTCTCGGGGTCCGAAAATTGCGGACCCCTATTACTAATTATTGCGGGTCCGCAAATATAAATTGAGGGGGAATTTGCGGACCCCGATTTGCTAACAATCGGGATCCGCACCTGTGGTTAGCTGGCGGCGGGAGATGGGCGAAACATAACATAATTATATTATGTGAATATGTGATGTATACCATCCTTCTCTACTTCAGTAAATGCAACATTTTCTGATGAATATAGGGAAAACGGAAATATAATTATTAATTCACAGATGAGTGATAAGGATATTCAAATCCAAAATGTTCTCAAGTGATAGAAGATGTTCTATCTTCTAACAAAAAATGTATATTTATCAATTATTAAGTTACCATTAAAATTTAAAAAAAGGGGCAGGCCTAAAGGCATAGAAAAAGCAGCTGTTGGTTTGACGGAGAGAAAAAATAAAACTGGATTTTTAACCAGACATTAGTTGCAAGGCAAAAAAAATATTGCTTGCAATTTTTAACAATCATGAACTGGTGGTTGAAATTTTATTTCATAACTACAAAGTTCAGTCTAGCGATTTACCTAGAAGTTGTGAACTGATAAATTTACGAATTATGAAAAAGAAGTTGATATTAGAATAATTGAAATTTTTTTGAGGAATCTGCATTTCTACTGTTTGAAAAGCTTATACATGAAATAAAAAAAAGAAAAAATGGTTTTGCATTGATATCATTCAGCCAAGTGTGAGGTGTGACTCAAGTTTGATGCGGGTACATAAAAGTTGTTCTGGGCAAACTAAACTACCCCGTTCAAATACTAAATGCATTTATATTTCATGTTGTTAGTTTTATAGTTCGTGTAATACATATAGTAGTAGTACAGTCACTGAAGGTTTTCACCTCCGATTTCGTAGAACCTCCATCGCTTTTCATGAAAATTGGTGAGTAGTTAGAGGATACCTCAAGAAACAAAAGTGACTTGCGCTTTTACCTTGAGGGTGCATGCCACCCCTTCTCGGGGGTAGAAATTACTTTATTAAAAATTACCCCAGGAATCGATATAGGTATGCAAAGGTAAGCAAAATTTTTTATATAAAGTTATTAAAATAAATCAATACTTTTTGAGTTATTAAAGATCAAAGATTTTGATTTTTCGTGAATAAAATTGCATGTTTTAAAGCCGTTTTTCATAAATAACTCAAAAACTATAAGGTTTTTCAAAAAAGTTGTCTTTACTAAAATTAAAGCTAATAAAAAATCGAATAAACTCCTTACTTGAAAAATATTTTAATATTAATTCAAAGTGAGTTATAGGTAATTGAATGTATATTTTTTTGATGAGCTTTAGAAGAAGTTGATAGCATCAAAATTAAGCAAGTTATGATGAAAATAAGAGGACCCTTTCAAATTTTTTAGGAAAAATTGAAAAATAAAACATACGGCATTTCCACAAAAATTAAAATTTATAGTAATCCCCATAAGACTTTCTTTATTTTAGCATAAGTAATGACCTCAAAAATTTTGACCGGGTTAAAATGCATATTTTTGAAAAAAAATATGATTTAAACAAATCAGAATTTTTCAAATTTTCGTAAATTTCATTTTCTTTTGATAATAACTCCAAAAATACTCGATATACGTAAAAAAAATGATAGAAAACGAAATTTGAGTTTTTTTTAACAAAGATTTTACTTTTTTTTTATTTTTGTAGGACAAAAATAACCGAGATAGAAACGTTTATAGCTTAAATTTTACTGCGAGAACCATGTAACCGGGGCCCTTTAACCTTTTCTATTTTAAAAAATAAAGGGTTTTAAAAAATTAAATTTAATACGATGTTATAGCAGAGATTTTGTATATAGAAAAAAAGATAGATATTTAAAAAGTAGACGTGTCGATAGGTACATACCCCTATTACGAACTCCAGAAGTTGGTTATTGAATATTTGCACAGTGGTCCTAATAGCCAAATTATTATTTTATTTTTATGTATATGGACAGTACTCAAAATTGTCCAGATCCATTAGCATTTATTCTATTGGCGGTATCCTTTGCTGTTTTGATAGCGTTTTTTCTTTTTCATAAAGCATTGGGTTCTACTATACTCGTAAATCAATATAAAGGACCCTGCACGGAATACATAGCATTTTGGTTGATTGCGGAATTTAATAAAAGTCTAGTATGTTGTAGATCATGACCTGTCAGTAACACTTTAAATGGACCATAATCAAATCATATGATTAGTTTCGGAGAAACACGGTGATTTTAGAAGTAGTTACAAAAACAAAAAATAAATGTTATTCACCACAAATTGAGACTATTTTTGGTTTGTTCTAGTTTTTTGGCTAAAATATGACTTTGGAAACGCAACACTATTATCCAAATCAGTATTTAGGTTACCGGGGTCATCACAAATGTACTTAAAAAATCATATTTCTTCTTTTTGTTTACTTCACTTATCAGAATTGAGATTTCTTCTACTTTAATTTCGAGATTTGTCTGAGTAGTGTTGACAATTTGGAAAAGCAATACTATTATTATACAAATACAGTATTTTAGTATATGGCCGTAATCAGAAAAATACTTAAAATATTTTATTACAAAGTTATTCACTTCATTCTTTCAATAGAAACCATAAAGAACTCAACTTATAACGTTCATATCCTTAAGCCATAATATGTGAAAAACCTTTAGCCAAATTTTTAAAATACAAGGGCGCTACAAAAAGTAACTCTACATATGTACATGACTACTTCCGCAACCTCGCGAATAGCGACATCTTGAACGTATTCCAAAGTATTGGTAGGTAGTTGAAAAATTGATATTTTCCATAATATTCCTACTGTAGCTGGCACTCGAATGACATATGCAGTAATGACCTGTTATTTCGTTCGCATCCAAATCAAACCTCATGAACAACCGATATTTAGTATTGTTTCTATGACTGGAAAATAATCTGACTCTAATAAAACCATTTTCTTTGAGTTTCATATCTATATCAATGCAGTGTGTCTTCCGTCCTGGTCCATATTATCCTGTATACAGTGTCATCCCCAAAGTACGCACCATATGGGAAACTTTTTTATTAAGGTTTTTTCGACAAAAAGTTATTCTTGATAAAAGTTTGTGCATCCCCTAAAACTAAGCATGCACCAACAAAATATAGTAAAACACTCGTAATATACGAGGAGCCTTCAAAAATTTGATTTTGAGAAAAAAGTACCATATTTTAAAAAATCTCAGGAAATGTTATCTAGAAAAGTTGTTCAGATTTCAAAAATACTAAGTGAACTTTTATTTTTTTATCCATTTTTTTTTAAAATGGGGACTACGAAAAAAAACTTTGAAATACAGGATGTTGCCTATTTATCGTTTTAGCAAATTTTTTTCATTTTAAAAAAATGGATAAAAAAATAAAAGTTAACTTAGGTAGCCTTCAAATCTAGATGTATTTTTTAAAGCTGAACAACTTTTCTAAATAACATTTCCCGAGATTTTTTAAAATAAGTGTACTTTTCTCCGGTCTCAATATCAAATTTTTGAAGGCTCCTCGTATATTACGAGTGTTTTAATATATTTTGTTGGTGCATGTTTAGTTTTAGGGAATTAACAAACTTTTATCAGGAATAACTTTTTGTCGAAATTTTCCCATATGGTTCGTACTTTCGGGTTGACACTGTATATGATGGAGACAGCCGCAACTGGAAAACTCCAAAAGAAAAAATAGCACCATTGGCGAACATTCTGAAAAAAAATTACAGAGAATTTAGAGAAACTCCAAAGGTATAGTGCCTTAGCAATTTTTTTGTTTTTGTAACTACTTTTAAAATCACCCTGTTTCTCCGAAACTATAATCATACGATTTGATCATGGTCCATTTAAAGTGTTACCGACAGTTCATGATCTACAATATACTAGAGTTTCATTAAATTTCGCAATCAACCAACATGCTATGTATCTATGTCACTTTGAAACTTTATTAAAAAATGTATGAAAATGAAAATATTGGGATGCATATTTGTAATACTTTTGTTGAAAGAGCTTTGAAAAGTTTCGCAAATACGGTGAATATGTAGATTCCTCCGAAATATAATTATTTACCAAATAATCAGAAAACTAAGATTTTTCCATCATTTGGTTGGATTGAAGTTAAATCGAATACAAAACAGTCTTTCAACCTCTTAAGGTTCCAAGATTAATAGGCTAAAACAATATCCAAACCATTTTCCAATTTCTGTGTTATTCTTGTAGTAGTAGTTGCTGTATTTTCTCCACCAAGCCTGCGTTATATGAAAAACAGATTTCCTAATATCCCACCGGTAATCTACCGGATAATGTTCGGGACGAAACGGGAACTGGGATTAAAAATTATATTCTTCCGATTAGAATTAGACGAGATTACTGGGCCGAAACGTCCAAATTATTATTATTTAATTAGAAAATTTTGGTGTTCGTTTTTATTAACTGGGAATACTTCCAAATCTTGAATGATAATAATAATTTAAGATTTAGGAATAAACAGTTCAAATAATGCAACAAGTCCTCATAATGGTATTTTATTAGAGTAAAGGAAAAAGGGGAAAACAATATGTTTTATTTTATATAACTATATTTCACAACTTTTAAGCATTTTCTTTGTTAGAACTATTCCCATTTTCAGGTTTGGTCAAAGCAATTTCTTCAACGTTTTGCACAGTGTGATTTTTTCCGAAACACTTTCTGATCTCTTCACCAAACGTCGTCCCGAAAGATTGTTTAACTTTTTTACTTAGCCTAATTACATAAACTGTAAATTCAAAAATGGATAAAACCAAAGCTACAGCTGTTCCCAAGAACGTAATATATAGAAGTCCGGTAATATGTAAAACTGATCGTTGGTCTATTATCACAGTTTCGTCATCCTGAAACAGAAATTAAACTATGAAGCATCGCATACTGACCTTGTAGCGTAATTTCTAGATTAAATAGAGGTGACTTAGGGCTGCCATGTCCCAATCTAAAAATTCATATACCGACAGTGTGTACCTAGTCATTTTAAGAAAATTTAGTGGATACTAACGTTTCTCCTGATAATATACGCGTGCAGTATCTTAGAAATAAGCATCTGTATTTTTAATTGATAACATTCCCGCAGTTCTGAATTTTTGTATGTAGCGGCAAGGGTGTGTTAAATTTTTGTTTTTAGGTCTAAGACGAAGGGCCATTCGCAAGGGAATTTTGGTGTACAACTTTAGGAATTAGTATAGCAATTTATGTGTCATGGGAATTACTCTGGCCCGAGGGACTGCAATTGCCTGAGGTAATTAAGGCTCATTAATTCCCGAGGTACATAGATTATTTTATTTCTGATCGATTTTAATAAAATAAGCAGCAATTACATTCACTAACTATAATGAAACACTGACAGCAATATTCATCAAACGTCAAAATATCCTAACAACGGGAAATTAAGGCACCTCTAATATCCCAAGTGAGTTATGACCCTGTTTATTGATGATATAAGCTTATAATAGCTCGGTCAGGAATAAAAGAATTAAATGAATTAGTGGTAAATGAGAAGAATTAGTGGGAAATTAGAGGAGCTAGTGGAGACTTTGGGGAATTACTCGAGAATTTCGGGGAATTCGTAGGGAATTAGACGAATCTGGAAGCGAATTGGTAGATTGCGCAACGTCACATCATATAAAAGATAACGCGTGATCACCGCACACCTTCTGCCCTCAATCGCATGGTGTAGTTATTTCACTGTTTGCATAAAGAAATCGAAAACAAAGTCTAACGCCGCGTCCAACGTGAATCAGTCAACGCAGTGCGTTACGGCCGATGCGGTCGACATTAAAAACAAACCTTATGTCCAGTCATTCTATACGAAAATAAGCCCGATAAACGGAAATAAAGCGAACTAGCTGGATTTTTATATGTTGTAGTAGTGGCTTATAATAGCTTACCTCGAAATTGTCGACCAGATTTTCTATATGCTTTCGCCGCCATCTTGAAAAAGGGCATTTTTTCTGAGAAAACACTTGATGAAATGGTAAATA
Organism: Crepidodera aurea; assembly: GCA_949320105.2. Taxonomy (NCBI): domain Eukaryota; kingdom Metazoa; phylum Arthropoda; class Insecta; order Coleoptera; family Chrysomelidae; genus Crepidodera; species Crepidodera aurea. The sequence continues at coordinate 68,527,433 of OX439472.1, read as the reverse complement.
TATTCTACGACTTACTTTATTCTATATTTAACATTATTGTCCCCAAAAAGAAACATTCTTCAAGAAAATTTCCCATTTGGTTTTCATCTAAGCTGAAAACTCTCATATTCTCGAAGAAAGCAGGACATAAACGTTTTAAAGCCTATACTTCTCAATTATCTAGAATTCAGTGAACTTAGATACAGATGTAAACTCCTTTCTAAAGAATGCTATAATCCTCTATATTTCTGAAAATATGTAAACTCAAAAAGAAAGTCTAGTACCATACCCAACAAAATGCACTTAAACAACAGACATGTCAACTCCGGTCAAGATATTGCCAATTTGTTCGCAGAATATTTTGCAACAGTTTACTCAGATGCCACTTGCTAATCACCCGCGCTTGAAACAGCCCACAATATTAACATACCTAATTTATATATCAAAAGATTTGAAATATATGATAAAATCTGTATTCTTGATTCACCTTGCATTCTCAAATACTGCAGCTTCACACTCTCCCGCCCCCTCTATTTTATCTTTTATAAATCTCTTGCAACAGGTACCTTCCCTTATAGTTGGAAACTCAGCTATGTGATACCCATTCATAAATGCGGTGACTTGTCTGATATAAAAAATTATCCCCCCATATCCATATTAAGTAACATTCCAAAACTATTCGAAAGCATTATAACGGATTATTTATCAAAAATTTTCTCAAGCGTCTTGAATCAGGAGCAATATAGCAATATTCCAATCAGGTAAATCAACCGAACTCAACTTGGTTAATTACATAGACTACTTGTCGGATGCCCTGAAGACCGGGTATCATTCTATCTACACTGACTTCTCCAAGGCATTCGACAAAGTAAATCACAAGTTGTTAATACGCAAACTAAGTAGTTTTGGCATATCAGGGTCATTTCTAAGTTGGACATCAAGCTATAAAAGTACAACATTTCATATCCACCAAAATTGTAGTAGCATCAGGTGTTCCGCAGGGTTCTCACTTGGGGCACTTGCTTTTCAATATTTTTATTAATGACATAATGTCAACAAATGTGACCTGATGAGATTCTACCGTTCCAAAAAACCAATCATTACGAATTATCAAATCAACAATATAGTTTTGGATGCTGTTCCTAACATCAAAGACCTGGGAGTCATCCTGGATCCGATAATGAACTTTAGTTTACATATCGTCCCTGTAATTGCAAAATGTCGTATGTCAAAAATTCCGTATGTGCGTATAAAACACAAACACGTTAAGTTAACGCCTTAAATGCCATATAACATGATGTTACACCATAAAAATAAGCTATAAACTGATTTCTGAAATAATTAAACAAAAAAGTAAAAAGATATTAAGTTTTTTTTCCTCTCCTGAAAAGTGGCCTTTTTGACATACGACATTTTGCAATTACAGGGACGATATTTGCTCTACAGTAAACAACACATTGAAACTACTTGGGTTTATAAAAAAGATGATAACATCGGACTTCACAAACGTTACCTCTTTACGAACCTTATATTGTGCGTTAGTCAGATCTCATCTCAAATATTGTTCTCTTGTGTGGAATCTTTACTACAACGTCTACTCTCAAAATATTGAACGTGTTCAACACAGATTTTTAAATTTCGTCAATTTCAAACTTCGCTTATTCCTTGATCAGCAATAGTCCGAGCAACTGTCCGTGGAAACTCTTTTTCCCAAAACCAAAAATGTACAGTCTTTTCAACTATTGTATGCAATTCTACGACAAAAAGATGGAGTAAAATAATTTATAGAAAATATGGTCCGATTGAAAAATTGAAACAACCTCTCGTCGGATTACAGATAAGATAATTATGAAAATTTTGGAAATAAAATTGGGAAATATTGAAAGGTGTCCAAAAACATAGACCTAAGTGAAATGTTTATTCCGGAACCAAGGTATGACCGCGCATGTATAGACAGGTATGGGACCACTCTCCCCTCCACTGGGGACCCTTCTTTTTCAATCGGACTATATTTTCTATAAATTATTTTATTCCATTTTTTTGTTGTAGAATTGCATACAATAGTTGAAAAGACTACATTTTTGGTTTTGGAAAAAATAATTTCCTCCATCGGATTATTTTATTTTACAAGTTATTATTTTTTCAGATTAAACAATTACCTTTGCGTTTGAAGAACAAAAAGAACAACAAAAGACAACAATAAACCTCTTGCGCAAAATGACGGAGAGCCGAGTTATTTCGGAAAAACAAAATTCTGTCCTTTTTCAAGATGGCGGTAAAATCATATAGGGAATCTGGTCGACAATTTCAGGGTAAGCTATTATAAGCCCCTACTACAACATCTAGAAAATCCATCCAGTTCGCTTCATTTCCGTTTTGAAATGTAAACAGATCTGGCAAAATTTTAACGGAACATAGGATTTTCAATGTATTTTGGACAAGAGCTCACGTAGAAGTCGACCAGCACAAAATCTAAGAAATGTGCGAGAAGGCTTATCAACTATTCAATTGAACCACTGTTCCCCTTCCTGCCTCGAGCAACTGGCACGTAATACTTGCCACTCCGTCTACTGAAAGTCAATCGCAGTTAACTTAACTTAAAGAGCAAAAAAGTTTATCGCACATTTATGCCACAAATATGGCCTAACTAGCGCCCTCTACAAATTACATCGAAGTAGGTGCCAGATTATGATTTCTCGTGCCCAAATTTTTATGTATACATATCCAAAAATGCTAAAGTTATTGCAAAGAATAAATCTTTAAATTTAACCATTAACACCCTGTATATTCCTTATTAGCAATATTTTATTAGAGCAAGTTGGTTCAAATCGTAATATTTTAAAGTGAGGAATGTACCATACTTCTATGTACAATTACTTAAGGACCACCCTGTAGAAAGCTCTTAAAAGACAATAATTTTTATTTTTGTTTAATAATATACCTACTACAAATTACATTTTTTACATTTTTTTTTCATAAGTTTTTTGATGTAAAAATAAATTGTTTATTTTTCCAAATTTTTTATAAGCATTTTTAATTTAAGTGGCAACCGAAGTTCTTGTGAGAAGCAAATTTAACTTCTATTTTATGTGGATTTTCTAATATAAAATTGTATTTATATGCGCGCCACTAGGAACACTTTCCAAAGATATTTAAAAAATAAATGGGAAACCATATTATTTAAAAACTACTTGATATTTATTAAAACAAATAGGAGCAAATTTTCATAGATTTAATGCAGAATGGCGCGGATATTTCTTTTTGTGATTTTCCATTTAAACTTAACAAAATAAATACTTTTCGAAGGTTTACAAAAAAATCAAGGTTTCTCCACCCTAAGTTCTGTAATTATTAGTATTTCCTGAAAATTTCACAAAAATCAGACTAAAACTAAAGGCTTAAAAGGTTATTAAAATTTTTCAAGGGGTTCAGTTTGCTCTTAATACCTACTTCAAAATTTTCTTGATTTATTTTGCTCCATTATTCTCCCAGTTTTTTTTAATAGATTGGATGAAATAGTATGGAATTATCTTGGGAATTAGTAGAATTAGGGGAATTAGGGGAATTACTAGACGTTATATTACATAACGGAAATTATTGAGGAATTAGAGGAATTAATAACAATTAGTGAACACATTTTTTTTCCTCTTTTAAATACTTACATCGCAAGAATCCCCAGCATATTTTTCTTCCCACCAAACCTTTTTAAGCCTTAAAAGTTCTCCAGATGATTGTAGCTTCAATATAGCTTTGTTTAATGACCTTAGAAAGGAAGATCCTGAAAAAGAAAAAGACATTTTTTATAAATTAATCAAAAAATCAACGATTTATGAAAAAAATCAATTTTTTTAAAATTATTTGTCTTTTTATACACTGACCTTTTCTAACAGCAATTCCGAATCCCTTGCTATCTAAAAGTTCACCGTAATTAGTTAGATTGCATTGCCTTCTAATTGTATAGTCTATAGTAGCAGATTCCATAAAAAATGCATAATTTCCTCCCATCACCCTCTCTATTCCTTGTGGTGTTGATTCCGCCATTTCTTCTGGATGCTCTTTCATATGTTCAGCTATTTGTTTATAAGTAGGTACTTTTGAATTCTAAAAATAACGATAATTATATCACCAAAAAATAAAATGCATGACATAACGCTAGAATAATAGACAACGAACAAGTAAATTAATTTAAATATAAAGAAGAATAGTCCATAGAAATACTATACGAAACAACTAAAGAATGGTACACTTGATGAATGTGTCGCTGACAAGGTCAGCATCATCAGACGCCGATGAAAATACACTTATTCTAAAAAATTCAAATAAAAATTATTTTAAATTTAAGAAAACCTTCCGTGACACACGGGCGAATTTACGGTTTACAGGGGGTAATTATGATTATAATTTATAAAAAAAACATAATACATAATACACATAAAACTGTTTTACATAATAAAGAAAGTGGTGCTTCTTATAATACGATAAAGAAAAATGTAGGCAGCTTCCTTATTTTACTGGACTTTTAATAATAGCAGTCTAGTGTTTTTTTTGTTTTAAACATTTTAGTTCTTTCCTAGTCTCTTTGTAATTATAATTTTGCATTAATAAAATTTTGTTTTAAACATGTTGTCCAAGAAATGAAGTAAAATCATTCAGCAGAAACTAGTAACTGATCAGATCGACTTGAAATTTTTTGCAAATTGTTGGGAAAGGTGTCTAGTTTAGAAGTAGAAAACTTTCGTTAGTGGCGGTTTTTTCATCAAAAAGTGAGGGAAAAAAAGAAAGAAAACGTGCAATCGATAAATTATCATTTTTTAATAAATTAATGTTAAATACAATTTGTCATGAAAATAAACCCCTCCCGAGTTATAGGGTGTAGAAAATTACGATTTTCACCTCTAGTTTTTCAAATATAACCGAAAATCTGTTAGGGTCATTCCATAAAAACGGGACAATCTGTGTCCTGTTGATTTTTTCAGGTGAAAACAGGTTATCACTTGCCTCATAACACGTTTTATCTAGACATATTAAACTGTTCTAAATATCTCTTAAGTAAAAACACCTTGAAATATAATATTATTAGTGTTTTTTGCCACATTTACAGCTAAAACGTCAACACCGTAGGGTGTCCACCTTCCTGTTTTTTATTTATATTTAAATATTTTAACTCGACAGATAGTCCAAATATAACCATAATGCTGTATACATTCGAAAACGCGTTTAATTGTAGTAACTAGTTATATCCATTGAGAATTTTTGATTAATTGTCTATTTTTATGACACATTAATAAGTGTCCTACAAGTTTGGCATCAACACCGTTCTCAAGGATGATGTTGCAAAATGGAGTAGCGGGAGTAATTATGCGATTGAATTTCCATTCGAACAGTTAAAATCTCGTTAGTTGAGCGTAAGGTGTCAAGGAGGTAGGCTACTTGTTATTTTTTGTTTTGTGCTGTGTATTGGTGACGTTAAGGCAGGTGTATGTTTATTATCGTCAACACCATACGTTGCGTTAATTTTTTTGTCATATTTTTTTACCTATTGAATAGTGACGATAAGTTTACATTTGCAGTTTTACTCTTCTAAAATGATATTAAACAGTAAAATTTAAGCTTGAAGTATATTTTGGTCAACACCATGACCACCAACACCATCATATTTTATAATACATAAATACAAACTGAATATATGTTAGAAGTGATTTTAAATAATATGTTTATTGTTTATATTATTTTATTAAGAATATTTAATTTGATCTTATTCATCATTTATAAAACCGTCAACACCATAGGCAGTGAGTCAACTCCGAAGTCCAGTAAAACCTAAAATCATTCAAAATTCGGGAAAACCCAATCTATGATTTGTGCTGCTCCTCATAGTGGAAGTAGGTAGATACAAATAATCATGTTAAACTTACTCTTAAGTCAAAAGTATGTCTTTTATGGAATGACCCGTTAGTATTACTTAAAAATTGATATAAACAAAATTTATGGCCTTGAGCTAACAATTAAAATGTTTTTTTTTTTCTACGATTAATACCAAGAAAGATATGGGTGTTTAAAAAAACTGGATCGTTCTAGCGTAAATATCTGGAAAAATATGACTTCCACAAAAAAATATATATAACATCCTACTGAGAGAACAACATTGCGAACATTTTAAGACTATCCAGAACCGTTTAACATAAGCAGAAAAAAGTTATAGACACAATAATTTTTTTTTCACGCCTTTTTTTTAGCGCCATCTAGACTGTGGTATTTGAAAAAAAATCATTTTGCAAAAAGTCGTAACATATATTCCTACAATTTTCCAGTCATTTTTAGCGTTATTGGATAATAATTTTTTTCGCGCGCGCACAGAAAAAGACTATTTTCTGGACTCTTAATGAAATATACTATTTTTTGCCGATCAGTGTAATTATGCAGCTGATCCCTAAAATGCGATTATCTCGTAAACCGTTACGTTTTAAGGTTAATAACAAGTATGCTTTTTTTCTTGTAAAATAACATGGATTTAATATTCTTTTACAAAAGTAGCGCTAACTTAAAGAGAAAAAAAATTTATCGCACATTTATGCCACAAATGTGGCCTAACTAGCGCCATCTACAAATTACGTCGAAGTTTCCACCAGATTATGATTTCTCGTTCCCAAAAACCCCCAGTTCCAAATATCTATGTATACGTATCCAAGAACGCTAAAGTTATTGCAAAAAATAAATCTTAAATTTTAGCCTTTAACGCTTATTAGCAACATTTTATTAGAGCAAGTTGGTTCAAATCGTAATATTTTAAAGTGAGGAATCTACCATACTTCTATGTACAATTACTTAAGGACCACCCTGTATATATTTTTAAGTCCCCCACAATCTACAATTATGTCTATACAATTGTAATAACCCCTCATTTCTTAAGGTCATTCTTTTTATCGAATTGTCAGCGTATTGAATAAACGTATTGAATTATCATCGACTTCTGGTAAGGCTGACCTTGTCAACGAAATGTACGTCAAGCGTGACGTTTTTTCGTTTTTTTTAGTGTAATAGTTTTACTCGACTATATATTTATCTATCCTTAAAATCTATAGATTCCATCCTGTCTGCATTTCCATGGAATTGCAAGTAACATCACAAAGTGCTAAAGTAATGGCTTAAAATGATGTCCTGTATTATTACTATAAGCAAACTATAAAAGCGAGTAATCTATAATTTCCGGGACTATCGTATTTTCAAAATAATAATTTCTTGCATTCTAGGAGTAACGTGTATAATTCTTACTTTAAAGAAAACTTCTGTAGCACCTCCTTTCATAGCACCATATTTAATACCAGATGTTTCAGCATATTCTACAAGCTCTTCTGCATTCTCGAATAAATGTTCTTTTTCTACAATAGCCGTCCTTGTGAAGGAATACGATATGTACATTGCGAAAAGGACGAAACAATATATGTACCAAGCCGCTGCTATGATTTTGGCCGCTATTGAACTAAAAACAAAAGAGGCGGCTGTGACATAAAAGAAAATTTTACAAATGGGTATAACTGACATTGCTTATAAAATTTTATTGTTATGGAATATTTATTTAGGAAGGATGTGATGTTATCGAAAGCTGTATTGCCAGTTGGCGCGAAAAATATATGTTTTCAAGAAAACTTTTTACTTTTTACCGATGGGTTGTTCCATCTCTTTAAAAAATTATTTGAATTAAATAATTTTATTTTTCACCATTTTGTGCCAACTTTCAACTTTCTGGGAATTTTATTGTGGTTTTTTATTTTTTCATATTATACAATGAGAATTTTAGTAAGTTCACTCATGTTTACGGAATTCAAAACACTTTGACGGACACAGAGTGTGTAGTTTATGTGACAGCAACGTCCTTAGACGTTAGCGTAGTTGTTTTGTGTGACACCTAAAATATTTAACGCCGTGGGACTTCGGCTAAAGAAATTTTCATTCTGTGATACCGACGCACAGTGGGGTATTTACTTATAAAAGATGGCCAAAAGTCGATTTATTCAAATCCACCCTAAAACTAAATCAATCTTTTTATGGCGAAGGCCAGTATATGCACCATGAAATGCTGCAATTATTTTGTCTTTCGCGCTGACAGTGATGTAACAGTTCAGGTGGAATTAGATAGTTCTTTGGGTGCACGAGATATTGTTTTTGGCATTATCAAACAGAAACCATTTCAAAGTCCAGGACATTCTCAACGAATAGCTAAATATTGTATTATGAACCGTTCAATGGCAGGTACATACAATATATTGACTATTACTAAGTGACAATCCATTGAGCTTTTGATAAAAATAAGCCCTCGAAATTTATGGTTATTTTTCATATTTGTTGTTATAAAATAGTATGAACTCGAAGTGATTTAATATACTTCAGGATTCGTCCCGGCCTTCATTTCCATAAAAGGTGATAGTTGAAGGGTTTTTCTAAATACCATAACAAAAATCAGGTCCGGATTGCCAAGTACCAGTCTGAAGAAGAAGACAAAGCCCTTCCTGAAAGAAGTAATAGAAATTTTTCTTCACGTAGAAATTGACATATCTCAAGAAGCTTCGTCTGATGAAGAAACTGCTGCTCTTCATGTTAAAGATTCATCAGATGATGAAATATGGACTTCATCACCTGAATAATATTTTTCTGTAATAACCTGTATCATAAATACGTATTCGTGGAAACAATTTCGTATTATTTTTAAGACGAAATTCCCGTTATTTTTGCCAATTACATTTTGGCCAATTTTTTGGTGTGACGTTCCCGAACGCCGAACTAACGTGGAAATCAGTTAATGTATCACATCAGAAGCACCAACATTATTTAAGTCGACACATAGATGCCGCTTTTCGCGAGGAAGTGAGGGTGAGGGTGATATTCATGTGTCAAAAATTGGATACGGTATAGCAGGTAGTCAGTGGTAGAATTATAGTGAGTAATTAGGAAAATCTTAGAAAAACCTTAAAAAATTATAAAAATATATCTTGTCTGTTTGAAGTGTTCCTTCATATAGTATGGAAGTGAAAAATATGGTGCGAAATTTTGTTTCACCAGAAAATTAGGTGACAACCGAATACGTTGGAAAAATATACACCCTAAGTAAATGTTTTAAATTATTCATCATAGTTTAGATAGAAAACAAGACAGATTATAACCGCATATCTTTCTTATATTTCAGAAAAAACAAAGTGGTTAACACGGATTTAGTTCATAACCATAACGTTGATCAGACTTTATTATTAAAACAACAAATTAACAACAGCGCCCCTGTTTCTGTAGTGTACCACTAATATTCAGGTATATATTTATATTCAGTAATATACACTAGTTGTAGCCCTTCTTTTGTAAAATAGTATATAGTGTTACCCCCCCTATCTAACTCGTTAGGAAAATCGCCGAGACAGGTCGACTTTTGATTTCTACAATGTACATTTTTGTATGAATAGTTTACCCCCAATTTCATCCCTTACTGGAGGGTAGCAACCCTTTCGAAAAATTTAAATAGCATGGGGTGGTGAGTGATAGCTCATTTGAAAGGAGGTTTTATTCTCCATTCAACCGTGCAAAAAATTTTAAATTTGCTTTATTATGTGATGAGGTAAATTAGTCTTGTACCTATTTTAATTTTAATTGTAGGTTGGGGGTATCAGCCTGAACGATTAGAGGCTGGGATTTATCTGTTATTTTTTACTTTATTTATATCTTTACCTATAATGGTGATAATCTTTTACAAGATTATAGGGACTTTAATTTTTATTTTAATAAGGTTTAATTTTGATTTATATATATTTATGTTTAAATATAGTTTTTTTCGTTAAGATTCCAATATTTTTTTTTGCATTTATGGTTACCTAAAGCTCATGTTGAGGCTCCAATTTCTGGCTCAATAATTTTAGCTGGGATTATACTAAAGTTAGGGGGGTATGGACTTTTACGTTTAATAATTTTATATCAGTCTTTTATTAATGATTTAAATATTTTTTTTATTATTATTTCTTTATTAGGGGGATTTATTGTATCTTTAATTTATATACGTCAAAGAGATATAAAGTCTTTAGTTGCTTATTCTTCTGTTTCTCATATAGGGTTAGTATTAGCTGGTATTATAACTTTAAGAAATTGAGGGTTATGGGGTTCTTTGGTAATAATATTAGCCCATGGGTTATGTTCTTCTGGTTTATATTGTTTATTAAATTTAATATATGAGCGGACTTTAAGGTGAAGGGTTTATTTAAATAAAGGCTTATTAACAAAACACCACAAACAGGAAGGCAACTAAACTACAATTACAGTGACAATAAATGTTCAAAATGTTCCCCGTTGACCTCCTGGCAAAAATAAAGTCTATTTTTAGTTTCAGCTTTGACGTTTTGCAAAAAAAAAATTAAAAAAATACAATAAAAAAGTAAAAAAAAATAAAAAAATAAGTAAAAAAAAATTAAGTAAAAATAATAAAAAAAAATAAAAAAAAAATTAAGTAAAAATAATAAAAAAAAATAAAAAAAAAATTAAAACATTAAAAAAAAAAAACACGGTTGAATAGGGAATAAAACCCCCTTTCAAATGAGCTATCACTCACCATCCCATGCTATTAAAATTTTTCGAAAGGGTTGCTTCCCTCCAGTAAGGGATAAAATTAGGGGTAAACTATTCATACAAAAATGTACATTGTAGAAATCAAAAGTCGACGTGTCTCGGCGATTTTCCTAACAAGAGTCCAGTAACGAGTTAAATAGGGGGGGTAACTCTTACGATCCTCACCCTATTACTCAACACGTAATGAAGCAAATTTAAAATTTTTTGCACGGTTGAATGGAGAATAAACCCCCCTTTCAAATGAACTATCACTCACCACCCCATGCTATTAAAATTTTTCGAAAGGTTTGCTCCCCTCCAGTAAGGGATGAAATTAGGGGTAAACTATTCATACAAAAATGTACATTGTAGAAATCAAAAGTCGACTTGTCTCGGCGATTTTCCTAACAAGAGTCCAGTAACGAGTTAAATAGGGGGGTAACTCTTACGATCCTCACCCTATTACTCAACACGTAATGAAGCAAATTTAAAATTTTTTGCACGGTTGAATGGAGAATAAACCCCCCTTTCAAATGAACTATCACTCACCACCCCATGCTATTAAAATTTTTCGAAAGGTTTGCTCCCCTCCAGTAAGGGATGAAATTAGGGGTAAACTATTCATACAAAAATGTACATTGTAGAAATCAAAAGTCGACCTGTCTCGGCGATTTTCCTAACAAGAGTCCAGTAACGAGTTAGATAGGGGGGGGGTAACACTTATGATCCGCACTGTATAATTTTATGGTTATTTATGCTATATATTTGTGAGAGAGAATAGAGATGATATGAGAGAGAATAGATATCAGAGAGCACCTGCTTTTATAAATATTTCACGCGCACCTACAGGCACTAATATAGTTAGAGCTTTAGGGTAAAAAAATCTTGAAAGATAATTGATTACCCTTGAAAGTGAGCCTGGCCTGAAGTTACTAAACATTTCCCCTCGCCCTGCCAGTGAAAATTATGCTTTTTCGCGAGACCTTTAGAAATCGTTTAGATCCGAATAAAACTCAGCGAGTTACGTACGAAAAACGATTTCCCGTATCTTTACATGTTAATTTCCCCCTCGTCCACACCTCCCTTAGCTTCCATATAGTGATTAGGTGAAAAAGAGACCTAGATTCTATGAAGTAACAAAAAAAATCGAAAATAGCGACTTCGTTGTCAAAACCAAATCTACTCCAGTAATACTTCTATACCTTATTTATTTTAACGAGGCAGTGACGCGATTTCTAGTTATTTCTGTTGTCAACGAAATAAACACGAAAACACTAAGATCAAATACGATTTAAACTTAACGTGCAGAGGAAAGTAACTGTGAAAGGTTGACAACACTTCACCACGTTGCCATTGTGTTATATCCAAAATACTTGATTTATTAATATATACTCTTTTGTAGGTTATGTTTCTGTTTAATTTTTTGTGTATTCGGTTTTCTTTAAAATTTACAAGAAATAGTAATTTTCATTACCAAATAGTTATTTTCATAACTAATTGATTGTGTCAGTCTTCAGTTTGAGGTGAAAACTCAAAAACTTTTAAAATGGCTAAACCATTATCCAAGCAAAGTCAAGAAATGGTAACATCTCTGTTAAACTATTTTCAACGAGATTGTGAAAATGGAGGGCCTCTACTTCCACTTACTTCTATAAGAGACGTAAGTAATGATATTTACATACAATAAATAAAAAATTCGGAGTACCTATGCTATATAAAGTATATAAATATTATATATTTCAGAGAGTTGCAGATGCCTTACAAATAAGCCTTAGACCGGTGCATCTTATTTTAACCCAGCACATTAAATTAGTATTATTATTAGTATTGTAAATTTATTTTATTTTTTTCATTATATAGAATCATTTTACGTTAACAAACAAAAAAAATATTTAATAGGTATATTATTTTTTGGTTGTATTAACTTTAACTTTATTTTTTCACATTAATTTAAAAAATAAACGGTTTGGCGCCCTATGCAACCGTTAAATTAAATAGCTTAAACATTAGAAGTTTTAACATAAGTATCTACTATAAATTTTAATTCCCATATTCTCATGCTATAATTATCAGGCCAAACATCTCACACATCACAAATTGGCTACCTACTCACTTAGGAGTAGTTACAAATTTTATCTTTAAGTGAACGAAAAAAAATTGTATCTGGCAACGCCGCAGATTTTTGACGTGTGTCGTCACTGCCTCGCTAAAATAAATAACCTTTAATTTAGCATATTCTGCAAAAGGTTTAGACTTTTTTCAACGTTAGAAGCATTTGTGTAAACCTAAGTATATTGAAATATTTAAATAGTGTTAATTAAAGAAATAGTGCATTTCTAAATAAGTAAAATGTAAGCTTTAAACATCAAATTAAAAGAAATTCATGACTTACTTTATTTTTACATTTGTCGGCTGCCTGAAGAGTCCAGCAGCAACAAACCAAAACGAATTCAAAAACGTTAATTCGTTAACCAAATATTTTTTTGTCTCCTTACAAGTATGCGGACTTTGCCATTCAGAACACGATAATCTTCCAATCAAAAATAGAGAAAAGACCATAATCAGATACGAAACGCCTAAATATTGCCAGAAAGTAATAGAAAACGGTTGAGCAAAGTGGAAAAAACTCGGAGGAACTTCTGCAGGTTTTCGGAAGAGAATACTTATACCTAAAACAAATTAATCTGCTAAACGATCTTTTTTACTTACAATTTAAAAAAATTTAACTTAACCTAATTAATTTTATGTAACCAATATTATCAAAAAAATGGCCAATCTAACAACAATGCAAATAATAAAACAGGAATCGGTATACTCTTAAACCCCTGTATACCAATTTTTGTAATTTTTGAAAACCCGTTTTCGAGAAAATTAAACATTTCTAAATTTTCTTTCCACTCTGCATATTCTTAACCTTGCAGCTAAGCATTGCTACATTTGGGACTTTATTTAAATGCCGACTACTATAACTCGGATTACTCATTACAATCACACTATTTTTGTTATATTTTGCAATACTATTTTTAAAACAATTTTCAAAAAGCTCTACGTTTTTTTATGTAGGGAAGTTAAACAAGTTTTTTCTGTTTTTTTCCTTAACTAGTCACTACTTTTTCCCATTTTCTAGCAGCATTTTAATTCCACATCGGAAAAAAGAAAGATCTATTTAGACTATCCAAGAGTCGACCCAAATTTTAATGCCTTCATAAGAATGAAAGTACTGCTTAGCCGTGCCATGTCCACATACAATGCGAAGCCAGATCAGTCACTAGCAGATTGACCAGAGGACAAGCGCACATAAGTAGACTGCATGGTATGATATACAACGAGCGATACAAAGAGTTGGAAACCGACCCCATAATGGGATTGACATCGGACGAAATGCTTCCTAAATATAGCTTCTTAAAAAACTTCAAAACAGTCATAACTGGCAGAAAGGCATGGACTAATGGCAGGGCATTGTAGACTCAACAAACACATGAACAACATCGGACTGGCAGACACAACCATATGTAGGTTCTGCCAAGAAGAAGAGGAAACCTCAGCACACATTCTGCGCTACTGCGACAAGGCTAAGGTTTTCGATGGTAGGGGAGGAAAAACCAAAACCCTACCAATATATGTAGAACCTAGGGTCTGGCCTATGGAGTCTAAGAATATGGACGGGGACATGGAACTATAACATAACATGAGGACACACACAATAGATCTGCAAAGTTCGCAGTGAAGAGGCTACCGTAAGCACATAAGCCACATACTAATCTAATCTAGCCATGCCAAGTGCCATCGATTGGAATAAGTGGTAATCCAGGTGGAGTAGTGATTCCCATTTAAGCGTTTTCAAGTAGGTTCTTACTAGTTTTGAAACATGTGGCCGAGCGTTGTCATGCTACAAAATCACCTTGTCGTATCTCTGCTCTTATAAAGAGGTTTTCAAATCAACTGCGAATCCGTCATTTATTATCCAGAAAAAAAATATTTAAGAGAACAAACCATTATAAATTACAGAAATAAATGACAATATACTATAACTTACCAAGGGTCATGAAAGGATGAGTGAACTCTACTGGACCAAGTCTCTCTGTATTAATTGTTAAGTCGGCTATAGCCATATCAGCTTTCTAAAAACAATTTAAATTATTTTAGAGATAATAAAATAATTTATACATATTTTAATAGTTTCATGCTTAAAAATCTGTGGAAATCTAATTTACTACCCCTTCTATTATATCGGCTATCATGCCATTCCATTTTCCAGATTTAGAATCGAAATATCCATGTTTGTTATCATCTCGTACTGTAAAGGTGTAATCGAAACCCTCCAAGAGAGCGATTGCTTCTATTAAATCAACTGCGAATCCTTCAAATCTATCATTTCCTTTAAGATGAAAAGCAGCTTCTTTCAAACGAGCATAGGGTTCAGTCTAAAATATTAAAAATCATTCTAAGCACAAATTACTTTAAAAAGAAAATTTTGAAGTTTCTGATAAAATTTGTCACCCTGAACAAGATTTAAATGGTTTACGGCCAAACTAACAAAATAGCAAATTTTAGGTATTAATAAAATAGTGTAATCACAAATAAATTATAGATTTTTTAACAATGACGAGAACGGTGTTACTGCAAATTTTTATTTATTTGTTTTATTTTACGAGCAAGCCCATTTAGTATAAATTTTACAGGGCTAAAATGATACAAAATGGTGACAATAGATACATAAACACAAATAGAACATGTTACACGTTAAAACTAAAAATTAATAAATGGTTAAAATGGATACGGAAAAGACATTGCAAAAAGAAAAATAACAATTAACACATTACACAAATATTATATATTAAAGCAATAGTTAATTTAATAAACGTAGTACTTTTTAAATCTTAAGACTTATGGACAGTTACAATTTTGCTCAAAATTTTAAAAATTGGGTTGCATATTCCAAAAGAACGGAAAATGTTTAATGGGAATACAAAGTTTTTGAGACTGTACATTTCATTCTACAAGTAAAAATTTAAGAAGCAAACAAAGAATTTCGAATTTTCATGGAATTCGATTATTGTTTATATTATTGTTGTTATTGTTAATATAGAGGACGGGTTTGAAAGGAGAGAAAAAACGGGGTGGTGTTCGTGGACCTGTCGGCGGCATACGACACCATAAATCACAAACTACTTCTCGAAAAAGTCTTCAGGATGACAGGCAACTACCATCTGACAGAAGTCCTAAGATCAACGCTGAGCAACAGGAGGTTCTACGTGGAATTTCAAGGACGGAGGAGCTGCTGTAGGACCCAAAAGAACGGGCTCCCCGAGGGCAGCGTGCTGGCGCCTCTCCTCTTCAATCTGTATTCGAACGATCAACTTGTCGGCCCCTCTACAAATAGTTTCATTTACGCCGATGACGTGGCCATTACGTGCCAACCTTAACACATCGAGGAGATTCAAAGAAAGCTCACAGAGTCCCTATCCAGACTGTCTTCGCCCAAACCCAGGGATAACTCAGACATGCTTATTCCACCTCAACAACAGGCAAGCGAACAGCGAATTACAAGTGGAATGGAACTCTACCAGGTTACAGCACTGCCCAAACCCAGGGGTCACTTTAGATAGAACTCTATCCTACAAGAAACATGAGGAGAAGACTAGAGCAAAAGTAAATACAAGGAATGGTGTCATACGTAAGCTTGTCAATTCCCATTTGGGAGCCCACCTAGATGTAATACGGTCAACATCCCTTACTATCTATTATGCCCCGGCTGAGTACGCATCAACACATGCCAACAAACTAGACCCCACCCTAAACGACTCTTGTAGGCTGATCACGGGCTACCTAAAACCAACCAATCTGGATCTCCTGTACATGTCAGCGGGAATAGCCTTATGTATGGCAAAACGAAGTAGGCAGTCACTGGATGAAAGACATCCCACCCCCTATACGGACACGAGATACCTGCCTCCAGACTTAAATCCAGAAACAACTTCATAAAGTCAACAAATCCACAAACAGACTCTAAACCGGCAACCAAAGAAATAATGTGGAAGCAGAGGCTAACAGATAATAACACCCCAACCTGGATCCCGACAGAAAGCCTCCCTGAAGGATCACAACAACAAATGGGAAGGTCCGGGGCAAATTTGTTAAGATGGGGATATGCCGAGGATGACTCATGCGCCTGCGGAAAGATCCAAACGATGGAACACCTCCTAACCTGCCCATCCCTACAGACCCCCTGCACAATTTGGAACCTGTGGAAGGCGAATGACATTTCTAAACCATTAACAGTTAATTGAATGTAAATGACATTAGATTTACGTGAAAATTAATCTTTTTAGTCGAAGTTTCAACGAAGGAAATTAACACTGATAAAGTTAAAAAATTGATAATTTGTATGGGAACTTTTTCGATTGAAAATTATACTTTTTTTTTAATTGCAATTCGTATAAAATCGAAAAATAAATGTTTTGTCTTAAAAAAATTACAGCTGATTTAAAACACAAAGAAGAACGTTTTCACCAAGTTTCATAAAAAAAATTATGTTTCGTCGACCTCTACAAAAAATGACATTTTACGTACTAATTTCCGAATGAAAAGTCAACTATTTTTGAATGCAAGTACTTTTCGTCCTCAAATGACTCGCCCCGTGCCGTATTCAGAGCGAACGAAAACTTTGCGGACGAAAAATGCTTGCCTTCAAAAATGGTCGATTTTTCTTTCGGAAATTAGTAAGTTTTTGTGGAGGTCGAAGAAAAAAAGTAATATGCGCCTTGGCGAAAAACTCTCTATTGTCTCGCCTGCTTGCTAGCCTCGGTTGCGCCTCGGCTATTAATTTACAGACTCGACTATAATAGACAGTTTTTCGTCCTTGGCACATATTTAACTATTTTGCGGGAAGTAAAAATTAAAAAAAAAAACGGGTTTTATCGTTTTTCTCGATTACTTTGAGGTTACATTGAAAAATAATTCATACAAATGTTTTAGATTATTTAATTATCTATAACTTTTATATTAAACGATATTATGCATATTTCAGCCACAAATAGTCCAATTGATTTTTTTTAATTTCCTTATAATTTACCATAAATTTTCCGACTGCTAAGAATTTATTTTGTTTAAAAAATGATTGGCCCTGGTCTAATTTGGAAGTATCTCTGTTTTAATAAAATCGTTTGATATAGGTAAGTTAATTTGGGTTAATTAACAAAAAATCGAGTAATTTAAAAATTTGTAAAACATAAGAAATTATATACTTCCGACTTTATTTTTTCTGTACTCTCAAAGTTTCGACTTACCAAAGTGATTAAGACTACCAGTTCCCTATCTTTAAGTTCGCTATCTTCGTCTTCATCTTCTGAGAAAGTCAACTCTATATCTTCACTTAAGCCGTCTGTGGTATTCCACGTCCCTCTAATATAAAAATCGTCCCTTATTTGGTAAACAGTTAACTGGAAAGCGCTTCTGAAGCCATTTTTGTCAAATTCAATTTTTCCGGTGATACCCTCAAACGATCCCTACAAAAAATGTCAGGTGCGCAACTTCAACTAAAAAATAGCAATAGTACTTACTGTTTTTAAAGCATTGATAATATTTAACCCTACTGCCCATCCCTCTTCATCGTCACAATCCAAATATTGACCTTGAGTGACCTCTTGCGAATTAAGTGTCTGCAGAAACACGCTCACTGAATCTATAATTAAAGCTGTTTCTATATCCAACTCTGGTTTTCCACATTCTAGCTTAAAAGTAACATTGTAGAGGTGACAAAGCTCCTGTGAAGCTCGTAATACCATTTCGTCTTTAGCATTAATTAGGTGTACCTAAAAATATTTATCAAAATTTAAAAAATTATATCAAATTATATCACTCACCCCCGTAATAACTGCATCACTGTATTGGAAGGGTGTCAAATCTTCTGTGTGTGCGTCCAAGTTGGTTAAAAAATAGTTGTATTCTGCAGTCAAAAGTCCCACTTGTTGTAATTGCGTGAGTAAAACTTTTAAGTCCCTTATCGGGCAATCTAAGACGAAATTTTTTTGACCTGAACGTCCAGCGCTGCGTAAAGCCGGTCTAAAAGCAAAACAATATTTTAATTTATTTAGGGAACTTGTAAAAGGTACTAAATATCTCTTCTACAAGTTCCACTATAATCGAATGTAAAAACGAATTAATTAATTAATTAATTAACACAAAGTAATACAGGTACATGACATCAGTTTTTCACTTTACAAATATTACTTTTTTGGCCTTACAAAACTTTTATTCGCTTTTTGTAAACTTATATTTCTTCTATCTTCTATCTAATAGTCTAAGAGTCCGAGACTGCCACCTTCCTTATTTTATAAAAGCTGAAATTTTCCGAGGAAATGCTTTCAATGCAGGTCATAGTGGCTTTGGCAGGTAACAGGTGGCAAAAGTGTATAAAATACCGACTTAAATGACCCCGCACGGAAATTGGCCCTCGGTTAAAATCTTTGATAATCGGAGATATTATCCAAATAGCCATGCTTATAAAGAAAGTTTCCACGCGCGCGATGTCTAAAACGCCATCCTCATGAGTTTTTTTGACCGCAATTAGAAGAGTGAAAATGAGAATATACACGAATTCTCATACCCCCTTGTAATAAACCATTATACATCTATCTATCTAATATACCTGGTGTATCAACGATGCGTGGGTGGACGATAGCTGCTTCCCTATTTGAGATAGGAAAAATTGTCTCAAATAAAAGTTGTTGAGAGCAATGAAACATACAGGGTGTCCGGTAAATGTGTGACCTATCAAAGTTATGTTTTTTTAAATGAAACACCCTATATATTTTCACTCAATTGAATTCCTTCGGAAGAGTGCTTCTCAAAAATATAGGGTTGTATGGGTTTACACCAGGTGGTTCTTAAGTTATGATGAAATTTTTTTCACCAAATATCCTCGAAAATGGTGTATTTTCATTTCATATTCAATAAAATTTACTGAATGGCTCTTTTCCCATACAGGGGTAACCAAAACTCAGAATCACTCTTCTCTCAGTTTTTTCAAATGGACCACCCTGTAAATAAGGTCATACCAGAATAGTCCACACTATAAGCTACCAGAAACTGTAGGGTTTTCCTACTTGATTTCCTACTTAATTTATCTAATTCTTGAGGGAAGTATGAAAAATGTCGTAAAAGCAATAATGATATACCCCCTAAACCTTCACCTCAATAATTACGTCCAGGTTCCGGCGCACCAGGTGTCCGGGGGGTGTTCGCCGATGATATATTTGAATTCAGCGACCCAAAAATCCCCCGGGCGCCTAGTTTCTCTCCTTCCCCGCGATGACGTTCATCGGCGTTCCTGAGCTCCAGGTCGGCTGTGGGTCAATTTGAACATAATCGTGATCAGCAACCTCGAAAACCTCCGGTAACCCGATTTGGGCCAGTTGTGACTCTTATTTACAAAGTTATTAAATCTTCCAAAAGCCGGATTTTGTGAATGCATTTTTGTAGGTACATTTTTTACAAAAAATTTTTGGAAGCGAATGCAAAAACCGCATTCCGATCCGTCTTATTGCCTCGACTATAGAGTCTCTTCTTTAAAATGCTTTCTACACCCTTTCAAGTACTTAAGTGCAAAGTGGCATCGACATCATATTTTTTACGAGCTGTTGGTCAATATCCAGCTCTGACAACTGGGCTAAAAGACCGTATGACGTAATATATGCCATTGATAGAAATCAATTTGATTTTTTTTTGTACTAAGTGACGAGTTTTTTGTCAAAAGGAGAATATTTTGGACATTTCTAGTTTAAATTCAATTATGACTTCCTATGAAACCTTATTATTTTGATTGATTTACTTATTATTATTTTTTTTTCAGTTAGAAAGAAATTTTATACTGGAGTAGGAGCTAGAGAACCAATGGTCTTTATCAAGATCTTAAAAACAACCGAAGGGTTGCTAGCCAAAATGTATTTGTAGATAGTGATTTATACATTGTGATATCTTAGTAATCCAAAAAAGGCATCGCTCATCAACAAGCCACCGACAAGGAGTAGAAGGTTTTTGAAAAACCATTCGAGCGTTATGGAAGCACTGTTTTTGTTAATCAAAAGGTAAACGTTCTATCAGGCGCCCTTGCGGAACTGCACAACATTAAAATACTGACTATCGGCATAAGCATTATAGGCCTACTAGTCAGCTGCTGTTGATTTCAAGTTCAGTGAACCAACTAACCTCAACGAACATAGCAACAAGAGCGTAAACTTCGTTAGACAAATACAAACTGCTATATGACGCTGATCCATTTTCTGAAGAGACCATCGATGCATAAAAACATGCATTACCTTCATAGGAAGTCTGAAGCAAAACAGCACACTAAAGAACTTTGACAGCACTTCCACTAGTTCTCCTCGAAATTTCACTACTAATAAGGTAGCATCTCAGCTACATCAATCAAATATAATCTTAAACTTGGTTTGGAACTAACTATAGTTTTTGTAATAAAAAAAAATACCTGAAATCTCCATTTTTTAACGTATCCACATTTTCCATATAAACAATTATTCCATCATCTTTTGCCTTTCTTATAAATTGGTTTATTTTCAACAAATTTTCGGCATTAGTATAGAGAATAGTAAAACTTTGCCACTCAAGTGCGTTGATAATATCTAAAAAACCGTCAGCCAGTCTATCTGGATTTGGGAAAAAATTTATAGTTTGGAATCCCATTTGCGATGGATTGATCCACCTGGTGAGAATATGGGGTATGTCCTTTCTTTCTGTTATTGACTGGACTATATCGAGGTTAAGAGAAGACTGAGGGCCGAAAAGACCTGAAACATAAATTAAAGTAAGTGTAAAACTAAATTAATTACTGTGGTGACAGATAAGGCCTTAAAAAAAAGTGTATGCTCCTATTGTTTAATAATATACAGGGGGAGTTGTGAATTTTGACTGAAATTTCTTTTGGTCATTACTTTCGAACGGTAAGTTCGATTTGACGAAAAATAAAATTTTTGCACGAAAAGATATATTTTTTGAAATCTGTTGTTCATTTTGCTAAACTTTTAATTCATGGTCAAATTTGATTTATTTATTAGAAATTTAGTAATGGTGTGGGGAAACAAATAAATACGTAGTTTTTGTTGTCTATTTGTGGAATTTATAAAAACCTTATTAGAGTTTTCAAAAACCATATACAGGGTGAACTTTTTTATATGAACTAATTTTTTAAGACCGGACCTGATTTTTTTTGAGTTTGTGGTAGTAGTGTAACGTTTTACCAAAATATGAGACAATCGGACTTACCGTTCAAAAGTAATGACCAAAACAAATTTTGAGTTAAAATTCAAAACTCCCCCTGTATATTATTAAACAATAGGAGCAGACACTTTTTAATGGTCCTTTGATATTCCCCATACGGGCCTGAATACGAGTTAGGAGTATGTACAGTTCCTCATGACTCACCCTGTATGTATGTATAAAATTTGTTAATACAACAAAAAAGTTTTGTGCCTATCACAATCTAGTTAATAAAAAATGGTTTTAAAGACTTTAAATGTTATTGAAGAACAAGTAAGATCGACGATAATAATATCGAATCCTAATTAAAAAACAAAATACTTCAGTTCCATAAAAACCCGCGTCAAGCCAGCAAGGTGCTATCTAGCCATAAAACTAGTAAAAAACTCCAGTACCTACTCAATATCTTTAACACTCAATTAGTCTGGTTCACAAGTGCCATTTCCCTCGAAACCTGATCGCCACCACCGAAAATTATAATTTTGGGTTCATTCGATTCGGAATGGCATCTAGAACGTTCTATCAAAATTCCAAAAGGGGCTGAAAAAAAATGCAAAAATTATAAACAATTAAGTAAAATAAAAATAAGGGTTTGGTTTTTTTGAAATATTTCAAAAGCTATTTGAGATAATCGAAATTTAAAAAAAGATCCTTAAAGAGCAGGAAATTTCCTAAAAAAAAGTCCTACCTCCTGGAACTGTACCAACAACCCTTATAATTTTAATTAAGCGGCGAAAATAACGGTAAAAACGCGTAGTTCGGCTGCCGCGTGCATCGCCCCAATAGGACAGGTGAACTAAAAAAATTATTTTAACTGATTAAATATTAATATTAAGGAATAAAAAAATTTGGGTACTAAGTAGACATATCAATAAACAATAATCAACAAAAAATTTTTATAACAATTTTTTTATTAGTTATGCTTTTGTTAATTAGTTAATTTTCACCATTTTAATGTTTTAATGTTAGGTAAAAATAAAAAAAAATTATTGTTATATGGCTTTTATCAATAAGAAAACAAAATATTAATTAAATAAAAATATTAATGATTGGAAAAAAAATTTTCCTAATGGCTTTATTTACCTAAATAATTTTTTAATGCCTTTGATTGTTAATAAAAAAACGAAAAATCAAAATTTTTTAATTTTTCCAACTCTTTTAAGATTAGCTCAAAAAAATCAAAAAAAATTCTAGATTTCTTGTTTTGAAATAATCAGCGTTTTTATGTTAACATTAAAATGGTGAAAATTAACTAATTAACAAAAGCATAATTAATAAAAAAATTGTGATAAAAATTTTTTGTTGACGGATTATTGTTTATTGATATGTCTACTTAGTATCCAAATTTTTTTATTCCTTAATATTAATATTTAATCAGTTAAAATAATTTTTTTAGTTCAGGTGTCAGATTGGGGCGATGCACGCGGCAGCCGAACTACGCGTTTTTACCGTTATTTTCGCCGCTTAATTAAAATTATAACGGTTGTTGGTACAGTTCCCTGGAAATTTCCTGCTCTTTAAGGATCTTTTTTCAAATTTCGATTATCTCAAATAGTTTTTGAAATATTTCAAAAAAACCAAATCCTTATTTTTTATTTTACTTAATTGTTTATAACTTTTGCATTTTTTTTCAGGCCCTTTTGGAATTTTGATAGAACGTTCTAGATGCCAATCCGAATCGAATGAGCTCAAAATCATAATTTTCGGTGGCACTTTTGAACCAGACTAAATATGATGTTATTACTGAAATAATTTTATATATTTTGAATCGGCTTTCAAAAGGTACCATTAATAATAATATACAATAAATAAACTTCTAGATACTCCTGTTTCTAGAGGTATTGACAAATTGAGAATCTCATTTATTCAAAGTATACTCCTTATAAACAATTTTCGAGATTATAATCGTTTTCGTTACCTAGCCAGAATAATTAAGAAAATGAACATACTGAATATATCTGGCAAAAACAATAAGATTCGAATCAGCTTAAAATTTCTAAAACTGGAAGCCAAAAATAATCCCGAATTTGCTAATATTATGAGGCTTACAAGATTACTTACCTACTATGCTTTGTCTAAGAAAGGAACATGTTCCTTTTAAAGCTGTAAAAGGTTCATCTTTGAGAATGTACGGGTCCACAATATGTGAAACTGTTGCATCCTTTGCGTTTTTGTCGAAATTGTAAATGTTGTTAGAGTATGTGAATGCTGTTTGGTGAAGTTGAAAGTTTTCGAAAATGCCAGCTAAAAAGAGTTTCGTTGAAATTAGTAAAGTATTATTAAATTGTTTGAATCACTATAAGAGCGCTTTCACACCGATAGAGTGGCACCATCGATTTCAATGTAAATTCATCCCCATCACCATGTTGTGTAGGTGTCGTGTCGCCAAGTGTGAAAGCGCCCTAAGGATGATGAGTCTAACTTATGTATATGTACGTCAGTTAGTATTGAATTATTGTGATTTACAAAATAGTTATTTATGTGCCAAGGACGAAAAACTGTATATTATAGTCGAGTCTGTAAATTGATAGCCGAGACGCAGCCGAGGCTAGCAAGCAGGCGAGACAATATACAGTTTTTCGCCGAGGCGCATATTACTTTTTTTCGTCGACCTCTACAAAAACGTACTAATTTCCGAAAGAAAAATCGACCATTTTTGAAGGCAAGCATTTTTCGTCCGCAAACACTTTTGGTCCGCAAAAAATCTTTTTTCGTCGAGCTCTTCAAAAAATGACATTTGACGTACTAATTTCCGAATGAAAAGTCAACTATTTTTGAAGGCAAGTACTTTTAGTCCTCAAATGACTCGCACCGTGCCGTATCCTAGTGACCACAGCGGACCAAAAGTGTTTGCGGACGAAAAATGCTTGCCTTCAAAAATGGTCGATTTTTCTTTCGGAAATTGTTACGTTTTTGTAGAGGTCGACGAAAAAAAGTAAAATGCGCCTCGGCGAAAAACTGTCTATTGTCTCGCGTGCTTGCCAGCATCGGCTGCGCCTCGGCTATCAATTTGCAGACTCGACTATAATAGACAGTTTTTCGTCCTTGGCACATAAATAAGTATTTTATTAATTTTTAGACAGTTTGTTTATATTTCACTATTTATGCTGTTATAAAATTTTTTAGCCCAAAAATATCTTGCCCTTCTCCTCTGCTAAGTTATAATAAAAAATATTCGAAATTATTTCAAAAAAGCAACTTTTGTTTTAATCAGAAAATTCTAGTACAGAACATTTTTCTTTACTCTTTAATCTCGAATAATTAGAAAGATTGTTTATGCTATGTCAATTTTTGTTATCAACACACCTCGGTTTCTATGGTTTTTTAAAAGAGGGAAGTACCTAAATGTGTTGATAAATAATTGAGAACGGACATTTTGAGTCATAGGCGAGGTTCTAATCATTAGAATCTAATGGATTAAAATTTGAAAATTACCCACAGGCACAGGTGGAAAATTTTGTCATCGCCATAAGTCAATTCTGTTGATTATCGGTTATTTTATATGATTCTATAGTCTGAATAAAAGAGGAATTCTGTAAAAGTGGGGATATAACTTCACATTCCTTAGGCGTACTTTGTAAAATAAGTTTCTATAAGCACTTACTAGATTAAATTTTGAATATATTATTTACAAAAAATAAAAATAAACCTTATGCTTCTCACAAAATTGTTAACATTGAACGAATTAAATTTAACTTATAAATAACAAGGAGGACTATATGTTGTTAAATGGAATAAACTTTTTTTAATCTCTTGGCATCAAAAGTAACACTTCAGTATCTAAAATCAAAGATTAAAAACAAAAACAAAAAGGTCGAGAACTATCTTTAAAAGTCACTGTCTTCCCTATAACTACTGGTATCGTTATCATTGTCTTTTCTGGGCTTAAGGGCTATTAAGTTTTCCACTTTCTAAAATTAATTCTCCACCTTTTTAACATGAACATTTTCTCCAATGTTCTCCGCAAAAGGGTGAATCGCGTCTTTCACCTGCAAACCTAATGTAACCTCTCAGTTTTCGAGAATGATGAATGCGACGGTGATGTTGGATCTTGTCCCCGAGTCGACTTCACCCCCAAACGACCAAAAACCACCCATTTTATAGCGCAAGTCAAATTTTTTACCCTTTCGGTGGTGCTTTTTGACCGTTTGAGGGGTGGGGT
Organism: Crepidodera aurea; assembly: GCA_949320105.2. Taxonomy (NCBI): domain Eukaryota; kingdom Metazoa; phylum Arthropoda; class Insecta; order Coleoptera; family Chrysomelidae; genus Crepidodera; species Crepidodera aurea. Next base: position 68,501,437 of record OX439472.1, on the reverse strand, counting down.
CAACTCTAAAAGAATTGTAACCAGTGCCATCGTGTTCAGCATCCTCGAAAACGTACTTTGAGGGCGTCAAACATTATTTGTGTTTTTCGAGGTTTTTTCTGACTCACACTAAAAGCATCAATACATACGAGGGAAAACCAGTTTGCTCGCACGGGGGTGGTTAAATGTCCGTTCCAATTTTTTCCAACTTTTTCATAATAAAAACCAATACCTCAAGTAGATAACAAAATCAGCCAAATAAGTAGCATAATACAAAGTCAATAAGTCGCACGTGGGCCAATGAAAATGTCTGTTCATATTTTTTCGTAGTCTAGAATCATAATAAACGATAATCAACAGAACGGATATAACTACTGCGATGAGAAAATTTTCAACCTGTGGGTAATTTTACAATTTTAATATATTAGAACCTGGCGTATCACTAAAAATGCCCGTTCTCAATTTTTACTCTCAACACATTTACGTCCCTCTATTAAAAAAAATAAGAAAACTTGAAAATTCTGTGTAAGTCGAAAAGTCTGGTTACGTTAGGCCGTACTAATAGGAGCAGATTACCTAATAGAACCACGAAAAATTAAAAGTGAAAGTAATAAAAAAAGACACTCACCAATTTTTAAATTAGCCACGTTTTCAATGGCACAAAAAACATTTTGAAAAATTAACAAATAACAAATATTTATACCCAACGACATGGTTCAGTTTCATGCTATTCACAAACTGTATAAAATAATTCGGGAGACTTTTTTATTTACCATTAATTGTTACATCCTCTTTTTGTTATTACAACAAATTAAAATTGTACATTTTTAGCAATTTATTATCTCCTCCTAATTTTTATGCGGTTAGCAATTAATGAATGTAAACTTGACACAAATTTAATTCCTAATTTCATTACAATTCAGATACAGCGTGTTATATCCGATAACAGATAATTACCCACTTATTTAAAAATATCTAAAATATCGAAACAGTTTACAAAGAATAAAGAAACTAATATTTATTTTCCTGTATGAGTAATTAAATTATTTTTGTCCACGACTCTTTTAAAGTGAACCCATTTTTTATTAGACATCTCAAGTATAATACTACGTAATGGATGCTTGTCGGGCTAATGAAATGTATTGCATGAAAATTAGTGAATTGAAAGGCCTTGGATCAGATTTTTTAGTAACTGTATCCAATACAAAAATTTACAATTACCGATAATTTTTAGAAAATATGTAAAAAATATATCAATTATTGAAAAAGTGATTTGCTATTTTTAAACTACCAGAACGGTAAATGTACAAGCCAAAGGATTGGTATTAATAAATTTACTAAAATGGGCAATAAAATCGCGACTTTTTTGAAATTACCCAATCCAGAAAAATATTCTGGACATAGCTTTAGAAGGTCTTCTGCAACTCTACTTTAGATGCAGTTGGTGATATGTTAGCTTTGAAACGCTATGAGGGCTACATAGACGATTCCATAATAAAATGGATACTACTATAAAAAGATCAAACCATATACACGAAAAAATCATATTCTTATATACCAAGGGGTGATTTACGACGCTCGCCTGCGGCTCGTGTCTTAAACTTCCCTAGTGAATAATAGCCACGATTATATGCTCATCGAACAATTATTATCGTATCATAAGATAACAATATTTCTTTTAACTTTAAGTAATTTTTTCTACATTCATGTTCCACTACGGAAATTAGTGAAAATATAAGCAAATCTATCCCAGACTCGTGGTGTTCTTAAGCAACTCAGTTTCGTTATGAAATGGATCGACAGACTTATCGCGAAAATTCAATCACTTGTGGTATTAATACTGACTATTTCACGCACTTTTCAAATGAACCAATCGGTAGATCCAGTCAAGTTCGGATTATCGACAACACCAAACTTGACTCTTGACTCTGATTGGCCTGTCAAGTTCGGTGTTTTCAAATACGAGCGACTCGTGACAATTATGAATATGGTTGCTGGCTAGAGAATTGGCAATAATTCGCATGCAGAACCCGAGCCAAAAATAGATTTACTTGAAATATTACTTTGTGCATCATTTTTCTGAGCTGAGCTGACTTGACTTACTTTTATCTCACCTGACCTCATTCTGTAAATTATTGATTTATTACCTTTTATTTAATTTTTGCTTGCGTACAATCGTCGAAACCTGCAGCCGGCAGCCAAATTTATACTGTCGGGAGACGCCTCCTTTCAGATTTGTATATGTGACAGTTAAACGTCATTTAAAAATGAGCAGATTTGGGATTTCGTTGGATGTCAATGTTTCCTGTTTATTATACTTTATTAATTTCTCGGATCAACTTCTTACCTTTTTTGCTAATTTCCTCTAATTTTTCCGAATTTCAAATTTTTTACCTTTACTTTGTTTGTGAAATAGTCTAATAAAATTCCACTAGTGATTGAATTTATCTCATAAGTCTGTCTCTTATTTCATAACTCAACTATGTTGCTTGAAGAAAACACCACTCATCTTGCGGACTCGTGGTGTTTTTAAGCAACTCAGTTTCTTTATGAAATGAATCGACTTATCGCAAAAATTCAATCACTTGAGGTATTACTACTGACAATTACACAATTTGAAGTTTTAAAATGAGTGATATTATCAGAAAAATTGATGATAGTGATGAAGAAGAATTTGTTGGGACCCCACCAGAAGTCAGTAAAATAACAAATATGATGTCTTCAAAAATTTATGAAATATGTTACCATCGTTTCAAAGAGTGGTGCTTCGATAAGAAATAAAATAATGGTAAAAATAAAGTTTGAGTTAAATAGTTCCTAATATATATAGTTCCTAACTTTTTGAATGCAAATCGATAGTGCTAATTAATAATTAAATATTTTGATATTTAATTACGCTTTCTAATTTTCTACACTTAGTGTCACTTAAATAAAATATGTTTTGATTTTTCCATGAACGTAGAAAAAATATTATATGCAACTCGTACAAAAAGTGTTTATTGCACACTTACTTTTTGCACTTGTTGCATAAACAACTATTATATTACAATTTACAATAAAGAACAAATAATTCAAAATCGTATAAAATTTATTTTATTAAATAAAGCACTAGTTATAGTAATTTATAATAAACATCAGCAAAATAGATCACGAGCATTTTAAATTGTTCTTGCATCGTTTCTTTGGACGAGTTTGGAATTTTATTTAATGGATTCGAAAAGCCTAACTGACGAAGCCGAAAGGCAGAAACCGGTCTTAGGATGTCGAAATTGCGTGGTATATGCAACACCCAATACATTAGGAATCGTTGGTTTGTAAAGTCTCAATACTCTCTTCTAACCATTCCAGATCCGGAGAATACGGTGGATAGAAAATGTAAGTGCAATTTTTCCATTGTTGTGATCGAATTGTGACATCGGTGGATTGTCTTCAGTTGGAGTCATTTTTTCGCAATTTCTTCCTTCAAATGGTTCTTTTCTTTGCCCCATGTTATTTTTTATTTGTATAGTAGAAATTATTATTATTATTATTATATTTTTGTTACATCAAGTCGAAACGTCAATTTAAAAATATTCTAATATAAAAAAGTGGTTTTAATATCCAGAAAGAAGATCATTTAAAAGCATTTTTTATATTTACATTATCATTTTATACATATTTTTGTAATAAAAAAAATACAATTAGATTTTCGTCACCTTGTAAATTTAAGCAACAGGTGCATTTGATTTTTCACCTTGTTATCTATAATTGAATTAGAAATTAAAATAATGTTAATGAGCTATATTTATAAGTGTGCTGCCGACATAAAAATTAATTTTGCACATGCAGTATATATGTGCCAAAATCTATTAACAGCTCTATGAAAATATTCATTTCAAAAATTTTCAATTTGAAATATGTCTAGAGTAGTTTTGTGGTTATATTAGTTTAAATTATGTTCTATATTATTTATTTCATTTTGTTTTCTGTGATAGAAAGGATCGCGTGTGAAGATGTTAATTTAGGTAAAACAATTAAAAGTTTAAGTTATCTATGTAAAATTAAAAATCAAAAATAGTTTCAAAGCGCTTTAAATTGTTTACGGTATTTTATACATTTTAAATATGTTTTTTTTAATAAAGAGAAGTATTTTGTCGTGAAATACCCCGCTTTATATGAAAATTCAATACTTTTTAGAAGAAACTGACATCAAGTCAAATTATTTATTTATCAATTACATTAACGTCAAATATAAAAACATACAAAGTGATCTAAAAATTAACGTAAATTCTTGCTGTATGCAACTTTCTCCCCACCTGTATTAACTCGTTCCTTGTTAGCACAAACTTCCAGACGATGCAACTTCCTAACAGGATGTCTGCTATTATCACGATGCCATCAGCGCCTTCGCAGATCTTTTCGACTACTCCCATTGGCCAAGTTCCTCGAGGCATATTGCTATCGTTGATCACCACCAATTCACCAATTTTCAAATTGGGATCATCCTTGTTCCATTTTTGACGAGGTAGGAATATATTCACAAAGCCAACGTTTCCAGAATATATCTGCTAAGTATTGTGATACTCTCCATTGCTCTCAGTAAACAGTCCAGGTACAATTAATGTTGAAGACTGTCCTATGAAAACATCATTTGGGAAAATGCTCAACAAATCTTGGGAATCTTCAGAAACATGAGTCAGCGGACGACTATTAACGATATATTCCACCTCAGCATCAATGTTTGGGATGCCTTTCTTTCATAATCTTAATATTCCATCATATTCTTAATATTCCATCACTGTCAAAAAAAATCGATAGTTTATGAAGCCTTCCGTTTCTGTTTGCTACGTTATTTTAAAGATTCATTTTGACGTTTGCAAAACAGGATTTTTGAACCAATTTCCACCAGTAATACTCGCTCCATTTCAAGTAATCTTTCTTCAGAAATATCATCAGTCGTTTGTTTTCGTCAAGTGATCTGATATTTGATAGAAATCGCTTGATTCTGGCTGTTATTCGGTTGAATTTCAACCAGGAATAATAAGACTTGATTGGCATAATTTCTGGTTCAAAATCAACTGTCATGAGAATGTCGCCTGGAACATTTTCATATTTAACAATCTCTTTTGGAGTTTTAGGCCATCTACTCTTAGGTTCATAAAGGAAATTGGGACCTCTGAACCAACTATTTTCATATTTCTAGCTGTGTCTCTGGTGCAAACATCAACAAACTGAATTTGTACCAGAAAATTCTTAAAAAATTGTGCAAATTTAACTTTGTAAACCTCTTTTAGTCACTGGTTCTTTCTTATTTAATGTCTTGTCTGGAAAGAAGCGAGTTAAATCCCTAATTTTACACGGACTTTACTCGAGTACTTTTGGTTTGAATGATAATTTAGATATCTATTTGTATGTCTTTCTTCACTCAACATATGTTAAACGAGGTATTGTCAAATCTCTTTCCGACAGAGCAAAAACAATTTGTTCAAATGACAATATTTTAGATGAGGAATTATCACTTGTTAAACTTGATTAAGAACAACTACCCAAATAAATTTATAGATCGTGAACTTTGCCGAGACAAATAAAGAAGAAAATTTAAATCGCCCAATACTTCATTAAAACATAGAAAAAATCACTTATATTCCAAAATTAGGATTGGCAATAAGTAAAACCTTTTAAAGAAATTCGAAACACAAAAAATTGTATTTACAAAATTCCATGCGAATGTAATAAATTTTATATAGGAGAAACATCTAGACCTTTTCATGTAAGACTTAATGAACACCAATCATACCTACATTAAAAATAAACAATTCGATAAATCAAAAATATGTGAACATGCTTGGGATTTTTGTCATAAAATACAATGGAATTCTTCAACTAGATTATTAAAAGAAACTAATAATTATAACCGCAAAGTTAAAGAAGCAGCACTGATATACTTAAATAAAAATGAATAAATAAAGGGATACGAAGAAGAGAGTGATATCTTGATTAGAATCGGTCAAATAAAAACTTTGCAACACACAATGCAAATTTAGTGTATACAATAGTGTATGCAATACCCAATACATTGGGAATCGTTGCTTTGTAAAGTCTCTTTTAACCATAGATGGGTAAAAGGGTAAAAACATAGTGAGGCATCGCATCAAGCCTCGCCTCAAGCATCAAAAACAAATACATGTACTAAACGTTAACCGTTCATAATATAGAATCGAATCGACTTAAGTATCGCATCAAGCATCGCCGTTTCGGGGAATCAAATCAATTCGATTTTCAAGACTCTTCTCAGGAATGATGTCTGAAATGTGATGTATGATTGGTGCGCTCAAGGTCGTGTGAACACTAGCCACTAACTGCTTTTATAGATGCCCCACTTTGTGCCCTCTGATGCCTGGCTTGAGTTGATGCTTGAGGCTAGGCTTGATGCGATGGTTGATCAATGCTTGATGCGACGCTTCACTGTGTTTTTACCCTAATTGTTCGGTCGATATTTCAAAAATTTGGATGCCTGTTTTACAAAAAGAGTAATTGCAAAAAGGATAGGGATAGTATCATAAGTTTTTAGCCAAAACTGGTCTGATAAATAAATTATGTGTAAAATTAAGCACTTTACTCTATTTACTCCATCTTCATGTGCTTTTCCACTTAAATGGATTTTCGTTAAATAATTATTGTTTTGTCAGAAAAAAACGAGTTTTAAACTCAAACTATTAGATTCAACATCCCAAGACGGGTTTCTGCTTTTTTGACTCGTCAGTTGGGGCTTCGGATCCAATAAATCAATTTTCAAGATAAATTACGCCAATGTGCTACCAACTGTAATAATTACCTAATTTTGTATCTGTTTTTTGGTTACAGGTGCAGTTTTTGAAAACGACGAAAAATCCAAAAATGCTTTTAATTTTGCCATAGAAAATATTAACAATGAAAATAAAGATGCAGAATTTACTTTTGTCCCAATGGTTCAAAACAATTTCTCTGCAATTGACCCATACATAATATTGCAAAACGTTTGTTCGCTTTTAGAAGAAGGTGTTGTTGCCATTTTTGGACCTCGATCTTATCAGAATATTGCAGTGGTACAGTCTGTTTGTGATGTTAAGGACATTCCACATATCGTTACCAGGTAATGGGTATTTTTACATATTCACATATTTACAATAGTTGAGGATTCCCCCTCTATACTGACACACGCGATTCCGGATAGTACGCTTGACACTCACAACTGACTTATGTGACTCAACACTGAAACCTGCTCTATTAGAAACTACTCTCAGGACTGCTACTTCTAGTGCAAGATCCGGTATTACAAACAAAGATTATATGTTAGATAATATATACATATATGTATACATTGATAAATCGCAAATGTTAAATAATATGAGTTAAGCAAAAGTTTGTCACATCCATGGTTGCCTAGATTTTAGTTGTTCAGTTTTGGGCGAGTCGACGCTCTTCACTTTCGACATTTCACGGGCGGTGACGCAGATTATGGTCGAGTTGCTTCGATTATACAACTCATCATAAATTTAGCCAATAGTCCAGGGTATTTAGGTCAAAATCGACCGAAATAAAGAAATGTTTAGGGACAGCAGATATCGAGATGCGGTTTTCTGCAATATGTTCAGAAAGCTCCGAGAAAAAAAATCTATATGGTGCGGTTATGCAATTTTTTGCAAAAAATGCATTTTGCAATTGCATAATTACTTGCCGAATTCACGATCGGAAAAAACTTCTTTCCGAAGAACTCTCTGTATCCCTGTCTGTTGCATGGAGTGGTGTTCGCAACGCTTCTCTGTCACTCTCCAAGCTCGCGCTCAAAACTGAACATCTAAAATCTACGCTACCATGGATGTGACAAACTTTTGCTAAGGCAACCTAATACTGTTGGGTAGGGAATAACATAACCTTTCATTTCATAAAAAAATAGATTAAATAACTGAAGAGGTTATATAAATAATGCTTACCCCACCTCACCTGATTATACCTGGCAACTTCACACTTGTGCTTGAGGGGAAGTAGGCAACCTATATTTTTCCAATTCCTTGCGTGATATTCTCTCAGCTAATGCTCGATTTTTATCAATAACAAATCGGGGAAGTTGATCCAAAAAAGTTAATTAAAATATATAATCTTTGTCATCGTCAATTAACAGATAAGGGTATATGGTTTACTTCTAATACCGGATCTTAGACTATTTAGATCACTTATTATTAACTAAATATATTTTTTTAATTTTCTTTAAATCGTTACATATGTGTTGTAGATGGAACTGCTACTATATTGATGACAAAACTATAATTAACTTCTATCCGCACACAAGTACCCTTTCAAAGGCTTATTATGACATAATTTCAGCCAATGACTGGAAAAAGTTTACTATTCTTTATGAAGATAATGAAAGTCTTTTAAGAATAAAAACTCTTATTGAAACAGCTCATGATAATAATGTACTTACACAAGTGATACAGTTGGATCCATACCATAGTGGAAATTACAGGTAATATATCAGGTAATATATCATCATGCTTCAAGTTTTTTTTCCTAAATCCACTTTGGTTATCTCTAAAGCTTCGTTTAGATTGGGCACAAGTATCAGAACTTGTATGAGATACATGTATATTTGTCAAATTGCCATACAAGTCGTCATACATTTACTCACACATTATGTATGCTCATATTTTTGTAGTGTTGTTTGTGTTTAACAGCTAATTGATAGGCTGGAGGTATCGCATTACGGAAGTTTGTATCCTTTTTCACAATATGTGGTGCAACTGTGTTCAAAATATATTCAAAGTCTTCCATTCCCATACAAACATAATTTTGAAAACAGCTTCCATTCTCTAAAGTTAATTCAGTCATTAACATGTTATAGGCTCCTTGCCTTTCTCGATATTTCAAAAATGTACGTTACGACCATCTACGTTTTCGTCGCTTCTTTTAGATCAAGAGCTCTCATAAAATGCGATATCGTTGAAAATAGGATCTAAGCTACTTTAAAGGGTGTAGAAAACGATAAAAAAATCTTCGCTGCCCTAAAGAGTATGCCACGTTCACAATTTCGAAATCAAAATAGAAAATTTGGTTTTTGAGTTTTATCTCGAAAAATAAAAAAAAATCAATAAAAACTAATAGCATCACGTGAAAGAGCTATTTTAGTTTTTCGAAAATTTTTTTTTCGAGATTTAATGAAAAAACCAAATTTTTCTGGTTCCCACCAAAGGAGATATCCTGTTGTGTTCTAAAAACATCGTGAGAACCAAGGGAGAGAAGGTAGGAATTGATGCTCTTCTTAAATTTCTGGATGTTTTTTGCCTCGGGGAACACCTCCCTAGGCAATGTCTTCCAAAGCCTCGCTGTTCGTTTGATGAACGGAGTCTTTGGAAAGAAACGTTCTGCTGGTCTCCAAACTGACTACAAAGGGGTGTGAAGACTGAGCTTGACGGATTAATCTCGAACAGGCTGCCAGAGGAGGAATGATTGTTGATATTTCAGAAGAGCATCATCGTCCATGAAAATATCTATAAAATAGAGACAAATGGCGAACTTTTCTACGGTGTTCCAGAGAGGTGAGTGAGTTTGTAAGCGAGGCATCACCTACGAGACGAATTACCCTTTTTCGGACAGAATCCAACAGTTTCAGGATATGTTTAGGTGCCGCACTCCAAATATGGGAACAGTATTCCAGTACAGGTCGGATCTGTACCTAGATCATAAGCAGATGACTGGAAGAAAAGTAGCTCTTAGCACGAACTTAGCACACCATTTAAAGTACCTAATTGCCAAGTTTCAGCGATATCACATTTTATTATAGGTCAAAGTATCTGACGACTCGGCTAATGTACATATTTCATATAACTATAAACTAGGGTTATTCTCAATAACACGTTTAGAGAGTGCAGTGCATTTTTTTTATTTTACAGCATTTTCATAGTGGTCAATTCTTTTGATTGTTTTTATCAATATTTTGGTTTTAGAGCTACAATGAGAAAACTAAAAAAAACAGAACAGCAGTTCGTAGTAATCGACTGTCATATTGACAATCTCTTTGAAGTTTTGACTCAATTGCAGCAGGCTGGATTGATGAATGATCGCTACAGCTTTTTTATAACCAATCTTGATGCTCATACTGAAAATTTAATGCCTTTTAAATACAGCAACGCCAAAATTACTGGGGTAAGCAAGAGAAGTAATTACAAATATTTTCTACAATTCAAGCACTTATTTTTACTAAATGTTCTATTTTGGGAAACATCCTGTAGATATTTCTCTTCCAACCTGACGCATTCAGATTAACAATTTGTGTGGACTGTATTTTTTGTGTTGCCCTGTAGACAACTATGCTGGCGTAGAAACGATGATATAAAAACCAGTGGAGAATGCTCTTCTAGCATTGCCATAGACCGAACAAATTAATTGTAATGAAAGTATTAATAAAATTTTAGATTGTTCTTCTAATCAACACAGCCACAGTCTACTCACTTTTACCAAAAGCGTCATTCACTATGTGTCTACTTTACATTCAATGGCATTTTAAGCTTCAAAATTTTTATATTTTGGACGCCCTTTTGAAGGTGTTCCCGAAGAGGTACGGGGGGAATATCAAACCCTAAGCATACTTTTTGTTGCTCTATCAAAATCTGAAGTCAGAATTTTCAAATTTATAAACAAAAAACGCTACACACACACACACACACAGATCGAATTCAGATACCGAACTTTTCGGTGAATATCTCCTTAACCTTAACGAATTACTTTCTATTTATAACGTAAAAAATGGTAACATCTGTATATCACTGATTAAAACTTTTAATTAACTCTGTTTCAATTGCTCAGAGTTTGCTGTTGATTATGATTCAAATTTCATATTTTAATTCATTGTGAATTAATTTGACAATGAGAAAGCCGGTGGAATTACTATCCATCGATTAATGTGGTTCGATGTCTAGGAGTAGCTGTACACAACTGGATTGTGGGTTCTACAAGACCCTTTGAATCGAAAATTGAAAAGTTACTAGTTACTAGTTACTAATATAAAAATGATTTATTAACTGCTTCGATGCAGATTTTCGCGTCACGTCGTATCTTTGTTTATTATCTAGCTTTGTTTGTTATTTTGGCGGGCGATGTGTCTCTCTCAACATCACGTGATCTTAGCGCTCAGTTTCTTTGGAAGCATGATGCAATTGCAGCTCAACTATACATTAATCAAAGCCTACAAAATATATGGAAACGTTTCGTGAACAATTTAAATTAAACTTAATATTTAAGGAACATATTTTTAAGTCCTCTTTAACTATTTTTTTTTAATAATTTTAGATACGCTTAATAAATCCCGATACAGAATACGTTCAAAAAATCAGTGCTAGTCTGTTTTCTGATAAATTTGATTTTTTGGAAGCACCAGCATGGAAACTTCAATTGGAACCTGCCCTCGTCATTGATGCTCTTCATATGTTTGCCGCAGTTTTTGCCGATCGACAAAAATCTAGTGCAGCAAGGATATCAAATAAACATAGTTTGATGTGTTCTGAACCGGGTAGTTGGGAACATGGGTTAAGTATTGTGAATTTGTTAAAATCGGTGAGTTTTATAAACTAAACGAGTTTATTTTAACTAAAAAGTTAGTTGCACCAAAGACAGGATTTCAGGAAAAGGGATAATCATTTAAACAAAATATAGTTCTATTTATCTTATAATAAATATACGTTGGCTAATAGTACAAACCACTCCCAAAATGGGGGAATCGTGGATTCCGCGTCTTCCTCTGGCAAAATATATCTCCCCCCCCCTTTTCGAGGATTCTGAACACGGTGGCGGTATTCAAATTTATTGTCGGCCATATTTTACCGGAGGAAGACGCAGATTCTGCGATTCCTCCATATTTAATGACTGTGGTTTTTATCCAAAAACCTTGAAAATGGATTAGAAAACATAATGAATTAAAGAACATGAATAATAAATAAAATCTTAAAAGTTATAGCAATTACTGAATCAGTGACCTTCGTGAGATAACTCCCATATATTTATAGATGGCTCTTTCCTTTGTTAGGATATTTAGAACTCAATATGTTCATTTAATTTGGCCTTTTAAGATGAATTAAATTTGAATAATCCGACCACTACCCGAATATTTCCGAATAGGCTGACAAAAGTCTATAATCGTCCAAGTTTCTCGAAAACATGTGCTCAGAAATGTATAGGTACCTAGCAAGGTATTATATTAGGTACAGCGTGTTTATTTAAGTTGCTCCACATGGAAAACTTTTTTATTATTAGTTTTACCGAAAAAACTTAATCTTTATAAAAAGTTCTGCATCGTATAAAACCCATGATGAAATAATAGTAATGTCATTTTGCAAAATGTTTCCAATAGCGCTATTAAAATGTTTTCTTTTTCTTCTCTCTTCTGTGTAAGTACTCTGTGGACAATTACTGATGCGCGCTGCTGACTATGTACTTTTCGATTGTTTGCAGCTTTTGGGGATCAAGTCCTAGAGAAACTTTCGACATTAGAAAACATTGATTTAATTTTAAATGCTTCGACCAAGACCGGGTTCTGCGTATTTAGCTTGGCCAACGAATTTGATAAATAAATTTCAAACTTGCGTGGGCTTATTAGAAATAGTGCTAGACCGTGCTGCCATCTATCAGTAAATTAATAAACACTGGCAACTATGATAAAAAGAATTTTATCAAAAATTTTACTCTCCCTCTTTTGCATATAAGGTAAAACAACCCAAAAAATAGGTTGAAAAATTATAAGACTCAAAAGGAAGTAGGTACTTTGAAAAACAATTATTTGGGTTTATTGACAAAAATATCTTTTACCCAGAACATACTGGTAACTAATTTTACCGTATCCATATTTAGATTGATTTTCAGTTTCACAATTATAACAATTTTTTAGTATCCTTACGAAGGATTGACGGGGAAAATATCATTTGATAATGAAGGTCATCGCAGTGATTTTAAATTAACAATTTTTGAACTACTAGAAGGAGGAATTACTGATATCGGCACATGGAAGCCCAGCACTGGTCTGAATATTTCCAGACCTGGAGGTATAACTGCTACAGAAGATCCAGAGAGTTTACGAAATAGGTCTTTTAATGTCCTTATAACTTTGGTAAGTATATTTGCTTCTTGTGGAAAAAACTATCAATAATTTAAAGTAGGGTTAGCCATATGTGAGTAGTAGGTACTGAGGTTAGGAAGAAAACAAGATCCTTTGTTTCTCACAAGTACGGTAGGCGCGTTGGGTCCCGTCGTTTATCTTTATGTTTATGTCTGTGGCACTGTACATAGAAATAATTAAAAGGAAACTGTATTATTTATAGCAATATACTATAATGTACTTTACCTATCTAGATTTCTGTATAAAGGCACTCTCCACCATCTTTTTTATTTTCGTTTTATTTGTCATCTGTAAATTCCTAACATAAAATAATAGACTACGAGTCCGCTCTAAACAATTTTAATGTTAAACCCCTGACATGAGGAGGAAGATGGTTGAATCCTTCAAAACTTATAGATTTAGTGCATATATTTAAACGGCATAATGGTACATGAAAAGTATCATTCTTTCTTGTATTATGATTGTAAAATGAGTTATTTTTTATAAATTTTTCTTTGTTTCTATAAACGTACATCAGTATTTCCAAAATGTACGATCCTGGAACTGTTAAAATATTATATTTTTTAAATAAGTTAGATCTCATATTTTGCCAAATAAATCAAATAGAGCTATTTATACTCGATTTCACTATTATCCAAAGAAAAACTTTAAGGTGCTCATAAATCTAATAGGATGTGACAGTTTCGATATTGGGATTAAAGGAAAAATGAAATAATGTAGAGGTTGTTGCAGGTTATAAATAAATATAGGAAAAACGGTCAATCTGGCAATAGTGCAAATAATAAATTTGAACCCTCACACTCCAAATTTTGTATATTTCTCAAAGCCCATTTTCGAGAAAATTAGGAGTTTTCAGATTATTCTTCCATTCTGTATACAAAACATCACTTTTTTAAACTTTATTTTGCTTTATTTCAAGACGTTTAGAAAATTGTTTACTTGTGCTGAAAATAGTACCAACCGCTCCTTTAACCCTTGGGACTGGGTGGATATAAAACTGTCCAACCTTTTTTTTATACGAAGATACACGGTGGGATAATTTCCATAATACCTTCTCCAGACAGTCCGCTCACGGTTAATCTTTTCGTGCAATTAAACCAAATTATTAAAATTTTTACCGCCAACACTGCCGGCGTACAACCGAATACGACCTCTGAGTGTTCACGACTGTTCGTGATCGGCGCGATCCTCATGCGCCGTGGGAATGGCCCGACCTTGACGGCGCGTGAACTAGCAAGTTAGGCGCAAGGAGTTCCACTCTACTCCACGATCCTGACAACTGTCAAAATTTTGTAGAGTCGCCATCAAATGTCATGTAGTAATCAAAGACATGCCGAAAACATGATATGACGTCATATTTGGTGACGTGCAACTGAAAGGCTATGCATATGCAATAAGCTTTAGCTTCTGTTTAGTCCTTTTCATTTTCAAGGTAGTTGCTTTCTTCGGTGTTCTCCCGGTACACTGTAAAAAATAGGGTTAAAATTACATTAAACATGTCTAAAAAAACATTCTTTTTAACGTATCTTTACGTTATAAAATAAAATACGTTGTATTTAACGATATAATAATAAAATAGTGTATCTTTACTTAAATATCCTACTAAAATAATAATTGTGGAATATTACACGTACATTATCGTAATTTTTCGGTAAATCTGTTCATTTTACCAGTTCCATATTTCGTTTTCCAAATACTCACGATATATCAGCCAATGAGCCAGTACTACCTGAAATATTGTAATGTAATATTCCGTTTTATTTACTGTAAAAATCCAGAATTTTAATGTAATTTGCATTTGTAATTTTACGACTGTATATGTAATTTTTCGGTAAGTTTATGTAGAAATACAATTGAATTAGTAAAATTACATTAAATTACGGTTTTAAAATGGTTTAACAGTAATTTAACGTAAAATCACTAATTATTTTATAAGTACGATGACAAGGGGGGTGGGTAGCTCAGCGGTAGAGCACTGGACTCATAATCCAAGGGTTGTGGGTTCGAATCACACCCAAGGCAGAAATCTTTTTCTGATTTTTAATTAATTAAAAATTTAGAAATTGATTTTCATATACTAGGTGTGATTCCTCACTCGACCATTCACTGTTGGGTTCTAATTAACAGTGCTGTTCCTAAAGAGGCGCTGGGAAACAGTAACAAAGCCTACACAGAACACGAGGCTAATGGCCATAGTAGTCGATGCCGTTGACACAGAAGTAAAAAAAAAAAAGTACGATGACATTTTAATGACTGAAGAATTTTTACCGACAATGAGTTTTATACATGATGATTTTTCCGATACACTATGCACTTTTCCGGAAAAGTCTTTTAAACTTATACAACTCGTTTCCAAAGTATCAGATTTGGGATATTCATTAGAAGCCTCGTTCGAAATTAAGTCCACAACTATATTGTCCTCATTACTAATAATATTTGTTTTTGCCACATCTTGATTAATTTCATTTTCTCTTCAACGTCATTTTCTTCGATGTCTTTTTTCTGTGAAACTGCAATATTTCGTTTCCGTGTTATTAACGGTACCTGCATATATTCCAATCGTTTCCCTTTGCACGATTCCAAAATGTTTCATCTCCCTTATAACATTTTTGTAGAGCTTCTTCAACTGTAGCTTTGATATCCAAATCGAGAATTTCTTCTTTACTTGGTAAATTTTCTTTCTTTAGTATGTTCTTTATTCTTTTGTCTTCCCTTGGAAATGTAAAAGTGTCCCTCAGATCGTTTATGGTATCAGTTGTTGTCTTAATTCTCTCAATTCGGCTCAGAATATCCTTTATACTAAAATTTATTATTGTCGAATACGTAGAGGTTATGGACCTGGCAGCTGGAAATAAGGATTCACATGCTTGGCTACCAAAAATGCTAGTGCTTTAACATCTCTAGTTTTAACTCATCGCTTTTAAGCTTGAGTATTATTTTAATCAAAGGGTGGGCATTTATCTCGATGCAAAGGTAACAATTACTGGATAAAAAGTCTTGTAATGTTTTATAATCTTTTTTTTCTTTAATCCAGGCTCTAATTCCCCGAATTTCTCGAGTAATTACACAAATTCTCCAGTAATTCCTCTAATTTCCCACTAATTTTTCTAATTTCCCACTAATGCCTCTAATTCCTTACTAATTCCTAAAGATTGTAAACCAAAATTCTCCTACGAATTAGCCCTTGGGTTATAATTTTTAGTTTCTTTTAGTAATCTAGTTGAAGAATTCCATTGTATTTTATGCCCAAAATCCCAAGCATGTTTTTGATTTTTCGAATTGTTTGTTTTTAATTTCATCTAAATTGGCATCTAAGATCTATTTATTTCGATCACTACTTACCATCCAGAGAATTCCACAGTCAATACTTTGAAATCCCCCCCACTACTTACTAATAATAAAAAAAATAACTTCCTAAATTTATTTTTAAGACTGAACCTTATGGTATGCACAAACAGTCAACTGATCATTTGTATGGAAATGATATGTTTGAAGGATATGCTATAGATCTCATACAAAAATTATCCGAAATGGAAGGCTTCAACTACACTTTTTTAGTGAGAGAAGATAAAAGTAACGGTGCCTATAACGATACCACCAAAACATGGACTGGGATGATAGGAGATCTTTTAAATCACGTAAGTATCGAACTAATGGACCATATCATATGTCATTAACTTGTTTAATACAAATTGTATATCAGTATTCAAGTGGAAATTGCGTCCTTTAATATTTATAGGTAAGAGGAGTTGTCGGATGAGGACAATAATAAGATCCTAATATTCAGCCAACGTTTCTTTTATTTTTTGCGTAAACTTCATGAGGGCCTACAAAGGTGATAAAATGCAAGACAAAACAAATAGCACATGTTAAAAGTGTGAAGATCAATCAGGTTAAAAAGAAAATAAAGTGTAGATAACTCAATTAGAGTAGGAGCAAAATATAAATTCATAAACAAGATATATCCTGTGAATCGATTTCGTAACAATGCAGGTTATGGTGTATTGCAGTATTTCCCAATCTTTTTCTCAGCTGGGAAACACTGGAGTATTGCATGAAAAAGGCTTAAAAGGAACGAAAAGCCAAGAATTCCATACCAATTTTTGTTATTATTGTTCGACGGCGACGCCGACGGTGTGGTTATTATGCCTGAAAAAGTTGACAACAAATGAAAAATTTCCTTATTATTGATTTTTCAAAAAAAAATTTCTTCATAAAAAGTTCTGCAATAAACAGGAATTTGCAAAATATTTAGTGGTATTAAAATTAAAATTTTATTAAAGTCGGAATATCTATTTTCAAATCGTTGACGTAAAATGTCATTTAGCGGCGTCTGTGAGTCGGAAGAACATGGACCGAAATTCATCAGGATTGAGAGTACCTCCCCGCCCCGTTTTCGAGGACGCTAAACACAACGGCGGTATCAGAATTACTGTTTTCGATTGCTGAACCCCCTAAAACGGCCAAAAACTACCCCCTAAAGGGGTTAAACGGGCAGCGCATCATTTCTCTATAAAAAAAGACTTTCCCCCGTTTTCGAGGATGCTGAGTACGGTGGTAATGTTGAAGGTTCCTTCCCACCCTCACCAACCCCTCCACAGGCCAAAACTCACCCCCGGCAGGGGTGTTTTTTAATTTTTTATATCAGCTGCAAATCGTCTGTTTTAGAGGATGCTGAACACGATGGTGGTGTTCAATATCACTTCCGACCCCCACCAACCCCTCCACAGGTCAAAACTCTCTCCCGAAAGGGTCGTTTTTTTTTAATATCAGCGGCAAAACGGATGTCCCTCTGTTTTTGAGGATGCTAAAGACGATGGTGGGTTTGAAGATTACTTCCGACCCTCACCTACCCCTCCGCAGGTGAAAACTCACCCTCGAAAGGGTCGAATTTCTTTCTAATATCGTGTTCATCATCATCGAAAACACGTTTTGATATAAAAAATAAAAAACACACCTGTCGAGGGTGAGTTTTTAAAGAATAACTTTTTCTCGTAAAATGAGTTATAAAGAAGTTTCCCTTATGTTTCGAACTTAAGTGGACACATTGTATATATAATAGTATTTCAGTTAGTATAATAAAATATTATGACATATGATATTTCCGATGTTAGATTGTATCTTTTTTTTGTAGAAGGCTGACTTAGCGATTTGTGATTTTACTATAACGTCTGACAGAGAAGAAGCTGTGGATTTTACAGTACCTTTTATGTCTCTAGGTAATAATTTTTAATATATTTTACGTTTTTTCTCTTAATTTTAGTACCTGATCTCTAAATATGAAACCTGAATTTGCTCATAAATGGCTCTAGTTTTCAATGTAGTTACCGTCAAACTTGTGCTTACATTTGTCAAAGACTTTTAACATACTTTTAACATACTTTTAACATACTTTTAACATACTTTTAACATACTTTTAACGTACTTTTAACATACTTTTAACATACTTTTAACATACTTTTAACATACTTTTAACATACTTTTAACATACTTTTAACATACTTTTAACATACTTTTAACATACTTTTAACATACTTTTAACATACTTTTAACATACTTTTAACATACTTTTAACATACTTTTAACATACTTTTAACATACTTTTAACATACTTTTAACATACTTTTAACATACTTTTAACATACTTTTAACATACTTTTAACATACTTTTAACATACTTTTAACATACAATACATGTTTAAAACAATAACAGTTAATCGTTTATATATACAATCTATTAAATTGGGAAATTGGAACCTTTGGTTTATCAACTAAGTTGAAAAACGCGCGTGTGTTAAAATCGTGTTTTGGTTGTGGTCGACGATAGTTTTCAAAATATACAATCTAGTACAATATTTCTAGTTCAACAGGTTTAATCTGTCTTTAGTTGAACTACTATTTATACATTCAAGTTCATTTCTGCAAAAAATTGGATATTTCCGGTTGACGCGTAAATGCCGGCAACTTCGCAAAAAAGTCTACATGATGCGATAAGAGAAAGAATCGGCTTGTATACAGTGCGGCGGCGATAGGTGAAATATACGAACGAATCAATTCATTTAAAGGTATCCTATATACGTGAAATTTGGCAATAAAAACTTGATACTTTCAGAAAATGTAGCCTGTAACCCAAATAAAGTTTTACTTTACTTATCTAGATCAGTGTTTCCCAAACGATGGGTCGCGGAATGGTTACATCAGAAAAGAAGAAAAATCGAAACCAATCGAATTGTGTTTTGATTGTTTTCTTGGTTCTTGATTTTTGGTGTCTGGGGCAGATAATATTTTATGGTAAATTATACAGGGTGTATCATAAGGAGTAGTCAATACTTTAATTATAGGTTCAGGACCTCCAAATATTAATATTTAACCTAGGGGCAAACCGCGGGGTCCATTTTGTTTACATACCTCGTCCATTAGTAGCCATTACTCGGCCATTAGTAGCCATTAGTAGCCATTACTAGCCATTAGTAGCCATTACTAGCCATTAGTGAGCCATTACCGACCAGTACAAGCCAGTAGTGAGGAGCCATTACTAGCCATTAGTGTTCAAAAATTTAACTCGTTTTTAACTAAATAACTCTGAAGATAAAATTTATTTTTCGTTTTTTTTGGAATAATTTCTTTATTATTTAATATATTTACTTGAAATTTGGTATAGTTATATTTTTAAGTTAGTAAATCATAAGCGTGTTATCAACTTTGAGATTAGATAAAGAGGGCGCCACCTAAACTCTACTGGATAAAGATAAGTATCAATTTTTTTTATTCCTGGCCTTTTTTGAATTTTTTTCAAGAGTTTATGATACACCCTTTAAATTTGAACAAAAAAGGTATACTTGTTTTAATCGCATAAATTCAGCTCATTTCGAGATATTTGCATTTAAAATATTCTAGCCACAGTATCTATTTAATTTACATTAACATATTTCAACATAGTAGGCCTTGAAACTAAAATGAAAATGTACAGCTGTCAAATAATTAATTGTTAGATGGCAGCAGCAAGTCCAGAAAAATTTATTTGTGCGTAAACACAAATCATATCTCTAATTTCTGAATTAGAGAAATGGTTGTGTCCTGGCATTTTCATTACCTACTTAGATGGAATTTAGTGAACAAAATTACATCTAACAAATAATTATTTGACAGCTGTACATTTTTATTTTAGTTTCAAAGCCTACTATGTTAAAATGTGTTAAAGTAAGGTAAATAGATACTGTGGCTGGAATATTTTAAATGCAAATATCTCGAAATGAGCTGAATTTGTGCTACTAAAACAAGTATACCTTTTTTGTTCAAATTTACAGGGTGTATCATGAAGACATGAAAAAAATTCAAAAAAGGCTAGGAATAAAAAAAAATTAATACTTATCTTCATCCAGTAGAGTGTAGGTGACGCCATCTTTATCTTATCTCAAAATTGACACGCTTATGATTTACTAACTTAAAAATATATCCATACCAAATTTCAAGTCAATACATTAGAAAATAAAGAAATTATTGCAAAAAAACGAAAAATAAATTTTATCCTCGTAGTAGATAACATTTGAAATATTAATATTTCGAGGTCCTGAACTTATGATATACATAAGGAAGGGATACGACACAAATAAGGTTTTTTACTCCACCATGGACCGACGGACGGTGGAGGTATTCCATGAGGAAAGGTGGGTCGACAAGTGAGAAAGGTTGGGAAACACTGATCTAGATAACTAAATCATTCTTACGCGCTTCTACTAAATTATTTCCAGTTGCTCCTCATCAGCCTGGGCTAATTAGTGGTTAAGAGAATTATACTCTATTTCTAAAATATGGAAAGTTTTTAACTTTTGTTTTTCAGGAATAAGCATTCTGTTTAAAAAACCAGAAAATGCTCCTCCTAGTTTCTTTTCCTTCGCTGATCCTTTTGCTCTGGACTCTTGGACTCTACTGGGAGTATCTTTTATCGTAGTTTCTTTGAATTTTTACGTCATGGGTCGAATTTGTGCTGATGAATGGACCAACCCTTACCCTTGCATAGAAGAACCTGAATATTTAGTGAATCAGTTTAGTTTGAGTAACTCTTTTTGGTTTTCAACAGGCGCTTTGTTGGCTCAAGGATCGGAAATAGCACCTATGTAAGTAAAGAAATACTATAATTGTAATGTTGTTTCTAACTTTTGTTATTCAACTTATTTTATAGTTAATTAGAACCATCTTCACAAATAAAATACATTAATCACCCAAAAAGTTTTTGATCTCTATTGTTTAATACAACAATCTTATCAAAAGTGTATGTAAGTTTCTTCTGACATTTCTGTAAATATTTCTACTGAATTTTAAATAGAATAAAACTGCTTGAATACTTGAAACAAGAATTCCAAAAATAGTCCCCGTCAAAAACCAAAATGATCCAAAAAAAAGTAGGTAGAATAAACGAGCAGCGCATCATTTCCCTGTAAAAAAAACGTCTTTCCCCCGTTTGTGAGGATGCTGAGCACAGTGGTGGTGTTAAAGATTACTTCCGAACCTCCATCGACCAAAATTCACCACCGACAGAGGTGTTTTTTTTTCTTTTTAACAGCGACAAAATGCCTGTGCCCCGTTTTCGAGGATGCTGAACACGATGGCGGTATCTGAACTTCTCTTTTCACCAGCCGAACCCCTAAAACGGCCAAAAACTACCCTCTAAGGGTGTTAAACGGGGAGGGCATCCTTCCCTTTAAAAAAACCTCTTTCCCCCGTTTTCCAGGATGCTGAGCACGGTGGTGGTTTTGAAGATTACTTACCACCTTCGCCTAACCCCGACAGGCCAAAACTCACCCCCGAAAGGGTTGAATTTTTTTCTAATATCAGCATCCTCGAAAACAGAGTGACACCCGTTTTGCCGCTGATATTAAAAAAAAATCGACCCTTTCGGGTGGAGAAAGTACTCTCGATTTGAGTAAATTTTGGTCCATGTCCTTCTGACTGACAGACCCCACTATCACCAACACTTATCTTTATAACAGAAACATGGGTTAATGATGATAAAAACAACTGGTATCCCTGCCAGATTATACTCATTTCCAGTGCTATAGACTCAACCAAAGAGGTGGTAGAGTATTAATATACATAAAAAACCAAATTAATGGAATAAAAATGAGTGCTAGTCTTAATGAAGATTACAAAGATGACCCTGATTCTAAAATTATGTCTACATGGGTAGATATTAAGAAGATATTGAAGACTAACTATCATGAAATTAACTGGGCTACACTTTCTGAAATCAAAAGTCCCAATTTATCAGAATTTTATGTGCCCATAATGTAATCTCAACGATTTTTATTAATTTTCTCAAAAAGCCGTGAAAAATATAAAGAAAGTATTATATGCCATCTACAAATTCACCCTAATATATCTTTCTGGCTGATACTTTGCCTCAAATGATTTTTTCCAGATTATTAAATTTTATAGATCCTTTCATTAAAGTTTAATTTAAAATGCAATAAAATCAATTAAGTATTTAAAAAACTTTTTTTTTGGCTGAATTATGAAGAATAACAATAAAAATAAAAGATTATATATGATCACTAGTTATGGCCAACCTGATAAAAAAGGACTAGCTTCGCCATCTCATATCCAGAAACAACAACTAAAATCTTTGGATTTTTAAATTTCTGTAACTCCTCAGTTTTAAATTCGTAAAAGTTTTCATAGATGTCAGTAGGCAGACTTAAAAGAGGAATAGTTCTGTAGTTATAGCTGGTTAAATATTAATTTACTCTTTACATCAAGGCCGTAGCCAGGGGGGGATCAAGGGGATAGAACCCCCCCCCAAATGAAAAAATAACATATTTCTTTAGTAAGTACTAAGTAGTATGTTTTTCTACCCCAAGTAGCATTATAGTGACAGAAACTGATATCTCAACTTGGATTGGGTGGCTATTACGTAATAATAACTAAATCTACCCGTACACTTAATAGTTTTATAATATTTTGGTGCCACTAAAGGTGTTTGAAATGTTATAACAACTAAGCGAGAATACCTCAAAGTTGCAGAAACATTAAAGTGGAAAATAATAGTTACGGCCACCAAACCATATCACTTAAATACCACTTACAAGTGGCAGTGATCTTAAAGTGGGCGTGATAGTTTTAGTGTCGTTTTGGGAACCATTAATATACCTTTAAAGTGACGGCACTTGATTATATGATAGAAGTAATTCTCGCCACGTTTTTGCCACAAAAAAATCACTTTAAAGTTTTATTTTCTAAACGCAGACATTTGCAACCATTTTTGAGATCGCCATGATGAGAAAAAATAAACGCGCTATTTAAAAAACTTTTTTTCGTCAATACAGCTTCAAATTTACTATATTTCCATATATAATTAATGATTTTAATAACAAAGATTAATAAAAAAACACAGTTTGAAGCATCTAAGCATTTCATTTCCATAATGAAATATTTGCAGATTTGAACTTTTTTCTTAAATTATGAAGCATTCCAATGGCGCGTGCCCATATCTCAAGCCACAACACATATTTAACAGTAAATTTTCAATCGTTCCAACTTTTTGCCTTTATTTAGTATTGTTAAACCAATATTCTTGTATTTCCATAATAATATAATAATTATATTTAATTATTATTCAGTACGTAGGTACCTACTTATGTTAACGGTTATGTCAGGTTAGAGAAAAAGCAAAGAAAATGGAAGAAATAATATGCAGGACAGAGAACGAGCTACAAATCAAAAAGACATGCGCAGTGAACAGAGTTTTGTGTTTAGTGCCGACCACCACACCACCACCTAGCTTCCACCAAGAAAGTTTTCCTCATTTAAGTGACCGTCACGTTATAATACACTTTAAAGTTTCTGCCACGTTTCGTCCTCGAAGAATGCTACTTGGGGCTGGCCCACCAAACCACTTTCTATAAACATTTACTAAGGTGTCAAAGTAACAAACGGAAGAACAGGCGAAAAGAGACATTCTGATATTGCCATCGTGTTCAACATCTTCGAAAACAGGGGGGAAGCTACTCTCGATCCGGGTAAATTTTGGTTCATGTTTCTCAAATTTGGATGATAATAGACCGACTGGCAGAACTCACTCTTAAAATTTTAGTTAAATAAAATATATGTTTATATTGTTTCAGAGCTATATCTACACGGATGGCTTCGGGCATGTGGTGGTATTTTTGTCTAATCATGAGTGCCTCCTATACCGCTAATCTTGCAGCTTTTTTGGCTACAGAAAATCCTATTAAATTATTTACTGATCTAAAGAGTCTTTACGAAAACAAGCATAACATAATATATGGAGCTAAGGCAAGAGGAGCCACTTTACGTTATTTCACAGTAAGTAATAATAAGTGGTTTTGAAGCCAGGGCCCCCACATGCCCACATTTTTAATAAATCATAGAAAGAAAATAATAATTAAATCACTAGGACTATATTTATGTGTATCAATGAAATATTACATCAGAGTAATATAAATTGGTTGTAATAAAGGTTAAAAAATGTATATTGTAAAAAAAGGCAAACATTTCTTTTATGGTAGTAAGAGGGGGGCCCATCATGACTTTTAGCAACGGGGCCCAGGGAATAATGTTTGAAGCATGACGCAATGCAGCGGTTCAAAAATAATATAACCTACACAGTATCTAAGGTGTAACAACAGACAATACCAACAGTAATTTTACTTTTGCCACAGAGTTAGCAAACATATGATTCGAATGAAAAAATGTACGCGAACCGAGACCAAATTGTTCAGAAGATAAAGTTCAATGTAACTCACCTTTTGATTAAATTAAAGCCATTGCGAAGAAAATCAGAAAGTCTAAGCAACTTAAAATTAATTTTGAAAAATTTGGTGATATCTTAAATTTGAAATTGCCAAAATTATATGTTTGAAATGATGTCTTTGGCTCTAAATTTAAAAAATGCAATGAACTTTCTATGCGATAATACGGTCTCATTCAGAGCGTTTGCAATTATTTAACAGGTTTCAGTAAGCTCTCAAGAACTTTGGAAGCAGAAAAAAAATGTACTTTACCAACGGTGACAATAGGAATCAATTTATTATAAGCTACGTGTCCACCTGAGACAAAAATAACTTCTTGAACCTTGGCCACATTTTCAATAATCTTAATTCTGTTTTTATTAGTAGTTGCTGGTATTGATTCATTCTTAAGTCTTCTTCCAAGAAAGGTGCCAATGCTTTTTCAGTACTACGTTTCTGCGAGTTTCTTAAACTTAATCCTTTCTTCTTTCAAAACGTTTCTGCTTTCTTAAAAATTGCATCACAAACTACCAAAATATACGACTTTTATGAAGTGAAGAAAGTGAAGAAAGTGTGAGTGAAGAAAGATTTTTTGTACTATTTTTAGGATGCAGAACCAAACACATTGCTTCGAAAAGTCGGAGATGTCATGAAAGAACACCCTGACTATAATGTTAAAGAAAACGACGATGGAGTTCGAAGAGCTGAGGAAGAAGACTATGCATTCTTTATGGAATCGGCATCTATAGAATACGCTACTCAAAGACATTGTAATTTAATTCAATATGGCGGGCTTATAGACGAAAAAGGATATGGAATAGCTATGAGAAAATGTAAGCGTTGCTCTTTTATTTTTCAAAGCAAAATATTCACTCGGCTAAGCCTCCTGTTGGCTTTTGAGGGTTGCCCGTAGCAGGCCCGTGCGCAGGATTTGCTTGGTTTCTAATATTTTAAGACTTTCCCGGCAGTTATAAAATAAAAATTAAATAATTAATTTGGTGTTAAAATCTTTTAAAGTCCCAAAAAAAATTCGTTTCGAATTATTTTAAAGTAAAAATGACATTTGAAATATAAAAGGAAAAACATTTCACATATCAAAAAAAAGTAAAACAATTTTTTAGGGTCGGAATTTTGCTTACTTTTTCTTTAACATGTCAATTGTCATTTGGATTTTAAATTTTAAATTTTTTTTCCATTGCTTAGTTTTAAAATTAAGGAATGAAAATTTGAGGATGTATTTACAAGCCAATAAGGCACCTAAATACCAAATAAAAACTTTAGGTATTTTATTGTTTTGTAATGTACACTGCGCGTCATATAAAACTGGTACAACTCTTATAATCGAAAATAGTGTTTTTCTAGGTGTGTAAATGCATCTTTTAAAATGTGTCAATACTAAACTAGTTTTTATGTTATAATTTCTAGGGCAGTGATGCCAGGTCAACAAAACTTTTAGTAGATGTAACGATAAAATTAAATTTTTTACAGCAATAAAACGAGATGTGTTTTGTTGTTTGTTAATTGTAACGTCTCTTTTCTGACCTAATGGCCTAAACTGGACGGGACCTACAGCTTATCGTGGGCTCCGAACCACGGTCCTCAATCACCTTAAACCCAGGACTATGCCTTTGTCATGCAGGTTATTTACCGACTAACAAGTGTGTAAATGTGCCACCAACACCTATCAGTTCCACGAGATATCCGATCTCATCCGGCCTGTATACCGGCGTGAATGAAACTGCGTATGACACAAATACCTTTTTGCACTTGCCCAAAGTCTTATCTGACTTTAATTCCACTTGAATACGGCAGGATTCGAACCTACTCCCCGAACACTGACCAAGCTGAATCGGCAGACGCCTTACCAACTAGGCCACCGTGTCCGGTATAATACGAGATGGAGAAATTACAAATTTCAATTTAATAATTAATAACTTGTCATAGCTCCATTACTATTACATTTTCATCTTCTGCCAAGCTATTTTGGAAATTATTCGGATTTGATAAAACTTACTTAAATGGGCTGGCATTGTGGATATGCACTTTGACAAATTTGACAAATATGACGGTTATTTTGATTGATTAATTAAGTTTACATTGGGAAAAAAAAGTGTACCAATTTTATATGACGCGCAGTGTACATAGGGGCTAATGCGCCTCCTGGTTGGTCGATTTCAACCAAAAACACCCGGTATTTATGTGTTTTAGACTCCCCTTATCGGAAGAGACTTAGTTTGGCTTTGTTGAAATTGCAACAAAACCATTTTCTAGATGATTTAAAAACAAAATGGTGGGAAGACAGGAGAGGTGGAGGTGCTTGTAGTGTAAGTGTAATATATTTATTTACAAATTTAACAGTTATTTGTAACAAGTTGCCGAATGGTATTTAGTAATATTGGGTGTACAAATTAGTTCGGTCCGTTTTCAAAAGATGTAATATAAAAAATTATAACGTGACATTTTCGTAACATACCTATTTATGGCACAAATGAAACGTGTTCCTTGAATTTTAGTTACATGAAATAATTAAAGACAAATTAATAGAACTAAAGGCAGTTCATTTTTTCTGCTAAAATTTTCCGAAAATATATTTTTTTCAAATATTCGCAATGATAGGGCCACTTTTTTTTAAATTATAATAATTATATTATTATATTGAGTCTCCATATATACCAAAAGAATATGTTCCTAGGATTTTAGCAGTATGAAATATAGTACATTGTATTTTTATTACTTGACACTTGACAGAAATACTATCGCTGTAGTACCGCCTAGGGTACCCAGGAGGAAAATACTATCGCTAAGTTTTGTGGTTGCTACAGTAACGAGCTGAAACGAAAGCTTCTTATTGGTTAAAAAATGTTGGTGTGAAATTTTCAAACGAGTTCAGAGAAATTTAAAGTAAACATTTGAAACTATAAGAATTTATTTGGTATATTAAGCTGTCTACTTTCTACTGCTGAGGCACAATGATGACGAAACTGGTCTAACAAGTATAAACCCCTTTAGTAACAGAATCAAATGATTGTATTTGTTAAATACGAAGGTTTTTGGAAAAAAGCATTTCCAAAGATGAAAGAACAATGGATAAATAAAATTGGCTGACAAATGTCTTGTATTTCATTTGTATCTAAATAATTAAAATTCCATGATTAAGTAATTAAAACAAAAAATTTTCTATACTCTCTCACATATCTAAAAATTAATATACACATTTAATTTTGTTGTTAAGCTAGTTGTATTTACTTTGTATATTAACGATTACAGTATACGAAAATTTCATCAATTATGTATAAACCCAGGTTTGTTCCAAAAATAGAATTTTACAATTTGTCTTTTTCATGTATTTAGGGTGCCGCTCCCGCTTCGGAAGCAGATCCGTTAGGGTTGGTCAACGTAGAGGGCTGTTTTTACATGACACTATTTGGCACAATATTAGCTGCGGTTCTTGTCATATTTGAACACATATATTATCTCTGTAGAGTCAAAAGAAGAACTGGACTTCCTTTTTGGGCTATAGTTAAAGCAGAACTGAGGGCTTATATAGACTTTAATAATGCCAGTAAGCCAAATTTGGAAGTTCTCAAGGAAATCCCAGAATCAGAAAATGAAGATAGTAAAGAAAGTGAAAAAACTGATCAAGAGAATGAAGATATTAAAAAAAAATCCAAGTCGGCATCTAAGACTCGATCATTTGCTAGAAAAAGATCAAGGTCTGTATCGGTTACCCCTAAACATAAATCTAAGTACAGTGGAACGAAGACACCTGTACCTTATGGATTTATTATACCATCGTCCCTAGAAAGTTTGAAAAATGATTTGTCAGTTTAAAAATCTCAAATACCAAAACACTTTTAGTTCAGAATTTGAATTTCCGAACCCCATAAAGCAGCGTGTTATCTTGGAGGGCTCCGTAGTCCTATTCAAGAGTCTCCTACTCCAGAATCCCTAGTTTAAGAATCCAATACTTGTCTAATTCTAAAATTTCCACTCCCATGATCCCGATTTAGAGTGCTTAGACTCCTATCAGATGTTATTCCTGCATGGAGAAAATTGAATAGTAGAATTTATGTAAAATATCGTTCTTGCTTTGTAAATGTCGTACCAATATTACAATCAAATACATTTTTCACCAGATATTTAATATGAAGATAGATCACTAATATTCTTAGATGTGCTACGATCTATAAATCGTTTGCTATCAATATTATTCTTATAAATATATATAAATAAATCTTGTAATTATGTAATTTCGACAAAATTGTGCATCTCGTTAAAATGTTGCTGTTGCTGTTACTGTTGCAACTTTGTCAGTAATTTTTTCCATGTGTCATCATCTATCATTTATGTCATATGTCATTCTTGATATTTACCACTCTTACCACCTTTTTTCATCATATGTCGTTTGTAATACAATGTTTTCGTTTACTTTCCTGTGTTCCTAGTCATATGTATATTATTGTATGAACAATTAGATAGATTTTTAGGAACATTAATTTTGCAAGACTAACTTGTGATCTAGCCTTAACATAAAAAACAAGAGTCCCAACGGATGTAACCTTACATAACTGACATATGTTATTCTTGTGATTAATTACCACTAGTTATTAAATCTTAAAGAAAGTTTGTTTGAAAAAAGAAGAATCAGAGCAACAAAAAACAAAACTATATTCTAAAGAAGAAAGGAGTGCAGAAATTTAATTTGCAGAACGTAGTACAGGTTAAAAAGGTAGACATTTTATTTTTACCTCATCATTCAATGCTTATTTGTAGTTAAAATGAAAATTTTGATATATCTGATCGGTCTAATCAAAGTTTTCGTTTTGATTTAGTTATGTTTCCATGGTTTTTACTGTAATAAACCTTCTCTTTTGACAGATATGTCAGTCTTTATTTATTCATAGCCATATCGTCTGTATTTTAATTGATTCGGAATTTTGTATTACTATATATTTCAAAATGGCTTCGTTCTAAAAATATTATCAGTCCTCCTGAATCCTTAATGGCAGAATTACTCGTAATAGCAAGGCAACATAAAAACAATTTCAAAAAATATATTATAGACGACATGGTCCCAGAAAAAGGAAATTAAATTCTCAGATTGCCTCCTTACCACGTTAAATCTCATTGAACTGATCTGGTCACAATTAAAAGGTTATGTTTGTCGAAAAAATACAACATTTAAATTACCTGATGTGCCAGATTTGTTTTTGATTCATTTTGGAAAGTGGATATAGCAATGGAAAACTTAATAGACCTTATAATAATAAACCTCAGCAGAGACAATGATAATGATACAAGTAGTTATAGTGAAGAGAGTGACTTTTAAAGATAGTTCTTCAACTTTTTATTTTTTTTAATCTTTGATATTAGGTACTGAAGTGAAACTTTTGATGCCAAGAGATTAAAAAAAGTTTAATCCAATTAACAACATATAATCCTCCTTGTTATTTATTGGTTAAATTTAATTCGTTCAATATTAAAGTGCAACAATTTTGTCAGAAGCATGAGGTTTCTTTTTATTTTTTGTAACTATCCTTTTTATTTGCAATCTGTAAAGTCTACAATAGGCAAATGGTTTATAATTAAACATGCATGGAAATTGTCCAGTGACAATTTACTTTTATATAAATATTAATTTAATTTGAGTTCAGAATAACTATACACCACATAGCACATACTCAATAGCACTAAAATCTATCGGGCAGGTCACACGGAAGATGCCTTCTCAGCCTTCGCTGGATGGGAGGTCTCATTAGCGGTTGTGCTAACGCGTTGGGGTGATTTTCGATGCGGTGAGCAGACTTCTCAGAGAAGAGGGATATTTCGTCTTTAACTGACTTCATTTGAAGATCACAAGCAATAACATTTGTAAATAATATAACTTTTTTCATTCAAAATTTAATCTACGAAGTGCGTATATACCATTTTATATGAAGTGACCTTATTTATATTATAGAAACTTATTTTGCAAAGTACGACTATGGACTATGACGTTATATCCCCACTTTTACTGCACTCCTCTTTTATTCAGACTTTAATTTTACTCTTAATAGCAAGAAATGTAGCAGCTGAGTCAAAACTTGTTAGTTGTAAATGTTAGGCGGAGTACACATGAGGCTACTCAAAATAAACTGAAACTGAAATTACTAACCGGTTACTAAATGATTAGTGATGCTATATTCGCACACACGGTATGGTCGAAAACATCTATTATTAACAATCGACTAAAAATGGATACCGATTCGAGTGATGTTGAATCCATCTTACTTTATTACTCTTTTATTATTATTCTTTTCAGTGGCGGCGATTGGACATTAGAAGTAGGGGGGCGAAAACTTTGTACAAATAATTTTTACATAACTCGTAGCCTGAAATGTTTGAAACGGAATAAACTTTACATTTATTTATCGATACATCCCTCTAAAAGTGGGGGGGCGCTATTTCAAACCAAGCATGATCAGTTTCATCCCTTTTGGAGTGGCCGAGGAGCTTAAAACTATACAAAACTTCTTCCAATAATTTTATATTTAGTAGTTGTTCATTCATTGTGAAAAAAAAATTGAAACAAAATAAACAATACTTGAAACTCTTGACAGCTAAACATTAGAAACTGGGTGATTCAAATCAAAATTGAGTCACCATGTCGAGTTGCCTACAACTGATTACTAACGCGTTACTAATTAGTTAGTGATAAGTAGCGTCATCTGCGGTGTCCCATTCTATTACAATGGCTGCGACTCATCGTGGACTAGTTGTGATTTGCATCATAATTACGTTTCTTTTGAGTAGCTCCATGTGTACTCCGCCTTATTAGTAAACATTCACTTTATGCAGCTTTTTTAAGGGTCTATTTAAATAAGGTTTACAGTTATGTTACGGTAACTTCCAAAAAAATACTGAATAAAACAAGATTTTGATGTGAGAAAATAAACAATTATTTACTGACTTAGTACTTTTTTATATTCTATATTTTAGCAGTACATGCAGAAACTATAAATAACGTAAATCTACAGGTGCTATTATATCTTCCATATTTTATAAAACTAATCACATTTTCTTAATTTCACATTTGTTGAAATTTATTATTAAAACAATATAATACACAAAAGTTTAGTTGATTCACAAATCCAAATAAAAAATACCAGCTTCAGCTGCTTTTAAAGTAACTGACAAATAAACTATCTAGATATTTACTTAATGACCAGTAAATATGAAAAGCTCAAAGCAGAAGTTAGATAAAGGGTCAATCTTTGTTTTTATTTGCAGTAGTAAAGTATTAAAAATTTTAAAAAATTAATTAATAATTGAAAAGAACAACTTCTCCATATCTCAAATGTGGCCCTATTTTTAAAAAACGAAAAATACGAAAAATTCGAAAAATCTCAAAGTCGGTACCAACAAAGTATAATAAAATTAAATAATAAAATTATACAGAAAATGCAATCACGTCCAAATCGAAAATAACTACTCCTGGGACAAAAGCCCCCACAGGTGTAGAATTAAAACGATTTAGACGCGAGTTGGACGGCTATTAACCAAACCAACACTTTGATTTTGATATTTAAATATATATAAATCGTTTTAATTCTACACCTGTGGGGGCTTTTGTCCCAGGAGTAGTTATTTTCGATTTGGACGTGATTGCATTTTCTATATAAATTTATTATTTAATTTTATTATACTTTGTTGGTACCGACTTTGAGATTTTTCGAATTGTTCGTATTTTTCGTTTTTTAATTAATAATTGTTCTGAATACAAAAAGATTTTGGAACTTTTTAAAGGAATAGACCCGGGCCAATCAATTTTGAAACAAAAAAATTTTTTAGCAGTATGTGGATGATGGGAAAATTTAGGATAAACTATAAATAAACTAAAAAAAATCATTTGGACAAATTAAAAGTTCCGGAAGGGGGGGGGGGCGTATTGGTTTTTTACGATTTGTGGCTGAAATATGCATCCTATCGATAAAAGATTAAAAAGTTGTAGACAATCAAAAACTTTTGTTTTAACTATTTTCCGACATTACCTCAAAATTATAGGGAAAATCCTTAAAAATCATTTTTTTCGTTTTTAATTTTTAACTCCCACAAAAATAATTTATTTTATTTATGAAACTTGGTGCAAACATTCCTCTTTGTGTTTAAAAAAGTTATAGACAATCAAAAACTTTTGTTTTAACTATTTTTCGACATTACCTCAAAATTATAGAGAAAATCCTTAAAAATCGTTTTTTTCGTTTTTAATTTTTAACTCCCACAAAAATAATTTATTTTATTTATGAAACTTGGTGCAAACATTCCTCTTTGTGTTTAAATAAGATGTAATTTTTTCAAAGCAAAATATTTATGTTTCGATTTTATACGAATTTAAATGAAAAAAAAAACAGCCTAATTTTCAATTAAAAATGTTCCCATACGAATTTTCAATTTTTTAACTTTATCAAAACTCATTTTCTTCGTTGAAACCTCAACTTCAAGACCGTATTAAAAAATATATTATTCGTATGGAAAAATATCGTTAAAAATGCAGAAAACCAAAAACCACTTTTTCGAATTTTGAGTTAATCCAGAATTTTTTTATTTTTCATTGCAAATAAGCATTGAAATTGATGAAAAAGATTAATTTTCATATAATATATATACATTCAATAAACTAACTGTTAATGGTTTTGAAATTACTGAAAACATTGTTTACACAATAATCGAATTCCACGAAAATTCCCAATTCTTAAGTTTGCTTTTAAAATTTTACTATTAGAATGAAATGTGCAGTCTCAAAAACTTTGTAATCCCATTCGACTTTTTCCGTTATTTTCCAATATACAACCCAATTTTTAAAATTTTAATATAGCTACAGGGTGTTGTTTAAAAGCAAAATAATTTCGATAATTTTTTTAATCCGGACCTGGATGGAGTAGCGCAATCTTGCCAAATAACAAATAAATAAACAGGGTGGGTCCAAAAATACGATGGATGAAAGAAATAAGAAAAATTGATAGAACTTAGTAATGAGGAGAGTTACCTGGGTATATCAAATAAGGTTTTTTCATATTTCCCTAAGTGCCATTTATCCACAGCTTATATTGATTTACCTATGAAACATCCTGTATAATTAGAGCGAAGGTTTTTAGTATTCCATTATTATTTAAACAATGGTTCGGTAATTATTTCAAAACCATTAACAGTTAATTGAATGTAAAACATTATTCTATTTCAATGCTTATTTGCAATAAAATATTAAAAATCGTCTAGAGTAACTGAAAAATCGATTATGAAAAAATCCTTTTTGGATTTCTGCATTTTTAACGATATTTTTCCATGCGAACAATATATTTTTCATATCATCTTAAAGTCGAGGTTTTATCGAAGAAAATGAGCACTGATAAAGTTTTTTTTTTAAATTGAAATTCGTATAAAATTGAAAAATAAATATTTTGCTTTAAAAAAATTACAGCGTATTTAAAACAAAGAATATTTTCAACAAGTTTCATAAAAAAAAATATTTTTGCCGGAGATAAACATTAAAAATTAAAAAAAAAAATGTTTTTATCGTTTTTCTCGATAATTTTGATGTTATTTTGAAAAATAATCAATACACAATTTTATATCTTTCAATTATCTACAACCTTTACACCAAACTTTTTTCGATAGGATGCATATTTCAGCCACAAATCGTAAAAAACCAATATTCAAACCTCAAATTGTATATTTAGCTACACCCCACCCCCCTTCCGGAATATTTTTTAATTCTCCAGTTGATTTTTTTAATTTACTTATAATGTATCCTAAATTTTCCGACCATCCACATACTGCTAAGATTTTTTTATGAATTCGGGTATTTAAAATCAGATTAAAATATATTGAGGAACAAGAAAAATGTTGATACATCTACTATTAAATATGGTTTATCCATGCTCATGTATGGATAAGTATTATTATGGAGATGTTATTGCATTTAGTATACCGATCAGATAAACAAAAATGGCAAGCAAGAGGAATGGAAAAGAATAAATAATGTTTGGGTTACTACTAAGAGTTACAACTATGCAATATTTTTGCAATTTTATATACAATGAAGTACTTTTTTTAGCAGTTACTTAATATAAATTTGCGAGATAATCGAAATTTCAACTTTTCTAAAATATTAATTTGGATTTATCCATCCAGCTGGGTGGCTATGATTGATACTGGGAGGTCTAAGCTCCATATTTGTTCGGCTTCTTTTGCTTCTACTTCTTTTGCTTCTACTTCTTTTTTTGCTTCTATCAGTATTGTTGCTTTGTAGTGTTTCAGCACTGTTTTCCTTTTCTACTAATCCGTATCCCAAGGTACCGTTCTCTTCTGACCCCTCTTTTGTGCTTTCTTCAGACATTCCAACATGTTTCTCCATTTCTCCGAATCTATAAAAGAGGTACAAAATATTTGAAAAAAAAAACAATTCAGTGTTGTCTTGTTTCTGTAGTCGGTATTTAGTATAAAAAATATTTTTAAGGTCAAATGATTCAATTACACGAAGTGCATCCCATACAATTTTTTTAAAAAAGTACGAACGACGATTAGTTTCGGTTTAAATATATTTTATAAAATTTAAGTGATTGAAAAATGTCTGGGTATTAAATAGCAAATAGTAAATGTAGATTTTAAGTATCACAATTCAGTTGAAATTATCGTTTATGTCAAAGGTAGCAGTCAAGTGTCAGATTGAATTAAACTGAAACTAAATCACAAAACACCTTTTTGGGCAATTACCAGCAAAAGAAAAACAAGCATAGAATTAGAATAAGAAATTAGAAGATATTCTTTATAAAAAGGGAGTTATAATTAAACATGGAAACTATTCGACAATAGAAAATGTTCACTTAAGCATTTACGTAATTGTTGTAGTCTCACAATCATTAAATAGTGGAAAACCAAAATATTGTTTTGTTGTAGAACGATTTATCCACTCAAAGTAGATTTAAGTTTCGGCAATCATTTCTTCATTGGTGTCAACTTTTCTCCCAGAGCATTTTTTTATGTATGCAAGTAGGTAGTAGTGGCTGGGAGTCGGGTCCATAAAATACGGTTGTTGGAGAAAGAATTAAAAAAATATAAAGACTTCTTACCTTAAATAAAATTTGACTTCCTCAATTAATGCTTCTAAAAATGAAACTCTCGTTCTCTTTGCCTGTTTATAGGTATATCCAAGAGCTTCACAAAGTGCAAAGAATATTGCTAAAATAGTTCCACCAATTGTAACCCAAAATACACCTTCTACACCTGACAAGTTCAGTGGTGTGGCGTCAGAACTTCCTCCATCAGCCTAAATAAAAAATAAATAGGATGCAAAGTCATTTAGCGTACAAGTTGCACACAGGATTTTTTCGACAAGTATTCAAAATAATTGTACAAAAGATGAAATCGTTAATTCACTACTAGTCAAAAAGATATTTTATTAAACCTGATATTGGTTAGCTTATTCTAATTCAATTTGATACACAAAATCTGTTGAATTTATCGCTTGATATCATATCCGAAATCTAGTTGTACTATTCTTTAACTAATGAATTCTCCATCTTCTTTAACTTTTTTTTCACCAAATAATTTAATTCAGCTTGCTGGATAAAATGAGGTAAAGCAGTAATGTCGTTTCTATGGTATATTCGTTTAATATTTATCTTCCTCATGGTGTCGTTCTCCAACGGTGATTAGGAATTGGTTCTTGAGGCACAGTATTTATTGTATATATTGGACATGATTGGTAGCGTATTTAACATTAATTACTTTAATGTTAGTTTACGCTGCAAAGATTTCAATCCTGGGGGAGTTTATCGTTATCAGTGATGGTGTTGTGAGGCTTTTCTGGGTTTTCCCACAACTGTAAAGCAAATACGCCATCAATCATTAGTAAGTCGTCCCAGAGCGCCACGGCAAATAGTAATAATAATAGCCGTCCCTCCCCCGCACAAGCTCTGCATTCTGAGGTTCTCTCGTAAGAGGGTGAATTGAAAGACGTATATTATTATTATTATTATTAGTATTATTATTATTATTATGTAGACCCATTTTCTTAGTTCTTAGGGCACTTTGTGTTGTTTTAGGATGGAAACTGGTGTACCATTCCGTTTTGCTATATTCTGTTCCAGGGGTTGGTGTAAGAGAATTGCTGCAGGTGGTAATTTGTTAGTATTTTTTATATGGTAGTTTTCTGGGTGGAGAGTCCCACAATTTCTACATATACCTAGTCTATATTTCTTTTGTTTTTTTTAGTCCTATTACGCGAGGTTCTGCATATTTCAAACAGTAGGAGCCCCTGCTACAATTAGCTGTAGAATGCCTCATCATCTGGCAATTATGATACAGTTTTTTGTATCGCCACGTTATCCTTATGTACATAACTACCCTAAGTGGTTGTTCAGACGGTCAATATATTTCTTCAATATTTGATTTCTCTCAATATATTGACCGTGTGAGAGTTATATTGAAAGATCTTCAATAAAAATTAAATAAATTTGAGTCAGTGGCAACTCGTGGAACTTTTCCCAAAACTAACCTTCAAAACTGAAACCTTTTGAAGTACTTTGTAGTAAATTTTTGTTTTAACTCCTTTTGTTTTAAACTTTTTTAACTATATTTTATTAAATACGAGTATTCGAGAAAGTCTCAAACACATTGATTTTAATTAATTTATAATAAATACAAACTCAAAATTATCGAGAAAATCGCTAAAAACAGTTTTTTTTTGTTTTTACAAATAATTTTGTGCCCGATACAGAGCCAAAGGAAAAAAAAAGAGAAGGTAATTGATATAATTAAATCTTTAAAAATTAATCGTAATAAATTATTTTTTAACTTACAGAGCATTGCCCTCCTCCTTTTCGTTCCTCCCACCATTTTCTTCTCAGTTCATCCAACTTTCCCATGTTTTGTAGCTGTAAGATGGCTGTACTCAAACTGTTACGATATGTAGAATCTAAAAATGTGATTTCAACTTATTGTAAGTATATTAAAATATTGGTATTTACAGGAATATGTTTGATTGTTTGACCAATACCTGTAAGAATCTATAGTTTTTTTGATCTTCTTTGGATAGATTTTTTCTACTACCGTGCGTAAAGTTCTAAGACAACGAAATTATTTTTACTTATATTTAGTGTGCAACAAAAATATTAATAGTCTTTAAATGTCATTGAATTTAAAGTAGACACACCGTGAATGACGATGTTGGTAAAAGTGAATAAGTACGCCGTGGCTGTGTCGATTAGAAAAACTGCCAATCTAAAATTTTATTAGTATCACAGAACACATAGCAAAAGTATATATGTTCTAGATTAATTTCTGAAGCTTATTTAGTATTATAAAACCGAATTTATTTGGACAAGGTAAAAAGTTTTGTTATTAATTACCTAATAATTTTAATATAAAATTTTATTGCAGTTTAGGTATCTGTTTGTCTCTCATAACGAATATAGATTCAAATTCATCTGGCGAATTTCACAATACTCCTCCAAATATCCTAAACATAACATTTTTTATTACATTTTTAGTAGTTAGGCTATTCCAATACTAGCTCGAGATGGCCGCCATTTCCGGTTGATGAAGTCATAGACGGCGCCAGTTGATCACGTCACCGTATGGGGGTCAAGGTTACGGGTTCAAGGCCACGGATTCAAGATTAAAGGTACTTTTAGACGGTCAGTTCAGTTCTCCGTTCAATTTTAGTTTCAGTTCCGTTGTCAGTTCAGTTTGAAAACTCTGCCGTTGTTGGACGATCAGTTTTAGTTGTCAGTTGATAACCTAATTGCGGTCGCGTTGTGCTTAGTACTAAAAAAACCACGAAAAAAGACAAGTAAATGGAGTAAAACTGATACCTGAATGGATAGGTTTGTTAAGACATCCGTTTAACTGACAACTGATACGATAACTGATGGAATTCCCATCGATCCACGTCTCCGTTTCAGTCTCCGTATCAGTTACAGTTTTTCGTATTTACACATACAAATAACTGACAGTTCGACTGAAACTGAGACTGAACAGAGAACTGAACTTACCGTCTAAAAGTACCTTATTAAACTGTCAGTTATTTTTATGTGTAAATACGAAAAACTGTAACTGATACGTGACTCGATGGGAATTCCGTCAGTTATTGTATCAGTTTTACTTCATTTACTTCTCTTTTTTCGTGTTTTTTTTAGTGCTAAGAACAACGCCACCAAAATTAGGTTATCAACTGACAACTAAACTGATCGTCTAACAACAGCAGTTTCCAAACTGAACTGAAACTGAACGGAGAACTGAACTGACCGTCTAAAAGTACCTTAAGGCCAAGATGGCAGCTTCTGGTTGATAACGTCACTGGTACCGGGATTAAGGGTGACGGCACTGATCCGAGCGGATAGTTTTTAAGGATAGGTTTTAGTGGTGGTTTTTAGGGGTGGTTTTCCGGATAGTTTTAGGGATGGTTTTAGGGATAGTTTTTAGGGGCGGTTTTCGGAATAGTTTTAGAGATGGTTTTCGGGATAGTTTTAAGGGGTAGTTTTTAGTTCACTAGAAACATTTTTGTTTTTGATCTTAGTGGACAATATATACGGTAGTACAAAAAATATTGTATGTAATTCGTGTGCCTTTTTTTGACGAATGTGAATATTGTCCCATTAGCCATATATAGAGATTTGAAATTTGAAAATTGGGTTACGGGGCTTTGTCAGTACGATCTATTCAATGAAAATACTTTCAACTTCCGGTTACTGGATGCAGCATCAAATTTTGAACAAAAAATTATTAACATATCACAGGTCTAAGTAAAACAGAAAAATTTTTGAAAACCTTTCTAACTTTGATATTGGGCAAAAATTAAGTAATTCCACAAGGTTTCACTTTGATTTGACCTGGCTCAGAAAATTGCGTAACAAATTCCATTTTTCGGGTCCCTTTCCTGGCCTAATTGAAAAATTTTATATTGGATGGTATTTACCCTCCAAGGGGCTACCCTCATGATCTGCTATTTACACGATTTAAACTTCCTGATCTAGAAAAATGTCGAACTAATCAGCAAATTATATTACTTAGGAAAATTCTTAATGGGTAAATAGATAGCATTGATTTGTTAAATTATATTCATTTTAAAATAAAATATACAAATGTATCGTATTTGAATAAATAAATAAATATCGTATTTAATTAAATTAAAATAGCCTGAAAAGAAGTTTTCAAGTACTTTATATTTAATAAAATTTCGGGGGAGGTCCCTCGGTTCCTCCGCTGAGCAGGCTTCAAGACCCTCACCCCCCGGGTAGAAGACAGCCCCCTACCCCCTTGAAAATCGGCTGGATCCGCCTATGTACATTATAAAGTGTATTTTTAACTTTATTTAAAAAAAAATAATTTCTGATTTATATAAATAAATAAACACTATTTTTAAAATAAAAATGTATATTCTTCCATATTTCAATACTGCTCAAAATTCTAAACAAAATTAATGTAGTATGTACATCATATCATAAAGTTTATCCTTATTACTAAATAAAAATGACTATTCACACAGTTTTGTAGAAATTCCTCTTTGAATTTTGAAAATGTAAAATCTGTTCAACAGATGTTTATTTTATTACATACGCAAGTGCAATATTACAGACAACAACTTTAATAGGTGAAGGAAGTATATGATAAGACCATGTGAAAGAAGATGTAGAGGGCGTATCTGTACAGCATTAGAAATTGAGTACTTCATAAAATCGTCAATAGATGCCGCGCGAGATTGCATCAAACGCTTTTTACTAGAGAGTGATACTACTATATTATCCTTATACAATGGTACAACTAATTAAATTTTGTTATAAAACTTTTTTTTTCTTATACTTATGAAATACCTATATTGTCAACTACACTTTTGTTCGCTTGTTTAATCAGAAAAATATATCTGTGTGTACAACATACTTTTTCTCATAGCAATACCGTATCCCTTTTCATCCAGTTTTGATCCAACTTGAACAAGATCGCACTTCCTTTGAGTTTCATACTCAATAGACTGATCTTCCATAAAAAACGCAAAATATCCTTTTTGAGCTTCTGCAACGCCATCTTTGTTGGAAGAAATGTTAACGGTTTCTTTGGCTTTCAACATTAACAAGTAGGCTTTGCCGTAATCACTTGTTTCGTCTGCATTATATTTATCCTAAAAATAATTTTAAATAATTAATATGGAATTCTTAGTTGTGTGTCCACTAAATAATAACTATTTCTTTTTTTTTTCTTACTTAAGTTGATTTCTTGGTTTTGGTTGACGTATAATTCTACTTTTTATATAAAGTGAAACTTATCTTTTAAATAAAGGAACTTTGTTTGATCTTTTGATACACGCGGCCATAATTTTTTGTTAGAAAATGCATGTTTAACACCTATTTTGTAAGTTACAATACTAATTTATTAGTATTTTTTATTAACCTCGTAAAAGTAAAAAAATGTTACGTACCTTAAAAAACGTTTCGGTAGCTCCTTCTGCTTTCGCGCCAATTCTGATATGTTTTTCCTCGGCGTTTTCTACAAGTTCATGAAAATTTGTGAAGTGAGGATCAGGTTTTTCTGTAGTTAAAAAGGCAGCCAGATTTGCAGTATAAGAAGAAACCATAAGGAGAGTAAAAAACCACCACATTCCAGCTATCATTCTTGTAGAGATTGATCTAAAAATTACAATTACCATTACGAGTTATATCTCAGAAAAGAAAGTCAGCCTACTGATTTTTATTTCTTCTCGTACGATTCAGGATTTAAAATAAAAAGACGGCGCAATGTTTTTGGTGTACCTATAACCCAAAAAAATGACTGCTATAAACTTCTATTGTAGACTTTGACCAATTTTCCGATATAATTTGTTATATTTTGCTTAAACACTATCAAATACTATTAAACGAGCCAGGTTTGTATGTATGTGTGTATGCATGTATCTATGTATGTATGTGTGTCCGGAGGATCTCAAAATGTTAGTAATACGGAACTTAAAATTGGCTAACTGGCTACTGCCGTTTTAACGTCAAGAATATTTTGTATACATTTTTATAATGTAATATTTTATTATGCAGACAGTTTTAATATTTTAAGTTTTCATTATCATAGAGAGAGAGAGAAAGAGAATGAATTCTTGTACATGTGTACTATTAACATAGATTTCAATTTTTTATTTTACAAGAAACTTTAAAGAGACATTTAAAATTCTCTATTTTCATAGTACATTTTAAGGTTGATTGTGACTTTGTATTTTCCAAGAACAAATTGTAATGTAATGTAGGTACAAATGAACTATTTTTGTAACTGAAAAACTTTGAAAAAATATGATATCAATATCTGCCACAGTTCGAGAGTCTGGTCACAGGTTTTTGTGGAGGTTTTTACCCAAGTATGAATATCAAACGTATAACTTTCCTTCACTGCAGATCAATAAATAATAAAATCAATTGTTTATAGTTCTTATATAGTGATAATGTTGACGGGACCTGTGCTCTACACGCTGCTGTTGCCCGTCCCGGAAACGGGGCCTGTCCGCCGTGACTATTCGGGAAGATCAAGCGTCAGTAGATGTTGCCCTAAAAGGGTGAAATCTCCAGAAACTAGGCAACTTTTAATGCATTTAACTAACCTCTGTAACAAGCAGTTGATAAACGTCAACAACAGTTGCAGCCAATTGAAAATTAACACTGACAGCTTTTTTAATTTTCCCGCCTACTTTCAAGCCAATCGCCAATCAACTTTTTATTTATCTTCCTTTCAGTAGTTCAAGTAGATGTCGCCCACTCCGTGGTTTTCGCGAATTAATTATTTGTCAGGTTATAAACATACTTAAATTATATACTCATTGGGCTCCTTAAAAATGTAGATTTGAATATTAAGAGCGAAGCTCGGTGACCAGATATTTCGGAGTTAACTGTCCATTCAACTCTACTTTTGTCGTACTTGCTTCGATATAACCGACATTAAATGTTAAGAAAAAAGTTATAAAACAAGTTTTCCTTACTTCAATTCAATCTCGGATCCTTGCTGCATAATGGAACCCGAAGTAAACCAAACGCAATTCCTTAAGTCTAACTGGTTCACTAAAAATTCCGGTTCTTCGATACAGGGGTAAGGATTCTCCCATTCCGTAGGAGATATCCTACCGAGCATAAATAGAATAAGGGACACTCCTACCCAAGACACAATCAGTAGCTTCCAGACTTCAAAAGCGAATGGATCAGCAAACGAAAAAAAACTTGGCGGTGCCTTGGTAGGTTTCGTGTATAATATCCCGACACCTAAAAAATTTGTATAAAAAAACTAACAAGTAAGATTAGGATGAAACTATTCACCTAACATCATAAATGGACCAGTAAAATCAACAGCATTAGCTCTTTTCATCGTTATCGTTAAATCACATATTGCCAAATCTGCCACCTGAATCCAAATAAATTATTTGTACTTTACAACGTCAACAAATTTAGATATTGCAAAATACTTACGTTTTCAATCAGGTCTCCAATAATTCCGGTCCATTTTCCTGTTTTGTTGTCCAAATCTCCGTTACTAGCATCTTCTCTTACCATAAAACTATAGTTAAAGCCCCTAATTCTAGCTAGTTCTTTAATTATATCTACAGCAAAACCTTCGTACTGGTCATTACCATATAATGGATCAGAAGATTCTACTCTCATACCGTATGGTTCAGTCTAAAATATATAGGATTTCATATTTATGCAGTGTCTTATTGAAAAATATTTGCACACACGTGATATCCAGGTCAGGGTACAAAATTCAGGTAAGTAGTTAAAAGAGATTTTAACTAGAACGTACCATCAATTATTGGGATCTGACATGGGGCGTGGTATATCCAAGATGGCGTCAATTAGGGTGATGATTTAAATGTGATATGAGTGTTGGTCGCGTATTAAATATAAACAAGTAGTAGCGGCACCCGCTACAGGGCGGGAACAATAGACTTCTAAACTAAACAAAAAATTATTTATTAAATTTGAACCGGAAGAAAGCTGAAATTTAGGCGTGCACACATTTAAGGTATCCTGAGTTCATACCCGTTGTCCGTTAGTCTCTATCGGTTCTGGAAGCTGAGTTATCAATGCGTACAGACAGACGGACAGACAAACAGAAGCGTTCCATAAGACTTTTCTAAACTTTAGGGTTTAGAAGTCTAAAAATGAGTCTCACGATTGACAAAATTTGCGAATGGGATACAACAGACGCTGGCAAACTAAATTTTAAACAAGCTGAACGCATTTTATTTGCTGGACACTTGGTTAAATGCGGGAAAAAAATAATGAAATTGACAGTGGCTGTGTGGACCTAGTGGCTTTCTGTTTATCAACGTCGAATTTGCGAGGTCATGCCCATCAAATTAGTGGGAAAATTGCAGGAAATGGACATTTGTATGTATTTTCCTATGGAATCTTCACCCTACTTTGTGTTCGAAAACAAAGCCCCAGATGGCGTATCGCTGGATGTCAGATCCCAATACTGTTCGTTTTAAAATGATTTTAGTACTCTATACGTTTTAGTGAGTTTTATTCCATTATTCTTTTTACTACACAATTAAGCTAAAAATAAATAAACGCTGGTATTCTGGCGATAGGTTTTATCACATATATTTTTCATTAGAAGCGAACACTTCATTTTTATTAGCGAAGACTGTTAAAAGAATGCAAATGAATGAAATTGTCTAGGCTAAATGCGACAATGTTAATTATTATCGTTAACATACAAAGTTCTTGTTGATATAGAATGTAAGGGTAAA
The DNA here is from genome assembly GCA_949320105.2 of Crepidodera aurea. Classification (NCBI taxonomy): domain Eukaryota; kingdom Metazoa; phylum Arthropoda; class Insecta; order Coleoptera; family Chrysomelidae; genus Crepidodera; species Crepidodera aurea. Next base: position 68,456,832 of record OX439472.1, on the reverse strand, counting down.
AACATAGTGAGGCATCGCATCAAGCATCGCATCAAGCCACGCCTCAAGCATCGACTCAAGCCAGGCATCAGAGGGCACATAGTGGGGCATCTATAAAAGCAGTTTACATCTTTTCACTTTAACAATTACGATACTGACAAAATACGGCTAGTGGCTAGTGTTATGAGACTTAACAGTAACATAAATAATTGCGTAGATACCAGGATCTCACATAAATGATCATCTTTCTTGGAACTACTCATAACTTCAACCTAGAGTCTCTTTTACTTACTTACCAGTGTGATCATAACTCTAAATGTTTTGTTTCTAATATCATCATTATCATCAAATGGGAGTGGGTTAGTACGAGAGACATTTAGAGGAGGTATTTTTGATGCATTCCAATGGCCAACCATGGTTTGTCCACCTTCCATTAATTCGAAAATATCCAAAGCAAAGTTGGTTCTGAATCCCTTTATATCAAATTTGACAATGCCCGTGAGACCAGAAAATTCCAGCTAACAAAAATTATAATTATAAATAAAAACAGAAACGGTTCTTGTTAATAAACTGGGCAATTGTATAACTACAACTTACACTTTTCATCATATTGACAATAGTTGTTCCGGATCTCAATTTTTCATTTCCGTTATAACAACTGATCGCCATTGGTTCTACTAAAGGTTCCGAAGCCTTTAGGGCTTCTGCAAACATTTTAACTGCGTCATAGATCAATGCTTCACCAAGTCTCAGCCTGTACCCCTTGAAGATTTCAAGAACATCGGTTTTGTGGATATTTGCTGCTTTTTCTGCTAAAGTTGTATTTTCCGGGTCCACAAATCGCATCTTAAAAAGTATAAAACACAGAATTTTTAAACGTACTAATTTATTGGCTCCAAATAAAGTTATTTAGTACATGAATAAAAAAGATAATATACTATGGTTTGCTAGAAATGGGTGAAAAAAATTCAATCTAGAATTATTAACAACCACAAAAAAGCGGGAACTTTAAATAGACGGAAAAAGTGCCAATTTTCTCAATTATTTATTTTTGAGAAACTTACAAATGTTTTTAACATTAACCTGTTTAATTAATGATCTGAGCAAATGCTTACATAATTAAAAGTAAGCCAATTTTTCCTGTTTTTGTTGTTAACTGAATTTTGTTGTTGTTAATACAAAGTTAAAAGAACGAATAATCCTTGAAAAAGTAAGGGCATATACCAGTGCCGCCATGTATAATCTGCTTTGTTACCAGCTCATAATTGGCTGGATTAAGGATTATTTCCAATATAAGGGTATAACTTCTGCATGTTGTTTTCCCGTAAAAGTTATTTTACTAATAATGGCATGTTTAATCGTAATAATGTGGGAAACTGTGTACGAACATTTTATTACAACAGTTGAAACTGTTTACAGCAGAAGAGTGATATAGACCAAATCATGGCAACCCGCTAGGATGGATAAAAAATTTCAAAACTAAAATAAAAATGGCGTCCCAACTGACATTTTACAGTCGATTCGTCTGTATTTAAAGTCGTAAAATGGATAGAAATGTACTAGGTATTACAGATGAATTTGCATTTTTTTAAATTCAAAAATATAATCGGCCAAAATTTAGAATAAATCGATTAACCCATTTAAAAGTGATAAAGGGTATACTATGTCGTTTTTTCCATTCAAATCAGACCAGTAACAACAAAGTTGGACGATACGGCCCTTCTGGCAAGGTCTTACGATTTTTGTTTACGTATATAACCTCTCCTTTATACTATGTCGTTCTTCCCATTCAAATCGGACCAATAATAGCCCATCCCTTTTGGCAACGTTACCTTTTCACCACCCTGTACATGTACTCCCCTGGGCACAGCCAAATTAGTTTCTGTCTGTTGTTTCAAATTTACCCTGGGTTGTCTTCGACTTTGTAACCCGGACACAATTTGTATTTAATATTGTTAATCTCTTTTTTTTTGACATAGGCAAATTGCCAGACACATTATACTGATAATTTTTTACTAACTATTGTAACCAATCAAATTACTTAATTTAGAGTCATGTGTCAAATTTCATCCAATCAGCTATGGATTACAGCGATAACACCCTACATGTGGTGTTTTCAGTTTGGTGTTTTCAGCAAGTCAAGTTTTTGATTAAAAATTAATTAAACGTCAAACTGACAACTAGTTTAAAAATGTTTAAATCTACAAAGTAAAAAATTATCTTATCGAATACCCCTCGGGCCTTGATAAATCCTCAAAATTTTGTCATAGAGAATCCTTCAAGCGTGTTGCTTAAGGATAATAGCCCTCGGCCTTCGGCCTCGGGCCATTATCAAGCAACACGCTTTCAGCATTCTCTATGACAAAATTATCTCGGTATTATCAAGGCCCTAGGGGTATTACTACTGATAAGACTCGGCTGTCAAAGACATATTAGCATTATTTCAGATTCTTTTCGCGACTGAAAAAAATTAGGTATGAACTGGTCTGCCATGGAAAAACCGAGCATACGTGTAACGAAGTGTTAAAAGATTAAAAGTATTCAGCGCGAAGAATGAAAAACGCGGTGGTAGGAACGCAACTAAATATCTATATTTTTTATTTTCATACCCCAGTAATGTTCGTTTCGCTGTACTGATAAGGCATGAGCTCAATTGTGTGCAAATTCAGATTAGTGATAATGAAGTGATGTTTGTTGGTCATCAGGCCTACTTGTTGCGCTTGTCTTAATACGTCCTCTAGTATCAGGATTCCACAATCTAACAAGAAATGCGTAGCTCCAGATCGCCAAACTTCCTTTAAAACAGGCCTAGAATAAAAAAAATATATCGTCAATTGTATTATAGATTTAGATAAAATGTATAAAAACTAACTTCTTGAAGTTACGCAAACGTGCTACCATCTATTAATAAAAATGATAAATGTAGCCCAAAAGTAAGTTTTCACAACTTAACAAAGAAAAAATTCCCAATTTGCATTGGGGGTTGCAAAGCTTTTCAAAGATTCTTAGAAACCGGTCATAGGATGACGAAACAAATAAATGGGGAAGCAAACTGCCAATTCGTTCTATGTAGAGGGCGCCAAGTGTTTGTGATCCAACGGTACATTACATTATGGGATAATTTGTGATTTTTCGTATTTATTCAGAGAAATGGGTCGTTGTACTTCTTTTGGGTGCAAAGAAATGAGAGTTTATAAGTTTCCTAAAGATCCTGTTATCAGAAGAAAGTGGGAAAAAGTTTTGAGAATAGTAAAATTTAAATATATTGATTATTCTAGATTATGTGGTAAATATTTCAAAGATTCTGATTTTGAGATTACTTCAAAGACAACCGGTACGCAGCATTCATTTTACTTACTTTTACTTGTTATTAATTTTATAAAATGTGACAAATACTCTTTGTCGGATGAGTTTCCAGTAACAATCCCCATTGAATTCCTAGCTCGTTTGCTTAAGTACTTATTATACAAGGTCCTGCAACAGTATTTCATATCTCTATTTAGGAAAGAGATAGGAATACAATTTTCTATGATGCTACCTTATTGATCGAGCTCGACAAAATAAAAAAAATTCAGTCACACAGGGTGTTCAGTTTTTTCTGGGTGGGTCCCAATTTTGTTTTTTACCTGTATTTTTTATCACTTTTTCGGTTTCTACATGAAAAATAAAAAATACTTTATGCATGTTTATATTTCGAAAATATTGACGGTTTTCGAGATTTTTATCATTTTTCCAATATTCGTCACGCAGAATATTTTTCTATTCTATTCTATTCTAAAAAAAGAGCTGCTTTAAGAAAAACCAGTGAACTTAGCCATAGGGAATACTTGATGAAATTTGTAGAGCCTTTGTTGGCGCTTCTTATGGATCGATAATATACAGGGTGTTCTATTTGAAATAAGGAACATTCTGCAAATTTTTATTGACAATGTGTGACAAGCTATTTTTCATACCCTGTATATCACAGGTCGATTTCAGATACGTCGTTTGAACTCGAAAAAGTGATAAAAAATGCAGGTTGCCATTTAAAAAAACAAAGTTGGGACTCGCCCAGGGAAAACTGAACATCCTGTGTGACTGATTTTTTTTTTATTTTGTCGAGCTCGATCAACAATAAGTTAACATTATAGAAAATTGTATTCCTATCTCTTTCCTAAATAGAGATATGGAACACGGCGCCAGTGTTGCAGTACCCTGTAGATTGTTATAGTTACATATCGAGGTGGAAAATGTTTAATTAATGTCGAGACAAGAAAGACACTGGGGTTATTATTGATTATTTATTTACTAAAAACTTAATTAATAATTTAATAATCGTAATTATTCTCACATTCTCTATTATTTCAGGTAACAAATTAAATTTCACAAATTCGCTTTTTGTTCGCGTTTTGCTTAATATTAAAAAAGGAGTACTGTCCGATAAGATTGTTGATAGTTACCACCAAAACTGCTTGACACATTCTTAAAACCGGTTTTTATTTTTTTCAGGATCTAGAAAAAAGTCTTGGAATGGTCTGATCAGAAATATAAATATAAATTGTATTTTAATAAAATTATATCGTATTAGAATTCGCTCTTTTAATTGTGAGGTTATTATTAAATAAACATTAAAAATTTTATTTTTACAAAAAAATATCATTTAAGGTAGTACTCTCGATACCACAATAGTCAAATGTATGCTCTGTGGTATTTGACTACTGTAATATTTATATTTGGCAACGCTGCGTAAAAGCAAAGGAGACAGCAAGTATACTTTCAGTAACAAACAAATGTTAGGGCATCAGTACGGAATACTGGAGACGTGGCACATAGGAGTATTTGTAACGTAAACCCGGTCATAAGTCAAAATCAAAAACTTTATACAATGTCTGACAAAACGTATGTTTCTTCTAGCTAGATAACCGGTCAATCAAATGGCAGCCCTCCGATTCCCCTCCCGCGGGATCAGTCGGAACCTAGTGATTGTATAAACCGCATGTCTTTGTTTTCGGCGCTGTAATTTTTATAACATAGCCTGATTAAGCTGCGCCCTGTTCTGAGTAATATAGGAAAAAAATATTTACGAACATGGAAGAAGAAGGTATATTCTCTATAAAAATACATTATTAATCAAGTTTTATGTAAACGTTTGACTCCTAGGAACAATTTTAAAAACATCCATACATCTCCCGCCTTTTCATTTCAATTTCACAAAAACATAGTGTTTTAGTTACACGTCTGAACTTGTCTAGATGAACTGTTAATGTGGTTTTAATGTTTGGACCCTTGTCGAATAAAAAATACAATAAAATTGTCCCCCACTGGCCACCATTTTATTTGCTACTATGATTTCTCAAATATGAAGATTTTTTTAAATTATTTTCTTTTTTTTAACGATCATCCAGAAAAGTTGTAGAGCTTCACTAGACGGGAACTTTACGATATTTTAAGAGTTCAAAGTGAAGAAAATTGAAGTAAAATTTTATATGATGGAAAAACGGCTTGTTCAGCTGACGTCAGGTCCTCAGAAAGGAAAAAATATTTTATCTCGAGCGTTGAGGTGTTTCAAGAGTAATTTTAATTAAAATATATCAAATAATGGTCAGATAACATGTTTTATTCAAAGTAATGCCAAAAAATACATTTGACCGAGTTTTGAGTCCAAATACTCCTATGTGGGCGTGTTCGATTCCCGCCTGAGGCAGAAATTTTTCGTTTTCTTTCTTCAGTAGTTTTCACCCCTGGTGTATCCGAATTTATTTCTGTATGCTCTCTTGGAATTTAATTCCAATCTATGAAGGTTTTCCGTTAGCTTTTCACTTAAACAAATGTATGTATGCGTATGGGTTTGATATTAGGTTATATAATAACTCAAGCACTCCGGAAATTATACTTGACCTGAAAAGGGCAGTAGCGCGCTCCAGCAAGGCGGCAGAGAATTACTCCAGAGGAAAAAGTTGTAGAGGGGGGTTCGAACTATCTACAGCCGCAATACTTATCCAATGATACCGCCAGTACCGGTCTCAGACATTTTTCTAGTGGATGCGAACAATGAAGAATATCAGCAACTTTTGATTTTTATCGTACAATAGACTTTATAAAAAATACAAAAATACCGTAAAAAAAATTTTTTGATACGTCTGATAGTTTCCGAGATATTTAATTTTTTAGCTAGGCGTGCGACGACGCGGAGTCATCGGCTACTGTGACGTCACTTTACAACGGTCGGTCAATGCGTGCTCTGCTCTCAACCTGTGTAAATGGACCAAAATTTACCCGGATCGATCCCCCTTCTTTTTTGAGGATACTGAACACGATAGCGATATCAGAATTTCTCTTTTCGCCAACCGAACCCCTAAAACTGCCAAAAACTACCCCCTAATGTGGTTAAACGGACAGCATATCATTTCACTGTAAGAAAAACGTCTTTCCCCCCGTTTTCGAGGATACTGAGCACGGTGGTGGTGTTGAAGATTACTTCCCACCCTCACCAACCCTTTCAAAAGACCAAACTCACCCCCGAAGCCGCTGATATAAAGTAAAATTCACCACTTTAGGTTTTGGCCAGTGGAGAGTTGGTGAGGGTCGAAAGTAATCTTCAACAACACCACCGTGCTCAGCATCCTCGAAAACGGGGGGAAAGACGTTTTTTACAGAGAAATGATGTGCTGCCCTTTTAACCCCTGTAGGGGATAGTTTTTGGCCGTTTAGAAGTTGGCCTGGCCTAAAGAAAAATTCTGATACCGCCATCGTGTTCAGCATTCTCGAAAACGAGGGGGGGAGGTACTCTCGATCCGAGTAAATTTTTTTAATCTGTGGCGCCCCCTACTCGCGGCGCCCGCCTGCGGCCGCATCCTTCGCGTACGCCTTAAACCGGCCCTGGATACCCCACAAGTGGGTCAAGTGGATGGAGAACGAATTACCAATCTCAACCGGCATTACTCATTTCACCGCATACTACGCCTATCACTGTAATGGATCAGTGATTAGCGATAGAGGTTAGGAAGTAATTAAGGGTGGAAAGTACTTATAAGATAATTCATTAATTAATTAATTTACCTAAAATTTCCTCCGGATTTGACAGAATTTAACTGCCTCATCACAACTCTATGTGTCTTCGGATCAAAAAGTTTTGTTAGTTCTCCTACTCTCTGCAAACTCTCATTATTTTCGTACAATATAACAAAATCTTTCCAACCCCAGGCTACTATTATGTCGTAGTAGGTTCTGGTAAGGGTATCTGGAAAGGGGTGTAAATTTACTAAGGTGCCGTTTTGGGGATAGTCGTCCCATCTTACCTGAAAACATATTTAAAATTAAAAATAAAATGTTATTGATTAGTTCAGTTTTTCTTTTCTGTTTTGATTTTTACCTACCTCAATATGAGGTATTTCTTTCAAATCACAGATTGATTGTACCGTATTTGAGTTATCTTCTGAAAAGGGACCAAATATTCCAACGATTTCTTCTTCCAGGAGATCGCACGTTTCTTTGGTTGCCTCATATGGGTTGTCCTTCTGAATATGTTTTATAATAAGACTCAAGTTTATGTCATCGTCATATTCATTAATTTCTCTTACAGCTTCCTTTAAAGCCGCTTCTTGTTTTGAGTTTGGTTGATCTAAAATGGCACCTAGAAAATGAAACGCCTTATTAACTTATTGTTTAGATAATATTTTGTTTTTTCTACATGCTCTACCAAAAGCAACATTTTATTCCATTAGTGTGAAAATAAATTGACAACCGTTGTCAAAAATTTTTGACTTTTTTGTTACAAGCAAAATATTTATTTTTAGATTTTATACGAATTTAAATTAAAAAAAAAAGCCTAATTTTCAATCGAAAAATTTAAAATATTACTTATTTTTTTTGCGTTTTCAAATTTGGTCTACATCTTCATTTTAGTAAGTTTTCGAAAAGCCACTCTTTACTTTAATTGTATTACAACCCTCAAATGTCATCACGTTAATTATATTACCTTGAAAGAACTATAATTTAATTCCATTTAATTGATGACTGTTTATTTAATAGTAGTGGCTTTTAAAATTTCAAGAATTTTGTTTAGTGTTCTTGTGGATATGGCTGGTCTCACATCCCTAATTTAGTTAATAATTAAAGTATATTTATTTTTAATAATAATAAATTTTTAATAAATCAAGGAAGCAATCAACAACCACTGATAATGAGTGAGATAAGATAATGGTCGGCCAATGATGGACATGCCTCCAAGCCACTGCGCAGTTTTGTTGCGCATGATGGTAGGCTCGTAACTTGGAACAGTGGCGCCCAGGGCAAAGACCTGATTTTGCGTTCACCCCCAAATAGTGAAATCAAATTTGACCCCTGTTGCCCTATATACGACCTTGCGTGATGGCCTGCTTTGATGTGTGGAGTCGGATCGCTTTTAACGCCATCCATGGCCATTACTATCTCCACCATACACCATTCACGGCCTCTACAGGCCATCACCCCTCTACAGAATGTTATTTCGAGCAGTGGCTCTAGTTACAATAAAAACTTATTTTATTCGTCCCCACAAATAAAAGCCTAAGCTACTCAAGTCTGGCGATCGGGCTAGCCAAAAATTATTTTTCCACATCCTATCCACCTATTGAGGTATGCAGAAAGAGCTGTTTGCAAAATTCGGTTAGGCAGGCTGGCATTACAAGCACTTCCCCCTACGTGTTATATGACAAGATAGAAGGAAATAATTCAAAGCCAAAGTAAGAGGAATTTTCTTGAAATTCAAATTTTCATATTTTTAGAAAACCTGAACTCTGTAAATTTTGTACTAAAAAAAAATTACTTTGTTACGCCATAGTTGCGTTTGTGAGTCGGAAAAAACCATGAAAAATGGACAAAATTTAACCGGATCGAGAGTACCACCCCCCCCCCCCCGGTTTGGAGGATGCTGAATACGATGGCTGTATCAGAATTTCTCTTTTCGCCAACCGAACCCCCTAAAACGGCCCTAAGGGGGTTAAACGGGCAGCGCATCATTTCCCTGTAAAAAAACGTCTTTTTCCCCGTTTTCGAGGATGCTGAGCACGGTGGTGGTGTTAAAGATTACTTCCGAACCTCACCATACCGGCCAAAATTTACCCCCGACAGAGGTGTTTTTTTTTTCTTTTTAACAGCGACAAAACGCCTGTGCCTCCATTTTCCAGGATGCTGAACACGATGGTGGTATTCAATATCACTTCCGACCCCCACCAACCCCTCCACATGTCAAAATTCATCCTCGAAAACAGACGTTTTGCCGCTGATATAAAAAATAAAAAATACCCCTGTCGGGGCTGAGTTTTGGCCTATGGAGGGGTTGGTGAGGGTCAGAAGTAATCTTTCACATTACCACCGTGCTCAGCATCCTCGAAAACGGGGGAAAGACGTTTTTTTAAAGGGAAATGATGTGCTTCTCGTTTAACCCCGTTAGGGGGTAGTTTTTTGCCGTTTTAGGGGGTTCGGCTGGCGAAAAGAGAAATTCTGATATCGCCAACGTGTTCAGCACCCTAGAAAATGGGGGGGGGGGGGGGGGGGTCCATGTCCTTCCGACTCACAGACGCCACTACCATATAGAGTTCATCCTACGATTCCCTAAATAATTTCCTGGTTTTTGTCGTCATTGAATTTTTTTTCCCGAATCTGTAGGCACTATAAACGGTTCCTGAAATATACTTGAAAGCGCTTCTTATTGGGTCACCAGGTGTACATTAACGTGACTAATTTGATATTGTCAAAGTGAGAAAACTTGGAAAAATTTGACTTTATTCAACAATATTGGTATCTGACATGGGGGTTTGTCCTATCCAAGATGGTATCAATTAGCGTGAAGATTTAAATATGACATGAGTGCTGGTCGCGTATTAAATATAAAAAATGAGTCTCTGGCAGTCTAAATTTTAAGCAATTTTATACGCTGGACACTTGGAAACTGCGGGGAAAAATTAATGAAAGTGACAGTGGATGTGTGGACGTAGTGGCTTTCTATTTATCAACTTCTTTATTGGAGCCAAATATACCCTGCAGCATTCTTTTCAGGTCTGCTGGGATCGTTTTGTGACAAGACGTATTGTTTTTTAATTTTTTTTTTAGTTGTGGTCGTTTTTTCGCAATTTCTTTCCTCAAATGCCACACTAACGCAATATAATATTTGCTATTCCATTCCATTCCTTTCTCAAACTAATCGATGAATAAAATACCAAATGGTCAAATGTTTACGCTAAATGTTAAATCAAAACTATTTTGGGCATTTTTTCATATTTTCTAGAACAACTGTCAAATTTCGAAGAGCGTTTAGTGGATGTCAAGAGTCGGAATTTGAGGGGATTTTCCCGAATTTTCCGGACAGGGCCAATTTAGTCTCCCTTCCGTGTTTCCCTGTAGAAAAACACTTTCGGGGAAGAGTATTGGCAGGTGGAGGGGTCGATGGGGCAGGGAAGCAATATTTAGCCCCACCACCGTGCTCGAAAACGGTGGAGGGGTCGATGGGGGCAGGGAAGCAATATTCAGCCCCACCACCGTGCTCGAAAATGGGGGAGGTATATATATTTACAGCTGATATTTAAACAAAAAATGACCTCTTTCGGGGGAGAGCATTGGCCGGTGGAGGGGTTGGTGGAGGTCGGAAGCGATATCCAACACTACCACCGTGCTCAGTATCCTCGAAAATGAGAGGAAAGTGTGTTTTTCTATAGGGAATCCTTCTAAAGCGCGTTTAACCCCTTAGGGGATAACTTTTGGCCGTTTTGAAGGGGTTGCCGAGGGTAAAAAGTATTTTTACCCTCAGATTCGGTTTCAGCGACCTCGAAAACGGGGGTGAGAGACTAAAATTCGTATAACACTTGTCAAGCCACTGCTTCGCTTGAACGGTTTTTTTCCATTAAAAAGTAATTACAAAAGTGGAATCACTTAAATCACTGTAACTTGTGAACTAAACGTCAGCTTGTTATAGAATTTTGTGATGTATCATTTGAAGATTAGTACTTATTAAGTAACCAGGTAGTTATAGATAAAAAATATTTAAATATTTATTTATTTATTATATACAGGGTGAGTCACGGTAGACGCGGCGGTCCACTGTGGCTAAACGGTTAATATTTTGAAATGCTACAGATCATATGTTATATTTAGGCATTACGGTGGAAAAATAATGTAAAATTTAACAAAAATAAAAATAACACCAAAATTAATAGATTTAGGCATAGTAAACCTTTATAATTTTTAAAAGGTAATGGAATTTTCTACATAATAGGATTATAAAATACAGGATGTCCTATTTAAAATAAGAACGACGTTGTTGTTTGAATATGTCAAAATTAATGAAAGTGACAGTGGATGTGTGGACGTAGTGGCTTTCTATTTATCAACTTCTTTATTGGAGCCTGTAACGTTTAAATTCGGCATTAAGACCTTACTACGTTAATTAGTTTTTCGTACCTTGTAGATGTGAGCCACTGTAGGGATCGAATTATATTATTTAGGAACCATATATCACATAAGATAGCCTCAATTTTTTTTGACTCAATTTATATCCATTTGAACGAGCTAGTTAGTTTCAGATAAAGTATTTCGAACATTAAAATAGATCGTAAAATTGATTGTTTTCTTTATTCTTATCGATGTCATGTTTCGAACTGTCGGTTCGTTCATTTCTTCTGTTGACTTTAAGGTGTTGTACGGCTGTGTTAGCCAGTCACCAGTTATTTCATTGGTCCCATCACAAGTCGTATTCAGTGACCCGTGGCGATTATTAGGTGAATCTCTTTCTGGTCTTGCGTGGTGAGATTCGTTCGAGAAGGATTTCGAAGGAAATTTTGGGACAGGCCTTGTTTCTTTCTTTCTTGTGGGTGATAAGTATAAAGTGGTTTAGACAAAATTTTGAGGAGTCGCTCGGTGCTTATGAAGATTATTTCGTACCGTTGATTGGGATAGACGAGCGATTCCCGTATTTGTTGGACGTACAGGGTGCCTATTTGATTTGGTGTGTTACCTTAGTCCGAATCTCGTGAAGAGGAATTGATATTTTGTGCCGAACCACGCCACGATAGTCGCCATTTTGTCAGGTAAGGCGTTTTTCATGAAAGTCGAGTTTTATGTTATCTGGCAAGTGTGTAAGGCCTGTTAATATTATAGGGGGTAGTATCATCCACGTTAGACGATCCGAGGATTCACCTTATACGAAGCATCTGTCAGGGAAGTTTGCCGAGAATTCCCCTTCACTGTAAAAAAGGGTATGTTGAGTTATTTAAATGTTTTTATAGTATGTAAATTTCTTTCTGGGCCGAGGGGTATTTGATTAGGGGTTTAATATATATTATTTTAGGGTTCTCGTGTTGGGCTGATTTCCACCAGATTTCTCGTGTTGGGCTGATTTTCACCAGATTTCTCGTGTTGGGCTATCATCCAGATTTCTCGTGTTGGGCTGACAGCCAGATTTCCGGGTTGAGCTGACCTGACCGGACGGATTAGTGGCCGAAAGTTGCCGCCATTTAACTTTGGACAACCGCAAGTTTTTCCTTTTGTTGTTTTATATCGGTACATAGACATTATTTGTCAATTTGTAATTTTTTTTCTTATAGGTCTTTAAATTAGCACTTATAGATATTTTCTCTAATTTTTATTTGGTACTTGTAAGCGACTTATAGGGGCGAGTGGTATTTTATTTTACGCCCAATACCAACGACCTTGAGAGCTCTCGCGGACGGTGTAACACCCCTATTACTCGTGATTTAATCAGTTATTTGAATAATTTGTTTTAATTAGCGAAACTTTAGTGGGATCGTTTGGATCCCTTGTCTTTTTTTATACTTTTTATGCGACCTTGACAGTGTGTATAAGTAACGTTATTAAACCGATATTAAAAAAATTAATTACTTTTCTTTCTATCTCTAATAGTCACAAATAGTCGAACGAAGGTAAGCAAATTTTGATTGCGACGTAGTTTATTTTTTTTTATTAGTGGGCTTCATTTAGATCCATTCTGGAGATTGAGTGACTAAATTGACTGAATTTGGATGAGGGTAAAACAATCTCCTGGCGCCCATTTTCTTTTAGTTAACACCATATACCGATCCACACCCCACTTCACTGTGGTTAGCCGGCATCCAAAGCGGATTACATAATCCCACGAAGGAAAATCGTTAAACGAGATTAACGCGTGGCATTATTTTTGGCGCCCAACGTGGGGCCATAATTATTTTTTTTTGGCGGGAATAAATTTGTTTTTGCTCATTTTGCCTTAGCCATATTTTGACGCTTATTCATTGCCTGTTTTACATCATTTATTTTTTTTTTGGGGCAAATTAATTACTTTTGCTTACCTTGACTCGTGTTCATTATTTTTCTTGCGCACTTTGTATAAATCAGAATTTTAATTTGTGACATTAGTGATTGAAAGTTTTTTTTTTAAATCTTTCTTATTGGGCTTGCGGTTATCTCTATAAAGGTATTTGTTTTGAAAAAAAATTTATTGAATTTTAGTAGATATATTGATTGCGGCACAAATTTTAACTGAACGTATAATATTGATACTTTTTTGTTACTATCCCTTGACAGTTGTTTTTATTGATGTTTGAATTTACTGTTGTGCTTATTATGATCTCTGTGGGTATTTTAGCGAGATCAAAGGTAATTTTTTTTTGTGTGTAAAAGGTAAACCTGATTTGACTTTGTTGTATAGACTTGATTTGATATTGGATTGGATGTCACAGGTAATTTTTTTATTGTAGTGTAAGATGAACTTGACTTGTTATTGTGATATATTTTTGGTTTTGTCAATGGTGTATTTATTGAATTAGGATGGCGTCCCGAATCAGAGGCTGATAAGATGATACGAAATTTGACGTGGCACGTATTTCCCAAAACTTTCGGTGTTGACTATTGTTTATTGTGTCGTTGTCAAGTCAAGTTCGACTGAATTTAAGTAATTGTGTGGTAACGATGATTGTTTGTTGTATTTTTATCAAGCGTGAGTGTAGGTAATGATATTTGTACTTGGTAGGTTGAAAATTTTAGCCTACTTGTTTATTTTGGACTTAGTTTTGTTAATGTGTAGGTAATGTTGTTTTGCCCTGTGGAACGGGCGGGGGTAGAATAGTTCCACCCGAGCATTTACCACCGGGGTGGTAGGAGCCCACCAAATGGCCACTGCATTATTTTTTTTTCTATCATCGGGAGTGTATGTTGTTTTGCCCTGTGGAACGGGCGGGGGAAGAATAGTTCCACCCGAGCATTTACCACCGGGGTGGTAGGAGCCCACCAAATGGCCACTGCATTATTTTTTTTTTCTATCATCGGGAGTGTATGTTGTTTTGCCCTGTGGAACGGGCGGGGGTAGAATAGTTCCACCCGAGCATTTACCATCGGGGTGGTAGGAGCCCACCAAATGGCCACAGCATTTTCTTGAACATCTGAGGACACTTAGGTTTTGTTTTGCCCTGTGGAACGGGCGGGGGAAGAATAGTTCCACCCGAGCATTTACCGTCGGGGTGGTAGGAGCCCACCAAATGGCCACATCATTGTCTTGAACATCGGATGACACTTAGGTTTTGTTTTGCCCTGTGGAACGGGCGGGGGAAGAATAGTTCCACCCGAGCATTTACCGTCGGGATGGTAGGAGCCCACCAAATGGCCACAGTATTTTTTTTTAACATGGTTGCTTGTCAAGTTTGGTAGTTTGGTAATTAGTTATTTGGAAGATGGACTTTGCAAGCATCTTTATTTTTTTTTTAACTTGGTTTTAGGTAGTATAGGTGACCGTTGCTGCTGGACGTATTTGAGTAGTTGGCTGTTTTTGGTTTAGGACGTATCGTGGTTTGATTTAATAGGCACCACCCATTTTCTGCATTAGGTTTTGACTAATTGGGTATTAGTAGCCTTCCATAATTGGGATATTGCAGATTGGGGTTGTTAAGGCTCTTTTGGAATTTGGTTTGTTGTTTCCAGGAGCTATCTCGTTTGAGGATTTGTGTGTAAATCAAACTCGATATTGGGGGTTGGATAATTCTGGTGGTAGATCTAGTACAGCGGTTACCTTTCTCGAGTTTTCTTTTTTTGCAAGTTAGGAGTTGGTTGTGACAAGTAATAGATTTTTGTCAAGTTGGATGTTAGTTGGGATAAGTATTCGTCGCCGTTATGAATAGTGATTTTTAGTGATTGGTTGATATTGTTGTATGTTGAGTTTTGGTTATTATAGGCACCGCTCACTGACTGCACTAGGCTTTGACTAATGGTGTATTAGTAGCCTTCCATTTATTGGGACATTGTAGTAATGGGTGTTACGGCTTTCTGGAATTTTGGAGATTTATATAGCTTAGCTGGTTTTGGATTTTGTTGTTTCCAGGGGCTATCTCGTTTGAGGATTCTTGTGCTAACCAAACTCGATATTACGGTTTTTGGTGTTTAGTGGTCGTTCTGGCGGCACGATTATTTGTTCTAACTGGCATGTACGTGGGATTGTGTGTTTTGGAGTATGTTTGGTAGGTAATCAACAATTATATTTTTTTTGTGTACTATTATTAGTGGTTTGAGTCAGCTAGCCCTGTGGGCCGGGCTTAGAATAGGTTCACCCGGATGTTTTACCACCGGGGGGGTAAGAGGCCCCCGAATGGCTACTTTCTGTTCTATAAGATCTGATGTGTTCGTTTCGAGGGGGTTTCTTTTGGTAAAGATTGTATCTTGGAGGATTTTTTTTTGGTACGCTGATTTGCGCGAGGGTAGTTAACGTATGATGTTGGATTTCGATGGATTTAGGCAAGTGCAGGGTCTAAGGCATCTTCCTTGGGACGTTCCTTGTGAATAGTTGGTGATTAGATCGCTGTACCTTTGGAGTGTGCCTTGTTTAATTAATGTTTCCTACCTTTCGTTGCTGGTAAATGGACACATCTCTTTTAAACAGTGTATTGTTGTTGGTTGCCGAGGTGGTTGTTGTGTCAGACCTCATTTCATTTCTTTTGGCTTTTCGCAATTTAGGGTTCTGGGTTTTGTAAGATGAGGAAGATGTTGTCCTCGTTTTATTTACTTTTTTTTGGGTTTTCTAGGGGTTTAGTAAGCTTGTAGAGAAATTTACAGGTAAATTTCTTGACGGAAGGGGGGAGTTTGTAACGTTTAAATTCGGCATTAAGACCTTACTACGTTAATTAGTTTTTCGTACCTTGTAGATGTGAGCCACTGTAGGGATCGAATTATATTATTTAGGAACCATATATCACATAAGATAGCCTCAATTTTTTTTGACTCAATTTATATCCATTTGAACGAGCTAGTTAGTTTCAGATAAAGTATTTCGAACATTAAAATAGATCGTAAAATTGATTGTTTTCTTTATTCTTATCGATGTCATGTTTCGAACTGTCGGTTCGTTCATTTCTTCTGTTGACTTTAAGGTGTTGTACGGCTGTGTTAGCCAGTCACCAGTTATTTCATTGGTCCCATCACAAGTCGTATTCAGTGACCCGTGGCGATTATTAGGTGAATCTCTTTCTGGTCTTGCGTGGTGAGATTCGTTCGAGAAGGATTTCGAAGGAAATTTTGGGACAGGCCTTGTTTCTTTCTTTCTTGTGGGTGATAAGTATAAAGTGGTTTAGACAAAATTTTGAGGAGTCGCTCGGTGCTTATGAAGATTATTTCGTACCGTTGATTGGGATAGACGAGCGATTCCCGTATTTGTTGGACGTACAGGGTGCCTATTTGATTTGGTGTGTTACCTTAGTCCGAATCTCGTGAAGAGGAATTGATATTTTGTGCCGAACCACGCCACGATAGTCGCCATTTTGTCAGGTAAGGCGTTTTTCATGAAAGTCGAGTTTTATGTTATCTGGCAAGTGTGTAAGGCCTGTTAATATTATAGGGGGTAGTATCATCCACGTTAGACGATCCGAGGATTCACCTTATACGAAGCATCTGTCAGGGAAGTTTGCCGAGAATTCCCCTTCACTGTAAAAAAGGGTATGTTGAGTTATTTAAATGTTTTTATAGTATGTAAATTTCTTTCTGGGCCGAGGGGTATTTGATTAGGGGTTTAATATATATTATTTTAGGGTTCTCGTGTTGGGCTGATTTCCACCAGATTTCTCGTGTTGGGCTGATTTTCACCAGATTTCTCGTGTTGGGCTATCATCCAGATTTCTCGTGTTGGGCTGACAGCCAGATTTCCGGGTTGAGCTGACCTGACCGGACGGATTAGTGGCCGAAAGTTGCCGCCATTTAACTTTGGACAACCGCAAGTTTTTCCTTTTGTTGTTTTATATCGGTACATAGACATTATTTGTCAATTTGTAATTTTTTTTCTTATAGGTCTTTAAATTAGCACTTATAGATATTTTCTCTAATTTTTATTTGGTACTTGTAAGCGACTTATAGGGGCGAGTGGTATTTTATTTTACGCCCAATACCAACGACCTTGAGAGCTCTCGCGGACGGTGTAACACCCCTATTACTCGTGATTTAATCAGTTATTTGAATAATTTGTTTTAATTAGCGAAACTTTAGTGGGATCGTTTGGATCCCTTGTCTTTTTTTATACTTTTTATGCGACCTTGACAGTGTGTATAAGTAACGTTATTAAACCGATATTAAAAAAATTAATTACTTTTCTTTCTATCTCTAATAGTCACAAATAGTCGAACGAAGGTAAGCAAATTTTGATTGCGACGTAGTTTATTTTTTTTTATTAGTGGGCTCAATTTAGATCCATTCTGGAGATTGAGTGACTAAATTGACTGAATTTGGATGAGGGTAAAACAATCTCCTGGCGCCCATTTTCTTTTAGTTAACACCATATACCGATCCACACCCCACTTCACTGTGGTTAGCCGGCATCCAAAGCGGATTACATAATCCCACGAAGGAAAATCGTTAAACGAGATTAACGCGTGGCAAGCCAAATATACCCTGCAGCATTCTTTTCAGGTCTGCAAACAGGTAGTAGCCACTGCTGGGATAGGTTTTGTGACAAGACGTATTGTTTTTTAACGAACACTTTTCTTCTTTAGTTGTGGTCGTTTTTTCGCAATTTCTTTCCTCAAATGCAACACTAACGCAATATAATATTTGCTATTCCATTCCATTCCTTTCTCAAACTAATCGATGAATAAAATACCAAATGGTCAAATGTTTACGCTAAATGTTAAATCAAAACTATTTTGGGCATTTTTTCATATTTTCTAGAACAACTGTCAAATTTCGAAGAGCGTTTAGTGGAGGTCAGGAGTCGGACTTTGAGGTGATTTTCCCGAATTTTCCGGACAGGGCCAATTTAGTCTCCCCCCCCCCCCCGTGTTTCCCTGTAGAAAAACACTTTCGGGGAAGAGTATTGGCAGGTGGAGGGGTCGATGGGGCAGGAAAGCAATATTCAGCCCCACCACCGTGCTCGAAAATGGTGGAGGGGTCGATGGGGGCAGGGAAGCAATATTCAGCCCCACCACCGTGCTAGAAAATGGGGGAAGTATATATATTTACCGCTGATATTTAAACAAAAAATGACCCCTTTGGGGGGAGAGCATTGGCCGGTGGAGGGGTTGGTGGAGGTCGGAAGCGATATCCAACACTACCACCGTGCTCAGTATCCTCAAAAATGGGAGGAGAGTGTGTTTTTCTATAGGGAATCCTTCTAAAGCGCGTTTAACCCCTATAGGGGATACCTTTTGGCCGTTTTGAAGGGGTTGCCGAGGGTAAAAAGTATTTTTACCCTCAGATTCGGTTTCAGCGACCTCGAAAACGGGGGAGGGTGACTAAAGTCCGAATAACACTTGTCAAGCCACTGCTTCGCTTGAACGGTTTTTTTCCATTAAAAAGTAATTACATAAGTGGAATCACTTAAATCACTGTAACTTGTGAACTAAACGTCAGCTTGTTATAGAATTTTGTGATGTATCATTTGAAGATTAGTACTTATTAAGTAACCAGGTAGTTATAGATAAAAAATATTTAAATATTTATTTATTTATTATATACAGGGTGAGTCACAATAGACGCGGCGGTCCACGCTAAACGGTTAATATTTTGAAATGCTACATATCATATGTTATATTTAGGCATTACGGTGGAAAAATAATGTAAAATTTAACAAAAATAGAAATAGATTTAGGCATAGTAAACCTTTATAATTTTTAAAAGGTAATGGAATTTGCTACATAATAGGATTATAAAATACAGGGTGTCCTATTTAAAATAAGAACGACGTTGTTGTTTGAATATGTCATTAGAAAATCGCCCCATTTTGGGCGCCCTGTATAATTTTAAACAACTCTAAATACATTATTGCTTTCAATTATTAGACTAATTTTTTTCAGTTAAAATTGGATTTGGCTGATTCTATGGGTTTCGAAGTTATTGTTGTGCTTACATTTTTCGAAATATCAAAATCTTAGGTATAGGAAATACTTAAGAAAGTTTTAACGTATAATCTATGAATGCAAAAAAATATAGAGTCTTCCATAAGAAACAATATAACTTTGATACGCCACACTTTTTTGGGACAACCTGTATAATTCAAAATAATTTTAAAATGTAGACTTTGTCAACCCACATATCCGTGATTAAACCAAATTTTCAAAATATTAACCGTTTAGCTACAATGGACGTGATGTAGGAAGTGACTGTATGTTTGGTTGCCTATCATTCGCGTGCATTCTACAAATAATAACAAATTTTTGAGGTAACCAGTAAATGAAGTTTTAAACTTATTTTTATGGTGTTTGTAAAATATGTGTTAAAACTTGTTTTATTATGTTTTCACTTACAAACTAAAATGCCACTTTAAATACTGTAAGTACCTACCTATAAATAGTGACCAGAGCCGGCCTAAGGCGTGTGCGACGTGTGCTGTCGCACACGTTCGATTTGGGAAGGGGCGTCGAAATGAGAAAAAACATGAAGAAATAATTCGGTAATTTTTTTTTATTTTGAATGCAAATTGTTCGTTTTATAGAACAAATAACATTTTTTTGAGAGTTTTCAATACCCATTTTCATTGTAAGGGTCGCAAAAACTCATTCGCACACACAACATTTTGCTCTTAGGCCGGCAGTGATAGTGGCAAAGGCTTCAAACCTGGACTAAAAATGAAATCATAAATAGCTATTTTTTAAAAATATTAAAAACAGACTTATTAGAAATGTTATTTTACGCTACTAATTTTAGAACTAATTCAGTTTTAATACTAGTATATTTGCAGAAAAAGTAATGTATAACAAATGAGTTAAAATTGTGTTTATTTTCCCTATTCGCAAAATAAATTTACACTTATATTTTCTCGCAGTGAAAACAGTTACTGTATAGTTTAAATTTTGGCAAGCGCATCCGGCGACTTGACATTCTTTTATTTTGTGTGACGAATTTTCTTGAAAACTGTGACGTTTGTGTATTTTTCAATTAAACTATGCATCTAACTTTGATTTGACAACTAATCTTAAAAAGATCTGTAGATATATATATATTTAGAGAATGATTTACAAATAGAAACGACCTATTCGAACTTTAATTTAAATGTCGCAGAATAATTTACTGGGAATGTTTTTTTGGTGACAAGAAAAAGCAGTTCTGGTTAGTTAGGGGAGAGGTAATTAATAATAATGTAGCGATTTTAATTAAAATAAAGCAGTCTGTAAATTTTCGACCTTAAACAAATTCTAAAAAGAATACTAAAAATAATCTTTTTTATATATATAAATATAAAAAATGTATCATTACATAAAACATTCATATGAAAAATGGGCCAATTCTCGTCTTACTTCTGTTAATAACGAAAAAGATATCTAAAAATATAAAAAGGATTTTTTTATGCCTCTATTAATATACAGGGTGGTCCTCAAGTAATTGTACATATAATTATGGTAGATTCCTCACTTTAAAATATTACGATTTCAACCAACTTGCCATAATAAATTTTGCTAATAAGGAATGTTCAGGGTGTTAAAGGATAAATTTTAAGATTTATTATTTGCAATAACTTTAACGTTTTTGGATATGTATACATAAAAATTTGGAACTGGGGGTTTTTGGGCAATAGAAATCATAATCTGGTACCTACTTTGATATAATTTGTAGAGTGCGCTAGATAGGCCACATTTATGGGATAAATGTGCGATAATAGTATATTATTCGATGAGCATATAATGGTGGCAATTATTCACTAGGGTTAAGTTTAAGACACGAGCCACAGGCGAGTATCGTAAATCACCCGTTTGAATAATAGCCATTATATGCGAATAGAATACTATAATTTGTCCACGACTGCTTATTAAATATTAGGAAAATATTAAGAACATTTAGAAATTTATTATTACCAATCCTTTGGCTTTTACATTTTCCGTTCTGGTAGTTTAAATATAGCAAATCACTTTTTGCATTAATAATAACACCTTTATTATATAAACTCCTGTTTCTTAATTGTACTTCTTAGCATCGAATAATGGGTCCACAATGTAGAGTAAACTGATTACAAGAAATATTTGATGTGTTTTCTTTTCTTCACAAAAAAACGATTCATATGCAGTTATATATAACTCTTGATTTTTCTGCCAATAAATTTAACGATACAACTTCCGCAGCTTCTTTCACGTGCTGCTGAGTTAATAACATTTCATTTTCTGAATCCATTTTTTAAATTAATCAATTCTTAACAATTAAAACTTGACTTTTAAATAAATAAGTAATTTGACTTTTAAGTGACAACGCGTAGCCTACTTTTAAAATAATAGAAAATCACATGTTACCAATGGAGATATGACAGAAGTGTGAGAAAAAGTAGTAAATAATGATTATTCACTTAGTCCTTTTAGTGTATAATACATAATATTATTTATGTGACCTCCTGAATCCAAATAAGACCTCACTTCTCCATAATTTGGAGGGATGAAAAAAAATGTGGGAGATGGTAGGCCAAAATCAGCAGGAATGGTGTCAGGGCCAGAAAACAGTATATTGTGCAACAAGTGGGGAAAGTTCAACTTTTCTCACGAGTGTGGAAGTTTGTGGCACGAGCCTGAAGGGCGCGTGCCGCAAACACACGAGTGAGAAAAGTACTTTGCCCATGTGTTGCACACTATACTTTTTCTACAACTACACAAATTTAAAGAATACCAGTAATGTAACTTAATATTTATGTTTATGGTTAGCAAAACTAAAATAACATTAAAGTATCCTACCTCTTAACAGTTAAATAATTTTATTTTTGGCAAGAAATCTAACGTTATTTTTGCGGCTCTTTCCAGTATCTCTGGCGGAGAATTGTCAAAATCGCCACTACTGTTAATATCCATATTATTTATTATAAATAGGTATACGTCTTATTAAAATAATATTTAATGGAAATTGCGATTTTTATCAAAGCACAAATGAAAACTACCTTAAGAATTTAAAAAACTTCTATCATCTGACAGTTGTGACAACTATTTTATTAACGTTGAACAGCAGCCAACTAAGTTTTTGTCGATTTTTGTTGATTCTCCATATAAATGATTGTGGTGTGGGCAAAG
The DNA here is from genome assembly GCA_949320105.2 of Crepidodera aurea. Lineage (NCBI taxonomy): Eukaryota > Metazoa > Arthropoda > Insecta > Coleoptera > Chrysomelidae > Crepidodera > Crepidodera aurea. Next base: position 68,434,399 of record OX439472.1, on the reverse strand, counting down.
TGCTGTGGGGAAAAGTATTCTCGCACAGTATGAGCAATATATGTTTTGAAATTAAGTAAGCTATAAGAAATACGCTACTTTTCATAGCAGTTGTAGAGAAAAATACTATTTTCTCGATCAGTGTAATCATACAGCTGAATCCTAAAATGCAATTATCTCGTAAACCGTTAAGTTTTAAGGTTAATAACAAGTTTTTTTTTTCTATTAAAATAAAGTGGCTTTAATATTTTTCTACAAGAATAGCGCTAACTTAAAGGGCAAAAAAGTTTATCGCACATTTATGCCACAAATGTGGCCTATCTAGTGCTTTCTACAAATTATATCTAAGTAGGTACCAGAGTATGCTTTCTTGTGTCCAAATTTTTATGAATACATATCCAAAAACGTTAAAGTTATTGCAAATAATAAATCTTAAAAGTTAACCTTGAACACCCTGTACATTCCTTATCAGCAACATTTTATTATAGCAAGTTGGTTCAAATCGTAATATTTTAAAGTAAGGAATCTACCATAATTATCTGTACAATTACTTAAGGGCCACCCTGTATATCGTCGTTTAAAAATTATAACTTCCGGTCAAATTTTCTATGAGAAAACAAAAAAAAATAAAATCTAATGGCTTCCTGAGAAAGATTAGAGTTTCCTATTTAAAATGCTTCTTTTCGTACATCTGTTTTTTATAGTAGGCCGCATTTGTGAGAAACTCGAATGTATCTGTCACGTCACTGTTAAATCAAATGATCAAAATTACTAGCCTGGTACATTTTCTGTTTACATAACTTATAATATTTAGTAAAATTTTCGTTCTTTCTATTAGTTTTTTGAAATTTTTTTCGAGATGTAAAGGAAAAACCAAATTTTCGATTTTGTTTTCGAAATTGTGAACTTAGAAGAACACTTTAGAGCATCAAAGATCGATATCACATTTTGTGAGAGGTCAAAGTGTCTGACAACTGGGCTATATATTCATATGTTCAAACTATCAATAAATAAACATTAATTTTTCAAACATTATTCTTCAAGTAAAAACACGTAATAGTCCAGTTTTAAATTTTTTTGGCAATCAGGAGGTAATCAAAATGATGTCAATAAACTCTAAATTTTCATGTAGTCCGAAAAAATCGAATATGACATTTTTTATCGAATTTTGCAAATACAATGACTTAAGGTAAGTAGTAGTGTTCTTTTTTAACATAAATTGTAATTTACAATACCGGTTCATCCAAACTTTTATGACTTGCAATATATTGCCTTTTTGCAAATAAATACAATTTTCTAAAAGTACAAAAACCAGTTCTATGTATTAAAATCTCGGTATCTAGAGTGCAGATAGTGCGAAAGTAAAAAACCAATTTTTAACTGTTTTGCAAAGTCAATAATTTATCCGACAATATGATGAGCCAACAACTTTGTAAGACAAACACGTAGGACAAATACATAAAGTCTCATACCAGTTAGTCTTAAACACACTTCCTAGAGGATTTTTTTAAAGCGTTTTGATTTTACTAAACATCATTTTGTTAAATCAATCTTTACTGTTTGAAGTTATGCACAATTGACAAATCAAAATGTTTTTTACTTATTCATGCATAGGAAAAACACTCGTTACTAACCTATTTTATATTCTTTGTTGTCTTGTGCCCGGAGAAATCCACAACTGGTAAAAATTAAAAGAATCCTAACAATAAACAACGACAAATATTTTTTATTGAAAACCATCACGGAAAAGTAAAAATGTTCCATACATCATGTGCCTTCAATGCAACCAACATTGTTTGTCGCAAGATTTCTATCAACAGGGTTGCCAGGTTTATAGGTGAAAATTCTTTAATTTTTTTGATACTATTTGACATATACGCAGCTGAAATCATGAATCTGACAAAGAAGAATAAGGGAATGATTAAAAGGAAGAAAATAAGGAAAATATATGAGACATAAAATTGGAAACCGAGAATATCGAAGAATATGATTTATAAATAATCTTAAAAGCAGATTACATACTGAGAGATTATTGCAAAAAAGGACCATATTACTAAAACAAGAGGGAGGGCGAAAAGTAAACTAAGTAAGAAAATATGAGTTTAGGAAACATGTGTAAGTGGAATCAAATGACTAAAGAGGTAAAAATAAGTAACGGACTCTCAATATTATTAGAAGGAAATATTGTAAAGGGACAAAAAAAACAGAGTTAAAAAAGATTGAATAAAGCGGCTACTATTTCAACTGGTTTGTATAGCCAGTAAATTTCAGATTTGTTGGCAGAAGTTTCCTAGAATCAAGCGAAGCACTAGAGTTTTAATTTATACAAATATACTGTATGGTACTAAAAAAGAGTATTGAAAAGTATGTAAAAGAGGTAGATACCTGGTCACTTAAGAAGTTCACAGGGTGAAACATGTATCGATCACTACACTCCAGGGTTAAATTGACAGTCAGCTGAGATGGCAGCATCCAGCGAAAGCCACACAAAGCGGGTATTACTGCAATGGATTAGTAGCTATCTAACGAACAGGACTCAAAGGGTTAGAGTAAACCGTCATTATTTCAGATAACATCAGGTGCTCCTCAAGGATCCCACCTTGGTCCCTTACTATTCAACTTATTTATTAATGACATCATTCATTATTTCCGGCATGGCTAAGCACTATTTTTTGCAGATGATTCAAAAGCTTTCCTAATTGTTGAAATCATTTACGATGCCCTCAGCCTTCAATCTGACCTTGATAAACTTTCTAACTGGTGTTCCCTAAATGGGTTTTTATCGATCCCAAGTACTGCTAATCAAATCAAAGACCTTGGAGTTATTCTTGATCCCTCCTAAAGCTTTAACCAACACATACCTATGGCTATCCATAAATCCATGAAAATGTTAGGTTTTATCAAAAGGCCATGACCCCTCCTCGGGTGAAAGATAGTCCTCCCCCCTTTTAAAATCGGCTGGATCCGATCATGGATGTTTAACACCCCCTTCATCAATTTAAAACTCAATTACTCAATACCGAGCTTTAATGTTTAATGTAACATATTGTATTGAACCTTTATTGTCTTTTGTCCTTTAAATTTCTTCACTTATTTTTAGTTTTTATGACACTTTTATATTTTATAATATGTATATTTGTGAATTTAAAAATTTCAATTTGGCAACAGCGCTATTCGTTTTTATTTCACTCGCATCGGAGAGGATCTATTTTTGGGACAAAAACGTCGTCTCTCCTTTATATTCCAGCAATATTTTAAGCATCTCCCATAGAGAAATGAAAATATACCGTGTCTTTACTTACAATTAATTTCAATATTCCAGACGTTACCCGAATACTACACCAACTCAGCGGATTGTGCTTTTCCAAAATTTATGTTATGCACGGGAGAGCGTCAACTGGGCATGATTGGATTTTTAATTTGAGTTTAGATAGAATGTGTTTTATTTATTATTAGTAATTCACAAGACCGTAACCTGTATAGGTGCTGATAGTAAAGCAGCCCGATAGAGATTATGAATATAATAATGAACATGTTGATAATGAAGAATTCGAAAGACATTAAACAGGTCAAAATATTGCAGAACTCAAAAACTGTTTTTCTTGCCAATTGGAATATAGTAAATTTCGATATTGTTAATCGATTTTTTAATAAATTTGAGTAAGTATATATTTGAATGTTTAAAATTCAAAATGTTCTATGGATTTTTCTCTTAAAAAAATTTTGCGAAAAGTTACTACTTTGACAGGTTCTTCAAATTATGTCAAAATATGCGCATGTGAAAATGAAAGTTTAATTGCCTCAGGATTTTTTAATCAATCCGTTTTTTCATATTTTTTCAACGGACTGAAAATTTTTGAATGGGAAAGTTTTGAACTTAGGTAGTTCACTTTTACACACAATTACAATTTTATATATGGGAAGAGACTAATTTTCACCTCATTTGTGCAATTAGTCCAGAATTATGCAAACTTCGCCAGGTTTGTTTTTATTATCTAATGATTTGTTTTGTTAATGCAACGTTAAGTGTTGTTAGTTTATATAAAATGAAATTATTTGAAAATAATAGCTAATGAACGTTAATTTTATTTTCAAAATTCAATATTAGCGTCAAAGTTCCAAATTTAATTGACACATATTCTTCACTATTTTCATCTGAAGGGGTAATGGATTCATAATAAACGATACAACCTTCACAAGCACCCCAATAATAGAACTGAGTCGACGCCGACGCCATATTCGACTATTACAGTGAATATAAGAAAATCTAGTTTGGCATCATTGTTTGAAGGTAATTTAGCAGTCATAAAACTAACCATCAGTGGTATTTTCAGATAAAAGGAGATTAACCGCAGCGTTCCTCGGATTTAATATAATTATGATGAAATTATTATAGTTATAGTTCATTTCAAAATATGTGGTTGACTGTCTAAAGCACGGGTCAGACTAGGCTGGTTACCAACCGCGAATTAAAGAAGCCGCTACCATCAGCTTGGTGTGATCACAGAACCCGCAGCTGGTACCGTGAGCCGGCGAATATTTGTCAGCAGCTGGCTAAGTTGGACATGTTCAACTTTTGGTAGCAGGTAGCGGGTCACGTGATTCAGCTGATCAGCAGCCGCTGATAACCAGCCTAGTCTGACCCGTGTTTAAGCACAACAATAGCATTGTCCTTAACCCTCGGCTGATAACGTTATGTCTCTCGCACCGACTGATTCAAATTTTTGCGGTTGAAGCCTCTCTCATTTTTATTTGAATCTGTACTTCACAGTACCTTTCCAGAGTCCATGTATCTATTCAGTCGTAGACATGTGTCTAGTGTGTATGGTTGAATAAAAATTTTGAATATCATTTACGCTTCGGTTCCACAAACCGACGTTATCACTCCTGTTATATTTTGAGGTAAGAATAATTTAAGTGATGTTTTGTTTGTAGTACCGATTATATTATATTTTATGACAATACGTTTATAATGAATTATGAAAGGGAATAAGAATGGTTGTTACGGCTTCATGTGTTAACTGATTCAGAGGCTGAACCAGAGGATGAGGAAGGGAGTTTGAAATGAACAAAACTTGCTTGTTCCTGATGAACCAGAAATTGAACTGAACTAGCTCATACAAAATTTGAAAGCATTATCTCTTACAACGACGATGTAATTATACGATATCATAAGTTCAAGGTAGACTAAAAAAATGGTAATAAGTACAACTTACATGACTGGGACACGCCGCAAACACATCGCAAATTCTACCTGCTTTGGATCTTACACTTGTAACAACTGAACAGAAATATCATAATGCACCAGATGTGTTGATAGGCGGAGTCTATAACATAAACAAGGAATACCTAAATGCATAGTATCGAAGAGCTCGTCACATTTTAATTATAACACAAAAATAAAAAGTTGCGGCTTTTTGCCGCTAGCGCGCCCGCGGGAGGGTTACTAAACATATATTAATATTAACCAAATAATTTTATAATAATTTTATTTTTTTTCAATTTCCCAGTAATGCAAAACAAGTCGAATTTTTGGTTCTATTACTTTAATTACTCGCAATTTCCTAAAATAAACTGTATTCCTATTCAGACCTATATAGAACGATCTGTTATTGTTTATCACCGTGTGTGTGTGTGTGTGTGTGTGTGTGTGTGTGTGTGTGTGTGTGTGTGTGTGTGTGTGTGTGTGTGTGTGTGTGTGTGTGTGTGTGTGTGTGTGTGTGTGTGTGTGTGTGTGTGTGTGTGTGTGTGTGTGTGTGTGTGTGTGTGTGTGTGTGTGTGTGTGTGTGTGTGTGTGTGTGTGTGTGTGTGTGTGTGTGTGTGTGTGTGTGTGTGTGTGTGTGTGTGTGTGTGTGTGTGTGTGTGTGTGTGTGTGTGTGTGTGTGTGTGTGTGTGTGTGTGTGTGTGTGTGTGTGTGTGTGTGTGTGTGTGTGTGTGTGTGTGTGTGTGTGTGTGTGTGTGTGTGTGTGTGTGTGTGTGTGTGTGTGTGTGTGTGTGTGTGTGTGTGTGTGTGTGTGTGTGTGTGTGTGTGTGTGTGTGTGTGTGTGTGTGTGTGTGTGTGTGTGTGTGTGTGTGTGTGTGTGTGTGTGTGTGTGTGTGTGTGTGTGTGTGTGTGTGTGTGTGTGTGTGTGTGTGTGTGTGTGTGTGTGTGTGTGTGTGTGTGTGTGTGTGTGTGTGTGTGTGTGTGTGTGTGTGTGTGTGTGTGTGTGTGTGTGTGTGTGTGTGTGTGTGTGTGTGTGTGTGTGTGTGTGTGTGTGTGTGTGTGTGTGTGTGTGTGTGTGTGTGTGTGTGTGTGTGTGTGTGTGTGTGTGTGTGTGTGTGTGTGTGTGTGTGTGTGTGTGTGTGTGTGTGTGTGTGTGTGTGTGTGTGTGTGTGTGTGTGTGTGTGTGTGTGTGTGTGTGTGTGTGTGTGTGTGTGTGTGTGTGTGTGTGTGTGTGTGTGTGTGTGTGTGTGTGTGTGTGTGTGTGTGTGTGTGTGTGTGTGTGTGTGTGTGTGTGTGTGTGTGTGTGTGTGTGTGTGTGTGTGTGTGTGTGTGTGTGTGTGTGTGTGTGTGTGTGTGTGTGTGTGTGTGTGTGTGTGTGTGTGTGTGTGTGTGTGTGTGTGTGTGTGTGTGTGTGTGTGTGTGTGTGTGTGTGTGTGTGTGTGTGTGTGTGTGTGTGTGTGTGTGTGTGTGTGTGTGTGTGTGTGTGTGTGTGTGTGTGTGTGTGTGTGTGTGTGTGTGTGTGTGTGTGTGTGTGTGTGTGTGTGTGTGTGTGTGTGTGTGTGTGTGTGTGTGTGTGTGTGTGTGTGTGTGTGTGTGTGTGTGTGTGTGTGTGTGTGTGTGTGTGTGTGTGTGTGTGTGTGTGTGTGTGTGTGTGTGTGTGTGTGTGTGTGTGTGTGTGTGTGTGTGTGTGTGTGTGTGTGTGTGTGTGTGTGTGTGTGTGTGTGTGTGTGTGTGTGTGTGTGTGTGTGTGTGTGTGTGTGTGTGTGTGTGTGTGTGTGTGTGTGTGTGTGTGTGTGTGTGTGTGTGTGTGTGTGTGTGTGTGTGTGTGTGTGTGTGTGTGTGTGTGTGTGTGTGTGTGTGTGTGTGTGTGTGTGTGTGTGTGTGTGTGTGTGTGTGTGTGTGTGTGTGTGTGTGTGTGTGTGTGTGTGTGTGTGTGTGTGTGTGTGTGTGTGTGTGTGTGTGTGTGTGTGTGTGTGTGTGTGTGTGTGTGTGTGTGTGTGTGTGTGTGTGTGTGTGTGTGTGTGTGTGTGTGTGTGTGTGTGTGTGTGTGTGTGTGTGTGTGTGTGTGTGTGTGTGTGTGTGTGTGTGTGTGTGTGTGTGTGTGTGTGTGTGTGTGTGTGTGTGTGTGTGTGTGTGTGTGTGTGTGTGTGTGTGTGTGTGTGTGTGTGTGTGTGTGTGTGTGTGTGTGTGTGTGTGTGTGTGTGTGTGTGTGTGTGTGTGTGTGTGTGTGTGTGTGTGTGTGTGTGTGTGTGTGTGTGTGTGTGTGTGTGTGTGTGTGTGTGTGTGTGTGTGTGTGTGTGTGTGTGTGTGTGTGTGTGTGTGTGTGTGTGTGTGTGTGTGTGTGTGTGTGTGTGTGTGTGTGTGTGTGTGTGTGTGTGTGTGTGTGTGTGTGTGTGTGTGTGTGTGTGTGTGTGTGTGTGTGTGTGTGTGTGTGTGTGTGTGTGTGTGTGTGTGTGTGTGTGTGTGTGTGTGTGTGTGTGTGTGTGTGTGTGTGTGTGTGTGTGTGTGTGTGTGTGTGTGTGTGTGTGTGTGTGTGTGTGTGTGTGTGTGTGTGTGTGTGTGTGTGTGTGTGTGTGTGTGTGTGTGTGTGTGTGTGTGTGTGTGTGTGTGTGTGTGTGTGTGTGTGTGTGTGTGTGTGTGTGTGTGTGTGTGTGTGTGTGTGTGTGTGTGTGTGTGTGTGTGTGTGTGTGTGTGTGTGTGTGTGTGTGTGTGTGTGTGTGTGTGTGTGTGTGTGTGTGTGTGTGTGTGTGTGTGTGTGTGTGTGTGTGTGTGTGTGTGTGTGTGTGTGTGTGTGTGTGTGTGTGTGTGTGTGTGTGTGTGTGTGTGTGTGTGTGTGTGTGTGTGTGTGTGTGTGTGTGTGTGTGTGTGTGTGTGTGTGTGTGTGTGTGTGTGTGTGTGTGTGTGTGTGTGTGTGTGTGTGTGTGTGTGTGTGTGTGTGTGTGTGTGTGTGTGTGTGTGTGTGTGTGTGTGTGTGTGTGTGTGTGTGTGTGTGTGTGTGTGTGTGTGTGTGTGTGTGTGTGTGTGTGTGTGTGTGTGTGTGTGTGTGTGTGTGTGTGTGTGTGTGTGTGTGTGTGTGTGTGTGTGTGTGTGTGTGTGTGTGTGTGTGTGTGTGTGTGTGTGTGTGTGTGTGTGTGTGTGTGTGTGTGTGTGTGTGTGTGTGTGTGTGTGTGTGTGTGTGTGTGTGTGTGTGTGTGTGTGTGTGTGTGTGTGTGTGTGTGTGTGTGTGTGTGTGTGTGTGTGTGTGTGTGTGTGTGTGTGTGTGTGTGTGTGTGTGTGTGTGTGTGTGTGTGTGTGTGTGTGTGTGTGTGTGTGTGTGTGTGTGTGTGTGTGTGTGTGTGTGTGTGTGTGTGTGTGTGTGTGTGTGTGTGTGTGTGTGTGTGTGTGTGTGTGTGTGTGTGTGTGTGTGTGTGTGTGTGTGTGTGTGTGTGTGTGTGTGTGTGTGTGTGTGTGTGTGTGTGTGTGTGTGTGTGTGTGTGTGTGTGTGTGTGTGTGTGTGTGTGTGTGTGTGTGTGTGTGTGTGTGTGTGTGTGTGTGTGTGTGTGTGTGTGTGTGTGTGTGTGTGTGTGTGTGTGTGTGTGTGTGTGTGTGTGTGTGTGTGTGTGTGTGTGTGTGTGTGTGTGTGTGTGTGTGTGTGTGTGTGTGTGTGTGTGTGTGTGTGTGTGTGTGTGTGTGTGTGTGTGTGTGTGTGTGTGTGTGTGTGTGTGTGTGTGTGTGTGTGTGTGTGTGTGTGTGTGTGTGTGTGTGTGTGTGTGTGTGTGTGTGTGTGTGTGTGTGTGTGTGTGTGTGTGTGTGTGTGTGTGTGTGTGTGTGTGTGTGTGTGTGTGTGTGTGTGTGTGTGTGTGTGTGTGTGTGTGTGTGTGTGTGTGTGTGTGTGTGTGTGTGTGTGTGTGTGTGTGTGTGTGTGTGTGTGTGTGTGTGTGTGTGTGTGTGTGTGTGTGTGTGTGTGTGTGTGTGTGTGTGTGTGTGTGTGTGTGTGTGTGTGTGTGTGTGTGTGTGTGTGTGTGTGTGTGTGTGTGTGTGTGTGTGTGTGTGTGTGTGTGTGTGTGTGTGTGTGTGTGTGTGTGTGTGTGTGTGTGTGTGTGTGTGTGTGTGTGTGTGTGTGTGTGTGTGTGTGTGTGTGGACTTTTGAGGGCTTATGAGGACATT